>BLKR01000507.1:0-477500 GCA_011170035.1 Teleogryllus occipitalis
AGAAGATTTCTCTACTATTGCCAAAAATTAGAAAAGCTGGCTCACATTGGCTTCAGATCACAAATGTACGATTTATTTTTTTCAAACTACAGTATTCCTCACTAAAACTGCATTTATTTATTTTTTTAAAAAAACCTATTTATACTGATAATCATTTTCTTATTACAAAAATGTTCAACTGTATATTACATTCAAAGTCAGTTCATTACTTAAGAAAATAAAATTTATTTATGCTTTAATTCTTACACTTAGGGATCATCTATATTTTCATATCGCGGGGAGAATACGGCTTCGTTTGTAATTGCTCCGGAGAGAAGTACATCTAACAATACAGACGGATTTAACTTCGAGTCTGCTCATCATCCCATTACATAAGAGAATGTAAATATTTTCATTATAACCAACATATCCATTTCCTGCAGGGGCATGATCCCACTGCTGAACAAACTCATTACAACTTTTCGAGGTTTATTACATAGTTTCTCGTGATCGCAGTAATAATAATTATTATTATTATAAAATGGGAGTATACAGAAGGTCTGTGTGAGCCGGTAACGAAGGCTGAACTTCCGAATTGGCTTCATTTCTCATTTCGTCTCGTCTGCCCGCGATAGGGGGCGGTAGGGAGAGCGACGAGGCGACGGCGATGACGCAACGAGGGCGCTAAGGGCATTGCGGAACTTTGTTACCAAACAAATAATTGACGCATGCGCAGAAACGGCCCTCCTCCCACACGCATCCGCTCTCCCGACCGGCGGCGCAGAGGGACTCCGCGCACCTCGCCCCGAAATTACGAATACGAGCGGCGGCCAACCCTGCGACCCTGCCACCGGAGCTTAATCAAGGAAACTTTCCCTCGCGAGGACAGTAGAGAGCAAACAGCGCGATAAAAATGTTCATTCGCTTTCCATTTTTTTAAATTTCTTAGTGAAAAATGAAAGTGAATTCTTAGCGTTCGAAAGCAAAGAGTCAAGATGTGTATCGCATATGTTCAGAATATTCTCAATTTTTTGGCTCCAAAGTACATAAAAGTATTGAGGAAAAGAAAATTTGCTAAAAAAAGCTTTGAATTTTAAATTTTAGTTTTTAAACGTTTATTTTGATTCTCAAATAAAAACCGATTCAAAACATAATGTTTACAACGTACACAAAAGACAATACATGTCATTCCTGAATTTCTGTCGCATTAATGATCAACAATCGAGTTAGTTCGTGCTTATCTGTTCAAAGGTTTTTTAATTATCTTTAGCTTTAACGAGAAAATTCTTAATAAAGGATCAAATGAACATTATCATTGCCTTTACAAAAATTTAGGAGCGCTTGCAATTAACAAAAAAGAATGTGATTCCTACTCTTTACGCATAACTGTCAGTATTTTCTCGTTTTTAAAATCACTATGACAACTTTCTTAAGATAAAGTGTACATTTTCCAGTACAATTCGGAAGTTCCAAAACGTTTCCTTCGTCCGTAACTTGGTCGCACAGGTGAGAATAAACTTTTAAAGCTCGGCAACAAACAGCCCTCTGCGGTCCCCGTACCGGAAGAGAACGCGCGTTCAGAGCTTCGCGAAACCCTACGCCCCCAAGCACCCACCGCCCGCGCCCCAAGCCACCAACTCCTTCAAAGGCGCCTGATGTCTCCAAGTTAGCAACGGCGGCGGGGGTGGCGGGGGGCGACAGGGGCGGCGAGGCGGCAGGGGCGACGAGGCGGCAGGGGCGGCAGGGGCGGCAGGGGCGGCAGGGGCGGCAGGGGCGGCAGGGGCGGCAGGGGCGGCAGGGGCGGCAGGGGCGGCAGGGGCGGCAGGGGCGGCAGGGGCGGCAGGGGCGGCAGGGGCGGCAGGGGCGGCAGGGGCGGCAGGGGCGGCAGGGGCGGTAGGGGCGGCAGAGGGCGGGCAGGGGCGGCAGGCAGGGGCGCAGGCGGCAGGCAGCAGGGGCGAGGGCGGCAGGGCAGCGGGGAGGCGGGGACAGTGGGGGCGGCGAGGGCGGCGGCGAGGGCGGCGAGGGCGGCGAGGGGCGGCGGCAGGGCGGCGGCGAGGGCGGCGGAGGGCGGCGAGGAGCGGCGAAGGCGGCGAGCGGCGAGGGCGGCGAGGAGGGCGGCGAGGGCGGCGAGGGCGGCGAGGGCGGCGAGGGCAGCAGGGCAGCGGGGGAGGCGGGGACAGTGGGGGCGGCGGGGTGACGACGGCTGCGGGGAGGCGTGTGCGGCGTGGGTGGCGTGGGTGGCGGGGCAGCGGGGGAGGCGAGGGCGGCGGGGGCGGGAGAGTACTCGTGGGGTCGCACCGCAACAGGCGACGCAGCGCGGGCGCCGACGCAGGCGACGCCACAGGCTGCTGTTGCTGCTTGCGGCCGCACGTCGGTGGCGGCACCGGCTGCGGTACGAGGGCGGCCCACGCAGCCAAGACCCAGGCGGAGTTGTACGAGACGGTGGTAGCATGAGCGAACAGGAAGGGTGGAAATAGCAGGGGATCTGGCGAAGCACGTGGAGAAAATTGATGTATTCGAGCATGTCAACTGCTAAGGTCATCACCTGTGTAGTAAATGTTTTTATCCAGGTAGAAGGCGTTGATACCTCTACCTCTGTAGAGAAGAAGTGTCGGCGACCGGCGAGACGCATGTTTCGGAGACTCAGCGAATGGAGAGGACGATATGAAACGGGGTGCGAATGGCGATGAGTTGAACGAAAACTTCGGGTCGGCAAGGGTTAGTAAAGATTCGCAAAGAAGGTACAAGCAGCATGGATGAAGAGCAAGGCGACAGGGAGATATGGGGTGGTGTGCGTCTGATATCATGAGCAGAACGAACACTTCGGGTCGGCAAGGGCTAGTGAAGGATAGTGAAGAAGGCACAAGCAGTGTGGATGGTGAAGATGCCGATGGCGAAGAATGGACAAACGCCGGGAGGCGAGGACGACTAGCGTGGTGACAGCGGCAACAGTGGAAAGCACAGGGACAGGAAGAGCCATGTTGAGTGGTCGACGTCAACGCTGGCTGGGGCTGGCACGCGTCAATGGAAGGGGACGGAGCGGACGAGAACACACAGAGCGCCGGAGATGGAGAGACCGCGAATTCCGCAGCACGGCATCAGCGAGGCCGGCAATAGAGAGAGCGAGCTGCTGTGTCTGCGGCGACGACGCGATGGCGTCATTGGGATCGCGGGGGGCTTTCCAGCTCGGCGGCCGCGACAGCGGCAACGACGACAGGGGGGCGACATCTGTCGACGCAGCTGGCGAGCGATCGCGGCGCCGCGACGGCGAAGGCGCTGGGAGACGCCCCCGCCCCCGCCACCGCCGCCCGAACTTGCGCTGACCGCAGCGAGCGAACTCGCAAGTTGCGTGCGCTCTCCCACCGCCTCCGCCGCCCTCCATCGGCTCGCGCGACGCGGGCGCAGCTGGCAGCGACGAATTAGCATATCAAAGCTGCGCGAGCATCGCCCGGCGCCGCCAGCCCTCCCCGCCCGCGCGCCCGGGCCACGCGGCGAGGCGCTTTGTGGAGATGCGAGCTTCGCGGTGGTGGCGAGGGCGGAGCGCGGGCGGAGCGGAGGCGGGGGCCAGGCGGGTACGTGGCGGGGGCGAGGCGGAGAAGGGGCGGGGTCGGAACGGAAGCGGTGCGGGGCCGGGGGGCAGGGCGGGGTCGGACGGGGACAGGGTGGGGGCGGGGCAGGGTGGGGCGGGGGCGGGGCGGGGTGGGGCGGGTGCAGGGTGGGGCGGGTGCAGGGTGGGGCGGGGGCGGGCGGGGTGGGTCGGGACGGGGTGGGGCGGGGCGGGGTGGGGCGGGGCGGGGTGGGGCGGGGTGGTGCGGGGCGGGGCGGGGCGGGGCGGGTGGGGCGGGGGAGGGCGGGGGCGGGGCGAGTGTCGGGGCGAGTGTCGGGGGAGAGAATGCGGGCGGAGACGCAGAGATGGCGGCGCGAGGCGAATGCGATCTAACGTGCGAGGCGCGTGGGCGACGCTGGCGGGGGTGAGAAGGAGTTTCAGGAGGCCGAAAAGAGCGAAAATGGAAGGGTCGGATGAAGGAGTGGCTTGGTTGTGACAGCGGTGGAAAGATGAGCTGCTTCGACAGTAAGGTTGTGAAGGCGCACCAAAGTGTATGAGAATATCTCTGTGAGCTGTATTGCATGATTTGAGGATGATAATAAATATCTGTATTACTGATTTCGAATTTAAGCCTAAATTGACGTTAACTGTGCCGGCTCTGGCCACGTAAGAGGCGTCAGTAGTTTTGTTAGACACTTACCAACTAGAAAAAAATACAAAATCATCTATATCAGGGTTCCGGTGCTGTAGCAGGGTTATTGTAGCCCGCGAAAGGTCATTAGTCAAAAGTGAAAGTCCCTTTCAGCCTTGTTGGGAGAGAATATTGTGCGTCTCCTTTAATGTAATAATAGGTTACGTTTAGGTTTAAAGATTTTTTTCTAGTAAATTCAGAAATTGAAAATCATCCCAATGTGTTTCACCGTGTTATGCATGTTACGGTATGATATTACGCATTGTTCTATCCTCCCCCCGTTTCAGAGGAGCAGGGCAAATTGCCGAGATCAACAATACGAGGAAGTAAAGTGTGGATTGCTCTAGTAATGACAATAAGGCCCGCAAACATACTAAGATTTTAATTGTGGCCCTTGAGGCCTTGCAAGTTGGACTTCCCTCATCTATATTACTAGTCTATTTCTCTAATATCGGATATAGACTTATATTGACGGAAAACCTAAGCAACCTCTTACCATTTGCGATGTGTCCAAGTTACCATTAGATACCCAAGAAGACTGGAAAAATATAACAACAATAATGCAGTTTCGATTTTCACTGAAAATTGCAAATATTTGATTTTGGCATTTCGTTTGTCCTCATACTGCGCGTACAGACTGAATTTTCATACTCAGTGCCTCACTGCCTGCGTTACAGCAGACGTCATGCGACGAGGAAGACAGGGTCAGTTTTCACGTGTGCCGTTTCAGACCATTCTACACATAACGCCATCTACAAAATTGTATGTAAACAAACGGGTAGTGATGCCTCTTATACAGATACATCTAAGAAGGCGTAACAAGGGAAAAATACAAGTCAACAGACGTTTCTTGCTTGCTACCACAATCTTCTTCCCTTTTACTAATCTAACAACTATCTATTCAGAGGCATGTTTTTAGGTAAACATCGTTTTTATTATTCCAATTTCTTTCCTTTAACTACGCATTCAGAATTGACTCTCCTTTACTGCCGCGAGGACAACCAATAGAGAGCCTGAAGAGTTTTCATCTACCTCTATATAATACCTTGAATGGGCCAGGTCACGCCCTGAAAACAAGACACTACACAAAAAGAAGAATATGGAGCGAAAGAAAAGAAGTCTGGGGCTGCCGTAAAAGAAGAAGGGCCGGTCCTGTCACCGCCGGCACGGGAGGAGGGGCCGGGGGGCGCGTCCGGCGGTGACGCGTGTTCAGAAGACGCTAAGGGCCCACAAATTTCGGTGATTACACGGGCCAAACAGCGCAGCGCTGCGCGGGGCGGGGCGGTGTGCCGCTTCTTTTATTCGCGCGGGGCTTTGTCTTCGGTTTACGACCGGCGGCGAATTAATTGCGATGGTCCCCGCCTCAGTCGTCGCCGGGGGCGCGAGCGTCTCGCAGGGTGACGGGCGCGGAAGAAACTCCACCGCGCGACTCCTGGAGCGTAGAGCAAACAGGTATAATTCTTTTCTCTATGCTTGGAGGTGCCGGTGGTGGAGGACGGGAACGGAGAAAATGACAGGGAGACCGAGATGGAGAGGGAGGGAGGAAGAGGGAGAGAGAGAGAGAGAGGAAGGGAGAGTGGGAGGAAAGTAGAATGGGAGGGGGAAATGAGAGAGGGAAGAAGAGATGAAGAGGGAGGGAGGGGAATGGAAGAGAGAGGAAGGGAGAGTGGGACGAAAGGAGAGTGGGAGGGGGCAAATGAGAGAGCGAAGAAGAGAGGAAGAGGGAGGGAGGGAGGGGGAGGCGAAGAGATGGATGGGGAGGGAGGGAGGGAGGGGAGTGGGAGGCGAAGAGATGGAAGGGGAGGGAGGGGTATATTGAGAGGTATGGAGACACGGAGGAAGGGAAGGAGATCTTGAGAAGGAAGAAGAGACGGAGGAAGGAGGAGGAGTGAGAGAGAAGGAGTCACACAGGGAGGGGGGAATAGAAGTTGGAATTGAGTGAGTGTAAGGGAAGGAGGGAGAGAGGGTGGGAGGCTGGGTGAATGAGTGAGAGATTTTGAAAAATGTAATGTATACAACATCGGGTGGTGCGTTGTTGTGATGGAAAGAAAGGCACTCATCACTATATTACACCACGAAAATCATGAGTAAATTGCGTAGAAAAGAATCCGGTGTGGTTAAATAGAAATAGAATGCGAGTTCAGAGACAATTGTGCTGCAATGGCGATGTGTATGTACAGATCATCACATCCTAATAAATCATTTTAAAATCGTCTTCCATTAATTTAATTTCCCGTTTCAAATGTTAACGATTTCTGCGACTCTTGAGGTATCTTAAGCTATTATCTTGAGGTATCTTGAGCTATTATGGTACCCTCCTTTTAACTCTTGAACTTCTAAACAAGACATGAAGGAAGGAGGTTAGTAATGAAACGATGTGCACAGGTCGGAGAGTTGCCTAAGTAAGCTCATGACATTCAGTGGAACTAAAAAGTCACTTCTTTGAATGCTGATATCAGTTTGTGGAAATGAGTAGGACAAGAATGAGGTTGGAGCGGGAGTGTGGAGACAGTGGTAATGTGCGGAGACATAAAAGTTTCTTTTTATTCTTCCTTTCATTCTATTCCATTACGGACTATTGTAGAGTTGGAGTATATGTAGAGTGGGAGTCATGACTGATAACACGTTAATAAAAGAATGCTTAACATTATCTTCTTCACGTAATTGGTGGCAGTATGTACCCTGACATTCACTTCTTAAGGGGAAAAACAGATGACGTAGGACAAATTTAATGCCCTTTTTCCTGCCATCAACTTCAGAGAAGACATTAAGGTAAAGAATACTTGATTACTTTTCTTTTTAAGAGAAGTGAAGAACTACTTGCATAAGAGACACATGTTGGGAATATTTCCCGTATTAGTATTTTGGAGGCGCGCAGAACAAACGAGGAAACGGGATATACGACAGAACGGAGTAACTCCACCGAACGAGAAATGTATTCAGTTTGGTTTAACATATTTAAATAAGTGAAGTATCAGGATTTCGGATGCTTTCATAAATTTATTTTTCAGGAAAGTATTGCAAAAAATATTCTTTGTGAGTTTGCCAGCTAGGCCTCCTGCATTTCGACATCAGAAGCATACAAATAAAAATGGGCACGTTCGTTCTCGTCATACAACTGCCACATCACTCTTCGAGCCACACACGTTAAGAGACTCTTTTGAGTTCTTAACAAATACGAAGCTGGATGCCTGTACGAGGAGGATGTTACACCATAGTCTACAGAGAGGCATGCGAGGCTGAGAAAGTGATCTTCACAAGTTAACGCTTCCATTCTCGGACCCCAGGGGCCATGAACTCACCTATTCTATCAGATTGCCCTCGTAAATCACCTCCAAGGAGGCGTGAAAGGTGAATACCCCACCCACGGGAACAGCATTCGCCCACAAATATCACCACGCTTCACTTCTGCTACAATGAAACGGGGCGTTCACACTCAATATCGTCTGTACAATTTCTTTCTTTAACAGTACGACATTTAGAATAGAATTTCACACAAAATAAATCATTAAATGAAAACTGGGTGATAGAGTTATTCATGTCATACTGATCCGATGTTTCAATTGAACATAATGTATTAAGAAGAACCCATCATGTGTTTGTACGCATATCATCAATATAATAAGAACAATTTTAAGTGTTGTTTTGGAATCGTACAAGTTTCATATTTAAACGTAATGTATGGTACAATTGACAATTTAATGTTTTACATCGAAATGATAAAATAAGCAGGAAAATACAATAAGCAAAACAACGCAATTAGTTCTGCAAGTAGATCTCAATATTAAATGAATTGTGCAATGAAATGGCTTCGAAGTGATGTAATCAAACTTAGTATAAACTTAGTACAAACTGAGTACAAACATGTGTGTGAATGTGTTCTAAAGATTTCGGGATTCTTTATCGATTACTCTCATGAAAACACACGAAAGATCTGAAAAATAATATTTAGAAATGATTGAAAATATTTTGAAAGATTAGTTGTGGCATTAAACTACAACTGACACCAGGAAACTACGGACAAGGCTGATAAGCGCGACCAAACTATAGCATTTCCATCTGGATTGTGTCATCGTCCAAGTCAACTACTCGAAGTCAGTAGGTTAAACTTACATGCATAACATAGCAGGTACTCGAATATCTTAATACCGTCGGGTCTCAAAACTATCATTCTCAGATTTACGGATCCTCAGTTCGAGACCCACAACGAGTGCACATGGTGACACATGAGTCTTTGGTATTACACCTAATTTAACTTCTTCCTGAGATGTTCTCCTGCGTTTAACCAGCGGTCCTCCACGTTCCGTGGACGCGGCAGCACAGTCGCGCGACCGGGCCGGGCCACCGGCTGGCGGCGCGGTGCGGCGGTGGGGGTGGCGGTGGCGGCCGCGGAGGCGGCGTGACCTGAGCTCGAGTCCCGGCGGCAGAACCGGTCCGGAGTTCGTGCCTCCGCCGCGGCGGTGGCGGCGGCGGCGACGTCGGCGACGGCGACTTCACGTAAACACGATCAGAGCGAGCGGAGCGACGAGAACGGGGGCGGCAGAAGGGGCGGGGCGGGGCGGAGAGGCGCGAGGGCACAACGACGCGTCGGGAGAGGAGGGCGGGGCGGGGTAAGGCGGGGCGGCAACGGTGCTCCATCATAGCGAGCATCCACCTCCGCCTCCCGTCGCCGTGGCCGCTGCGGCCGCAGCCGTGCTGGGTTCGATGAACCTGGCTCACTCCGTCTTTGTGGCGTGGCGCGGTGCCCCGCTGCCGCCGCCGCCGCCGCCGCCGCCGCCGCCGCCGCCGCCGCCGCCGCCGCCGCCGCCGCCGCCGCTGTGATTCATCGCGCGCTAAGTCGCCTCTTCCTCGCCGCCCACTTGCTGCAGCGGTCGCCCCGTTGAGCAGCCGTTTGCGCAGGGCAGGTGACGGACAACCTATTCCGCCTTAATGACTCGAGTAATGCAGGTGCGAAATGATGAAGCGATAACCCTCTGGTACAGAGCATTCTATATTCGGCGCAGACAATAAGCACGAGATTGACACGTGTTCTGAACAGCGGATCGAAGAGTTCAAGTCATCCTCTTGGATGAGATAGATTTGATTTCCTGCTGGTTCTCATAAAAGTAGCTCATCTTACATATAGGAATCATGTTTACTATTTTTGGCTTTAAAAAACAAATGGAAAAAATTATATTTTGCAGGCTTAGTGTAATAAATCCCCAATGCAGAACCTTTTATGAAATACTAAGAAAACAGATATTAGAAAATGATTCAAAGCAAGCAGAGTATTAAATAATATGAAGTGAAACAAACGAACATAATTTTTGTTGGCAGACTTCCAGAAACTGAGAGATGTCTTAGACTTGAACAGTAAATTGGTTATGCAGGGCATTATTACAGGTAATAACAACTTTCGATTGGAAAATTTCGATAAATGACCGACTTGTGAAGCGTCGAGGAAATGTATCTGGAAATTTCCACTGACGAGTGGTATTTAAGGAGAATAATCTAGGAATGAAATTATGCTCAACAAAGTTAAAGAATACGTCGGACATCGATTTTATTAATGTGTTTCATTCATCTTAAATATTCCTTTAGCTTAACCATAGGTACCTCCTATTGCTGAGTACATCATTTTCTATGACTTTCAAAGCTTAAGATGAACCAGTAAGAGCCGTAAGAAAAACTGGACAGAAAAGCGATATTTTTTTTAGAAACGTCGCCCTGAATTAAAAGAAAAACACAATTTCAAGTGTTATGTTTGATAGTTGCTTGTGCACTTATGAGAAGAAGGAATTCAATTTTAACGGGAAATTATGACTAAAACATGGAGAAAATGCAAATTTCAGGAATTGCAAAAACGGGTGAAATTTAAGAATTTATTTCCTATAAGGAAGTATAATTAAGCAATGTCTTTACATTTACCCGCATTACTTTCATAGGAACGAGTAATAAATTATCAATTGAAAATTTCGAACCTCTTGTCTTTCGGAGTAGTCTCACGTTACATACAAATTGAAAGAGGTGTTTGCATCAATAGTAATTCGCGAATTAAAAATAAACATGCTGAACAACGTTATAATAATGTTTATCAACTATAACTATTTCACATATTGAACAACAACATAGCTCCGTCAAACAGAATGTCTACAACGACCCCTCACGACTTGGCCGCCGAAATAAAGCAGCATCAATTCCTTCAGAAAATTATGTTTCCTCTAATAAGAGCACAGTGCGTGCTGACCAGCAGAAAAAAACCGCTGCCGCCTCCAGTGACAAAGGCTGAATGGGCGGCGGTGGCGGCGGTGCGTTGGCCGGATGCACGGGCTGTAAACGGCGAGGCGGCGGTGGCGGCGGCAAGTGCAACGCCCAGCGGGTGCGCGAGCGGGCCGGCGCACCGCCTGCCGCTCGGCCGAGCGCCAGCGCCCCACGCGACGGCCTGCACTGCGCGTGGGCCGAGCGAGGGCTGCAGCCGAGGCCACCCGGCGGGCGGGCGGTGCGCAAGGCGCGGGGCAACCCGAAGAGTTTCGGGGCGCGGGGAGGGAATTCCGGGCCGGTCATTATCCACTAAAGAGTTTTTCGGCGGGGCGGATACGTGAGGGAGGTTTTTTGTGCGTGTGTACTATGTATCCCTCCCAAATTGTGTCTATAAAGTTTAGGGTGTGGAAAAGCATTTAGATTTTATATTTGATCAATTTATCATATAAATATGTATATACCCTTGCTTGTGTTTGTGGGTCTGTTCATATTTGTAGGGTCTATTACAAGAGATAACTAACGAAAATCTTCAATTATGCTTCAATGTGGGGGTGTACTTCAATTTTTTGCCTTCCTCTAAGGACTTTCTGGATCCATACCGTATCTCATACTATATAATCTTATGTATACCTGTATGTGTATGTATTGCCACCGGGTTATACCCAATTGAACTTTGAATAAATTTATCTAATTGTATCTTATTATACCTGCGCCAAGATTGTGCCATGAAAAAAAATGAAAATTAAACTCTAAGTAAAATGCACACAATAACCAGCAAATGAAAATCACATTCAGAAAATCCACCAGAAGTAACACTACAATCTACTACAATAGCTGTATACGGAACTAAACTAAACTCTTATCGCCACTACACCACTAAACTATTATGGATTGAATATAATTTCCAAGCCTTTTCCTTATTTAGAAACCTTAATAGTAGTTTATGCAATTAGTTTATAATGTTAAGCTTTATTGCATGAGTACATGTTTTGAAAACGAGCGACGTTAGGAGCGAGTTTTCAAATTTGTACGAATGCAATAAAGCAACATTATGGATTGATATTTTTTTGTATAACAGCATTATAAATTTACAAGAGAATCAAACTTAATTTCGCGAAACAACTTTCTTCTGACGTCTCGGGTGCTTGACATCTGTTCGAGAAAACAGTGGTCGGCTGTTCCATGTGCCGCTACCACCCCAAGATTCTCTCTTCGCGATTGGCTGAATGTGTGATGACGCAATCATTCGTGCCGTAAAACCTAATACGTCATCATTTGTGCTGTAAAAGACCCTTTTATGAACGATTTCTTGCAACAGAAAACCTCGTTTATAATGCTGGTATACAAAAAATGTATTTAAGCACTGTTCCGACCAAAGCTTCATTGTGATTTCTATTTACATATAGTTTACATATGACAATCAAATAACTCTGATACAGTTTTACAATGAACACTAATTCCATAAGAAAAATATTAAATACAAAGCCTAACTTAATAAATATTATTTACAAAGCAGTAAACCAGTCCAAACTGTTTACATTGATACAATTACAAAGCATTTAGAGCTTTCCCTTCGAAGTAACTGATAGCTTTTCTTTCTTCTCTTTCAGATTTCTACGAATTTTACTAATACTCCACGAACTCGACTTGTTCGTCCAGCGATCGTATCCCGTTAATTCGTGCGCACTCCCCTGCGAATTGACCTTCAGAGCTTGGCTCTCGCCTCCTCCTGCACTGTAATACGAAGGTTACAGTATTACACGTTTGCTTACTGCAAAGTTACCTAACGCAGTTACTGATTTCATACGTTCTTAAAATTTTAAATTACTTGAAAACTGTTAAGCATTCCTTGCACAATTGATACACAAGAGTTGGTCAGTTGTTCAAGTCCCTTCCACCTGGTTACGCTGAATATCTAATTTACTCACTTTTTTTTAGAGAAAATGAGCTTTTTCTACCTTCAACAGGCCTCTGATTAGCTGTTTTGCTCCTCATACATTTTTCGTCGTCTCGGGTAGTTTCTCATGTTTTCCACGTTGCTGCACCTCTTCTCTTACGTGGCATAGACATCTAATCTCCTCTTCAATGTGCAATGTTATGAGGTTCAGATATTATAAGAATCCTTGTAACTTACAACAGATTTTAAAGGTTGAACAATTTTACATTAAAATTGTAATACGTTTCATTAGTATCCATAAGAGCTTTAAGAAAACAATTTTTTAAATTATTATTTCGTGCTTCTGTCGTCTCGTGCACGTTTGTCTCATTGCACTATACGATTTGCGCAATATTTCTAATTAATGATATATTCATTATACTCCACAATGGATAAGAACATATTTACCTTTTATTTTGATCAGTATTGATCTTAGCTTCGTAAGATGCAATTTGTAGATAGAACGGAAAGTTGCATTACACTCTGAACTGCCTCCTTCTTGAGTGCTTTCCGGAAACTGATGAAATTTCCTTCCAAACACTTGCCGCTGCAACGATTCTCAGATCGTATCTCATTGATCGATAACAGAACGATCGATTACTCGATGGCTTCTGAGTTTGTAGCTCAAATTGGCGGGTTATTCGAAGTACCCAAGCATTCAATTGACGAACATTCAAAATTCTAATGACAAACATTCAAAAAATATAATATTTGTTAATATGCGTACTTTTCATTTAATAACTGGTGAGAAAGTTCCCCCTTATGTAAATTGCTCACAAAGTGAAAACAATTTCACACTGTCCCTATTTGCGCGGTACATCATACAGCCATTCACAATAATGATACCAACATAATAGTGATCTTGATTATCGTATAATTTTAAAAGACAGAAAAGGTCTCTATATCCCTTTTTATAATCATCTTCAGGGTCAATCACTCCCATTTTCTTCGCCTCCTTTAATTTTTCTTCGTCTATTAGGCAAATATTTTTCTTCTGATTACTAAATGTAGGTTGTCTCTCTCCCAAACGTCTCATACAGTTTTAGGTGTGCTTTGACGTTAGATTAGTCAGCCTGGTAATGGGCGTGCGGACATTCTAATAGAACTACGGGTAAATTAACAAACAGATTTTTCTCATTGCATTATCTAGAATATTCAGAGAGATAGTCAACGTTGTTTTCTTAGATCTAGAGCTACTTCTCGTTACCGTCTACCCGTTCATCGGAGTGAGGTATCCAGAAGAGCTAAACATCCAAAAATGTAACAAGTTCCATTTCTGTTATGGCAAACAAAAATATCATAGGATACCCTATCCAGAACTCAAAAATCGGGTTTCAAGGACTTATTAAGCACCTTGTGCATGATGGCAATGAGTGTCGCACTGCAATCGTGTTGCCCATTGCATTTGTACGAGTAGAGAGTAGGGTAGAGAAAGAGGGGGGTAGAGAGAGAGAAGGAGGTAGAGAGAGAGAGAGAAGGAGGTAGAGAGAGAGAAGGAGGTAGAGAGAGAGAGGTTGAGAGAGGGAGGTAGAGAGAGAGGGAGGTAGAGAGAGAGGGAGGTAGAGAGAGAGGGAGGTAGAAAAAGAAACAGATAGAAGAAGAGAGAGAAAGAGAGAGAGAGAGAGGGAGAGAATGCATACAGAAGGTTACATGGCTATGCAGCAAGATCTTCAACACTTTCTGAATACAGGTCATTCAAAACTGTGCGTTGCCTAAAAGGAACTGTGATAAATGAGCAGAGTGTGCTTAACGTTGGGCATCGCTTTGGGAGTGGGAAGACAAACAGAATATTTTAGATATTTTTTCCATTTAAACTCTTCAGCACTTTGTAACTGATGCTTACAGATAGACGGAGATCACTGTCAAATTTTAGAGTTTCAATGTTCATTACATATATCACTACTGAGTTTGCGAAACCTTAACAGAATTAAAAATAAATGGTCTATTGCCCAACGGAAAACACAAATTAAATACCTCATTGCGAAGGTTACGTCTGTTCCCATTTGCGGTTTGGTGTATTTATAGCTAATTGTTTGTTGTTTGATGTGACTAATACGATCAGCGTGAGATACCATCTGACATTCGTAGAAATGAGCACATGACTCCCACGGGTCGAGACGATAACATCGCTTTCCATGATTTTCCATTCATTTCCATTTACTTGTCAACCCGCACATTGTAGACACTAATAAACATACTTTCATAATAGTTGTTAACTTCATTTCCGTATTCCTTCGGAGTGATTTATTTTCTTCTTTAGTGTATAATGGGCAAATACCGTGTAATCCTCATATTTAGAAAGAATACAGTGAATTTCATTTCTTAGATATTATGATATACACTTAGTTGCATATTATGTTCTATCCTCAGGATTTTTTTTATTTTCCTCTTTTGACACATGTAAATTCCCCGAAATTTTTTAAGAACAATTAATTCTTTTATTTTCAAGAACATAAAGTTTGAGAGAATACTAAACAGGTTCATAAACTCCTATGGAATGTCAAACCTAAAAAAAATGTTATGAAGTAAAGGCAATACTGTAGAAAAGTTCTTTGTTAAAAAAAGGGAAGAAAATATTCAGCAATAAATCGACGTGAGGAACACTTTTAAAAAGTACCCTCTCTTGAAATTCAGTTCAGTAACCCATTTAATCCACATATTTATTGCGTCGATAGATGTAATGACTAGGTGCTCCCTAGAGACATTGAGAACAGAAACCGACACATCACAAATATAGGCTATTATTTTCAAAACTTCTTTCCAACGCGAAAAATATTGCATGATAAAACAAACTACACAATATAAATTAATTTTTAGCTCCGCACAGACCGAACAATACAGTAAAAATGTTGATGATACAAAAAATTCCCCGAACTTCACTCCAACAGTTGGCAACAAGTTCCCCGACACAGAACAATAATTGAAAATATGTTCCGGCACTACGACAAAACGACGCCATGGACACCGATCCGCCTTCGGACTCCAGAACTACTAAATCCAACAACACGTTTTCATTACCTCAGCCACCGGGTTCGATAAAAGTCGTCCTAAATTATTTATTGCGTCATAACTACTTTTCATTTCTTCTTTTCCCAACACGATCAAACCGAGCCGGCGTCCTTCTAGAGTCGATAACGTCTGGGAGACGAGCTTTTACGAGGAGAATTTCGGAAGTGCGGCTAATGAGAAAGTAAACTCTTGGCCGGTGTCTAAAGACAGCGAGGCGGTGGGCGGGAGAGGGGGTGGGGTGGGGTGGGCAAGCCGGACGCTCGTTGTTTTCCAAATTGGATGGCGCTCCCTGGCTAAGACGCGCGGCATGCGGCTGACGGCGCCGCGACGCGGTAACGAAGTTAGGAGGCGCGCGCTAAGGAGCACGCCGCGCCGAGGACGACGCCGGCGCCAACCAAGCTGACGACGACGCGGCGCCGCGAGAGAGAGAGAGAGAGAGAGAGAGAGAGAGAGAGAGAGAGAGAGAGAGAGAGAAGGAATGCGTTGTCCAATTCGGGTATGAACTTGTTCAGATCAATGGGGTATTAATTTAGGGTATTTTTAAGTTTATGAGGTAGTTAACTAATATTATTAAGTTATACAGTGAAGTGAGGTGTCATGCAGTGTAGAGCAGAGAAATAATAAAGGAAATATTTTTAGTGTTATAGTGAAGTGAAGTAAAGGATAGCGCAGTCCGGTCTTTAATGTATAAACACTCAGTGCGGCTTTAGATGATAGACGTTTCTTTTTCGTGTTATTTAATGTTTTAAGAATCAGCAGTTTTTATATTATTATTACTGTTATTGTTGTTATTAATATCATTTTAGCATTATTATTACCATTATCATATTATTTGCACGACATTTACTATCATATTTATGTAATTAACTGCCACCAGGTTACACCCAATTGCAGTTTAAATAAATTTATTTATTTATAGATCACTCTTCTGTGACAATATGCAAGAACTGCTCTTTTTCCCTTCAATTATTGTAGTACATATTTTAATGAGAAAGTACATGTAATAGAATTTACAATTAAATGTATAGCATCACAATGCTACACATGCGGTAGAAAACTACGCATTAAAACAGAAAATTCACGTACAACCCTTATAATTAGAATTCAGTAATTGTTGAATTTACTTCATTCTCCACCATATTGCTTTGATCAAATCTGCTTGCTCTCTTTCAATCTTACTGTACATTCATTCCGATCCCTTTTATAATGAGCAAGAACTTATAGTAGAAAACAATTGGAAGTACAGTAGAACACTGATACAAAAGCAGTATATAACTGTGCAATAAAACAACGAAAATTCGTGCAGGACCCTTGATAATTCAAATTCTGTAAATCTGGAATTTTCTTTATTCTCCTCCTTACTCCATACTCCTCCTTTTGTAGTCCACTTGGAATACAGAAACGTGAACTTCCTTATCTAAAAATATTTACATATTCTAAAGTAGGAAAATTTCATTACAAAATATTATGCGAGAAATCAATATGAGAATCAATGTTCTCGTGTTTTCTCCTTGTTGGAGAAGGCAGAAAAGTGCCCGAGTTAGTTGTACGGTGCACCTTAATTAGCATGTAAAAAATTTATGCATGACATGTAAAACGCGGACCACATCTGTTTTAAATAGTCCTCTTATGATTCTGTAAAAAGTAGGATTTTGTGTGGGGATTATGACATTATCATAATTATAAAATTAATTATAAGGAGTAGTTGCCAAATATATATATATATATATATATATATATATATATATATATATATATATATATACTAGCTGACCCGGCGAACTCTGTTCCGCCTTAACAGCCGGTCCCATCTTTTTCTCGCGTCGCACTCACTGTGAGAAACTGTACTATCCATGTTGCACTCGTGATAATAAAGCAATTGCAGATTTGTGTTTTTCTCTCAAACAAAGAAGAATTTCAAAAAAACGCTCTGATATTAAATAGATAATTAAAAATCTATTACGTAGCAGAGCGTTTTTTTAAATTGATTTTTGTTTAAGAGAGAAATACAAAGCTGTAATCATAGAGACCGTCTGTTAAAGGTAATAAATAAGCAGATTTGGGAATTTATAAAGTTAAATTGTTTATTAGAAAATACAAATAAAAAAATTAAGTAGATTAATCATTCATTATTGTTCCTGTATTTTGGTGCATAGGTTGCACTCTTCAGTTAAGTACCTTCACTCGAAAACATGCGAAATCACGCGAAAACGTGCGTTCTCACACAGGAACGCGGTCGAAGGGGATAAACAGTATCCTATGTCCGTCTCCTGACTCTAAGCTTCCTGCTCACCAATTTTCAACCAAATCAGTACAGCCGTTCTTGAGTTATAAATAGTGTAACTAACACGACTTTCTTTTACATATATATATATATATATATATATATATATATATATATATATATATATATTTGTGTGTATGTGTGTGTGTGTGTGCGCGCGCGTGTGTGTGTGTGTGTGTTCAGCATACGTAATTAAATTTTTGGCCGCAACCCTTACCGAATAGCACTAAAACCATCTGCAATAGGGCCGAAAAAGCTCTATGCTGAATTAAATGTATACAACTCTTTCTATAGATTTTGAGTGAATTCGTATTTTATTCACCCCACTTATTTCTGGAATACCCTATGTTGCTGGAGCACTTCATTATCGTTCCCGCTTAGCAGAACGAAGGCGCGCAAACAGACACGAGACATTCGTTCACAAATCTTTTCTTACTCTAACACAAACTTCTTCACGGGGCGCTCCGCGACCAAATAGCTCATCGTGAGATGTGAGCGTATTGTGTCTGCAGCGAGCGTCCCTGCCCGCAGGCACTGTGCGTGTGGTCACGCCCTGTGACCCGCCTTCCGTGACGTACGCTTTCCGCGGATGCACCTGTCGAGGAAATCGCGCAGGCAAACTTCCGTATGCGAAATGGACAAGTTCTTATTTCGGGCAGTCCCAGGGAGATTGCATCCAATGTTAGGACTAATATAAAACATCTGATTCTTAGACAGGCGGAAAGGTTTCTGTGAATTGCATCGTGGGAAACAAATGAGGATGTATGGCAAAATTGTATGATGAAACATAACTGGAATAGTCATACAGGGGAATAAGTAAATGAGACACGCTGATACAGACGATTTATCTTTTCGTCAAATTTATCTTGTCGATAAATCAACAAAAACGAATGGATGAGCTGGACAAAAATTGAAATGCTTTCGCTTAACACACCTTTATACACATATTCAATTGTAATTTTCGGCCCAGGCTGATCAAAACCTTACTGGCAGCATAAGTTCATAAAAACGATTCTACTTACGTGAAAATTGACATGATTTTGAAAATTATTATAATTGTCAATTTTTCAACAAAATAAAATGTTTATAGTCATCTACAAATACGCGAGTACAAAAAGATTTGTTTTATTCAACTCGTCCGGAAGTTATTATTTGGAGTCTTCGTCTTAGTACACAAAGAGAAGAATACTTCGGCTGAATCTAGTAGACAGCTCTTGTAAGTAAACTTTTAATTTTTTTACGAACAAATAATTACTTTTCTGAATAGAGGATTCCCGAAACCTGAATCTACTTAATAGTTACAAAATTTGAACAACTGTAAACACGAATAAAAATGCGATAACATTAAGGAGACGATATTTGGAACATCATAGACAATACTTCCTTCTATATCTCATCTGCACGTGCCTCTCTGTGTAGAGCTTCAAATCGCTCTCGGCCTCTTTGAGCGGGCGACGCAAGCGAAAGCTCTGTCTCCCTCTAGCGACGACGTCGGCCGCGCCTTCAGAAAGGCTGCGCGGGGCCACGCTCTCCCGCCGGCGCGCCGCGGCGGCTGCCAGGGGCGTTTAAGAGGCGCTTCCGGCTCCGGGCGACGGGACGCCGAACGAGCCCTTATTCCCCGACCAGCAGCTCCTCTCCCTCCGCCTATCCTGGGCGCCGCCGCGCAGAGTGCGTCGTCCTTCTGCCTGCCAGGGCGCCGCCCATTAGCTGTATCGCCCCCGCGCGCGATGGACGATACGCTCCGGCGCCACCGCTCTCTGCGCCATCCAGGGGATGGCGGGCGGGGCGGGGCGGGGCGGGCGGGGCGGGGAGGTGCGGGGAGGGGCGGGGAGGGGCGGGGCGGGGCGGGGCGGGGCGGGGGCGGGGCGGGGGTGGAGGCGGGTGGGGCGGGGCGGGGCAGGGCGGAGCGGGGCGGGGCGGGACGGGGCGGGGCGGGGCGGAGCGGAGCGAGGAGTGACCGGGCCGGGGGGGCAGGGCGGGGCGGGGCGGGGCGGGGCGGGGCGGGGCGCGGCGGAGCGGGGCGGGAGTGAAGGAGACGCACCACTCTCCCTGGGGAAAAGAGAGCTAGCGAAGACGGCGTCGGCAAGCTTTGTAAAGCTACACGAACGTACAACGAAATACAATCCGCAAGCCTCTTTCAAGCACATACAAGCACTTGTATGCGACCTTGATGTACTGGCACTTTCTAAGTGATGGATAAAACCCGGATGGGGAAATGTCTTCTTGTCATTGTTACAATTTTAAGACTTTTAACAAAGGAAATCACTTATATGTGCTCCTGGAATTGTTTTAGTTTTTTTTTCACATTTTAATTTTTGATGTCTATTTTAAGTATTTTGCCTGTTTTCGAGTTTTTTTCTTCCTTCTTTTGTCAATATTTTCCTTCGTCTGCAGTCTCCGATCTCAATCAAGTTTCAAACCTATCTCAAGTCTACACAATGTGTTCGCACTATCCAACTACTACGTCGGCCTCAGTGTTAAAATAACTGCCAGAAAACGAGACTAGAGCAATAAAGATTCTTGAATTTATTTGATGTAGGCAGGCTTTCTTCGGTCAAGAGGAATCTTATCCCACGCGTAAGTATGACTTACCACATCTTTCATAATTGTCTTGACTTTAGTGTATGCTTGCTTAACACGTTTACTGAGAAGCGCATTCTCGCTATACTACGCCTCGGTACCACACAGGTTTTTCGCGTACGTCTCCATGCCAACAGTATTGATGCACTTCTATAGTATATGCTAGAACATAGAAACTTGCTCCAATATTTATAGAATATTAGATAATTAACTTTATTTAAAAAAGTGTACGAGTCCCTATGGCCTCACGGGAACGCAGCTACGCAGGTGTTAACACTAATGAGACAAGCCAACGCACGAGACCACGTGGACTCGCATGGCAGCCAACGTGTTAAAGTTTATTTGTCGTAATTTCCATGTTTTTTCCTATTTTAGCCAGAATAAATGCCTTTATACCTGCCTATTTTTTTAATAAAGGAATGAACGTCCTGGCTCTCTTGATGAAGCTTATCAAACCAACCTAGTAATAAATCTATCAAGCTCAATTGAGGGCGGAACTAGACTCGTGCGGCGTGAGGTAAACGTCTCCTGCGAGCTATTCGACATCTCTCCGCCCGAACGTCCGTCAACGACTTTGCGAATGGGTGGGCAGGTAGACCGGTCAACTGACGTGGGGGGAGGAATCGTGCTTAAATATATTAGAGTGTCAACTGTCCCCGATAATGTGAATGTCGGAGGATAAATAAAACCGCGATACCCGAAGAAGGTCGGGAGGTAAACAGCTATTAAAATTTTAGTACCATCTCGTGGTAGCTTTTTTTTTCTCCGCGACTCAATTGCAGCATGGAGACGAACAAGAGGCGTTATTAATTTAGAAAAACAGAGTAATGAAAGTTATCCGGAAAAGATGAACAAAGTAACGAACTATGAATTTTAAAAAGTCTCAAAAAACGACATATAAGTTCTTGAAGAGCAATAAAAAATAAAAATGGTGCAGAAACAAATGGTGCAGGGGGACGTTTGCCAATAGACAGAGTTGGCTGTATTTTGTCTTGGTTGAAATTATACTTTCATTAATTTTGATTTTATTAACCATTTTCACTTATTTATGAATAATCCATTAGAAACGATAATCGGTATTCAGTGACGGTAGTGATGTCTGATGCGTTATTTTTCAGAAGTCTGATAGATTTAAACTAAAGTCAAGACGCTTCGCTGGGCTCTCTGAGACCACAAGACGGCCATGGGAGACAGGCAACGTTCAATAATAGAAGTTAATCTAATTTATTTCGTGAAATCAAAAGTAAAATTTCCAACATTTGCAAGTTTCTCCTTATACGAAACGCTACGCTCAATTTTCCACACCGATGTGCACTTTCCCGTCCGTACGGAGTCGCGTGGCTGTGCCACCCCTGTTCGTTCACTCCTCTAGAAGCGCGTCGCCCCGGAATGGACGCGACGCATCGTCTCGGGAGCCAGGAGCTTCTCCGCCGCGGCCGCCGCCAGCGCAGCCGCCGCCGCCGCCGCCGCCGCTCGTGTTTATCAATAATGCAAGGGCGAACGCAGCAGTCTTGCGGCAACTTTGAACCCGCGCCCGCAAATCAAGAGGCGGTAGCAGCGGCGGCGGCGCGATAAGAAAGGCAAACACACGTCCCGGGATCGTATCCCCTTATCTTCTTTGCGCGAGACCGCGCTCTCCACCTGCATACAGAATCCTCGAGCCGCAAGTTAGGCTCTCCATTAGCTTGCGGAAGCGGCGGCGGCGCGGCGGGTGCCACGCCCAGGAGCCCGCGACGCGCCCTCAGCCGCCACGGACCTCTACTGCCAAAGAGGAAGCTCCTTTCTCGGGGGCGGAACCTCAATCATATTGAGAGAAAAAGACAAACCTTTCCGAGAAAGTTAAAAATTAGTGTTTCCGGGCGCGTCAACTGCTAAGGTAAATAGTCTCGTAAGTACAGTGCATGTTTTATCGTGGGAGGTAGTGGTGATCTACACCGCTGAATGACGAGATCCGATGCCGACCTACGACGGCTTGCGGGGAATTTTCCCCTACCAGGTATCTCCCACTAGCGGGGCGCCCCCAGCTGGAGCAACTTCTAAGCTCTCGGCTGGTTTCCAGAGAAGTATGGTAGTGTAGTGCAAGTGAGTGTAAGTGTATGTAAGATTGAGGAAAGAACAAGGAAGAGAAAGGAAAGATCGCGCGCGTTCCGTGACCTGTTTGCCAGAGTACAGTTCCGGCATTTGCCTGGTGCTGAGAGGAGAAATCACGGAAAACTACCGATCAAAGCAGCCGGCCGCTAGAATTCTCCTCGAGCCAGCGGCTGAATCCAACTTAGGCGTCTAGCTAATTTCAAAACTTGTACCACTATCGGGACTCGAACCCTCGGACCTCCCGGTCAGAGGTACTGCAGTGACATCAGTTGATGCCTTGCCTCCCAGCCACCTCAGCCGATTTCAAAATTGGACGCGAAATCGGAATCAACTACAAGCGATAGCTCTCAATACGCTTCCTTCTGTGGCATCAACAATCAGGAGGTTCTACGTTTCGAGTGGCAGATTTTGACACTAACAGTACATAAGTCGAATTAATAATTATGAGGATTCTAGTAGCAGGCTGTATTGATCAGAGATTAATCGTACTTTCTCTGATCATTACCAGGTGAATGCCGGAGCAGCAATCTAACAAGCGAGCAATTGACCGTGCGCGATCTTCTCCTCATTTGTTCTCTCTCTCCTGTTACACACTTTCACTTGCATGCACCATACAACCACACAAGACGGGAATCGATTCGGAAGCGTAGAGCTCTGGCAAGGGTGATGTCCCGCTGGGGGAAGTACTTAGAGGAGAAATATTGCAAGTCGAATTGTAAGTTGCGATAGATCTCGGGCAAGGATCTTCATCGGGGAAGGATCTTCTCCACTTCCCGGTTACAAGAGATACAATATTTTCGTGTCTTCTGAATATGAATAAAAAAATCTCAAATGTATTCTGCTGATCAACGCCAGAGTTGTGAGTTACTTTTTACTTTCTCGCTACCACGTACGTACGCCACTTACCACTAGTTTTAGAAAAACTCCTCCAGCTCGTGATCCAGTCAGAATCCATGTTTTGTGGATACACGATACCGAAAAATCGAATGACGGCAAAGTGTATGTTTGTCCGTCCGTCTGTTGGCAACGCTGGCGGTTAAAACATTCTGCCGATTTTTTCCCAAACTGATATTCTTCAATCGATCTGGCTGATATCGCAGCACCTTGAAGTTGAAACCGATATATTTTTGTGGCGAGGGAGGTACTTAATATGAAGCCCTGGGACATTTTCAAAATTTTCAAAAAAGGCTCCATCGTTTTTTATTCAATTCTGTTCTTGGGTAGTGTACAGAAAGTTTAAGAGAATGGTGCAAGTCTCATATTCGTTGAAAACTCTGATATTTTGACAATTGCAAAAATTCAAAATTTTTTCGGCATCATCCTACTATTACAATTATAAAGATAGAGATTTTCCCTTAATATAATATGTTTCTTAAAGATAGATTTTGAAATAAGGTCACACAAAATGTTTCGAAAATTTCAGCACTTTTTGCATAATTTTGCTCTGAATAAAGAATAACGTTCTGAATTTGTTCCTATACAACAATCCACAAGAAGAGAGTAATGAAATTAGGTCATATATTTACCGAATTAATTTAACATTTGAATACTCTGAACACACACATTCCTTCTATCAAGATTCGCGGTACTTAGGGTTGATGGAACGTATTCAAACACGCTGAGACCTGGAAGTTCACATCGTTAATACCGAAGGCGCAGGAATCCTCGCAATAACGATCACCTAACCCCAGCGGCGGCTCGAAAATCGCAAAGTTGGCAACGCCGCGGAAGCGACGCGAGTGTCGCAGAGGGCGGGGCGGAGCAGAGCGGAGCAGGGTGGAGCGGGGCGGAGCGGGGCACGGCGAAGGGGAGCGGGTTAATATCGAAAGAGAATAGCATCCACTCCGCAGCGCCTCCGCAGTTGTGTATTCAAGGCGAGATTACCCCAATGAGCTCGGGAGATGGCGCGGGAGGCACCGAGGTGGGATGTCGCAACGTTCAGCGAATTATACAGCACTTACACGCGTGGCGCTCACGGCGTCCTCGTTACATATTGGCTCAGTGCTCCGCCCCCTTCGCTCCGACACCACCCCCTGCCGCCCCCGGCCCCGCCCTACTTCCCTGCCACCCCCGGCGTCCCCGCTCGCCGAGGCGACCTGGCGCGCCGGTCACGTGCCGCGCGCGCATGAATCACGCTTTACGGTGGTGTAAACTGCGAGAGAAAACCTGATGGAATTAGGAAACGCGAGCTCGGCGCGAGGCACGGCGGGGGGTGGTAACGAACGCAGGGGCGCGGGTACATCTCCACGATGGGGGCGGGGCTGGAGGGTCGAGGGCGGGGGCGGGGCGGAGGCAGTAGGTGGGAGGAGAGGAGAGGGACAACTTATGTGCGCTGTCCAGGATGCCGACGTTTGCGATTACCTTGCTGCAGCGAGAGCGATGACGTGGTCACCGAAATGCGGCGTAGATATCCGAAGACCCGCCTCGTAATCCACTTTGCGATCGTCAATGTACTAGCCATCAAGGACGGGAAATGAAGTCTCGTCAGAATTGTCAATAAATGGGGGGAAGTGATTCATTCCACGGCCTGTTCAGTTCACGACAACGCTATTACATCTTGATGGATAAATTCATGATTTTAGAAGACTGACTTTGGGGAAAGATATTAATCAATATATAAATTATACTGATTTACTTTATAGAAAATATGGGAAGCCATTACGCTCGAAATATAGAAAACGAAATTTTAAAAAAAGGAGACGCTATTTGAAATTTGAACAATCACTTGACTTTTTGTTGTCAAATGTAAGTATCAGTCCAATCTTCCCCAACTCAACATATTGTTTCTAGTTATTTCTACAGGTATAATCGGGATAATCTCCAAAGTAGACAAGCATAATCTACGTTAATTTATGAGATACCGTGATTTCAGTGTCTACGTAGCTCCAGAAAACAATATAAACATAAATAATAATAACTACAAAACATAATAAAATACAAAACATAATAACTACTTCGTAGAAAGCAGCTTCGCAGCATGTTCTTTACGACCTGAATGAATGTAAGGTTATTAATAATTCTGTATTTGTGGCGTGTGATTTGATTATATTCTTACATAACGCTTTGATAAATAATTTTCAATTCCGAACGTTCCTATTTTTCTGAATGAAATTCCATTTTCAAAAATCTTCAAAACTTTTATACTGAACAAAATCTTTCAGTTATTATACGGTTCATTTGTAAGATTCATTAGCAGCACAATGGCACAATTTTTATAATGAAAATGTCACAACAATCATAGCTGTCACCAATTTCATGGAGAGCAAGTTTTATTCTTTAAAATTCTCACGCAGAGAAAGAACTAATTCTTCGCCCAAAGAACCCGTTCCTGCTGGACTCGGACATGGCGAAAGCAATGGAAAAACAAGAAGAATAAACAGGTTAATCCAATAACTAGACGGAGAATGAAAAGACTTTCGGGGCAACGGAAAAAAAGAAGCCACGTAAGAGCCGACGAAGAAAGGAATGAAACAAAAGGTTCAGATTCATTGAGGACGCTTTCAGCTAAAATTAGGTCCATTCTTCCCGTGTCCGTGAGGCTTGATTCGGAGAACAATGGAGGCTCCGTTCGGAAGCAGGTCGACGGGGAACTCACTCCAGTGCGAGTGGGCGCCCTGGGGAATCGTTGGGGAACAGATCTCGGAAACAGAACCTAGTTAGAAGTCGTAAAGCTATCCCCGATCCTTCTCGGTATTCGCTTACTTTCCGAAAAAAGTGCACTTTTGATCTTTAAATTTGAGACGCGTTGGGTGAATAATAGCTAACCTATCTAAATTACTTGTCTTCATTTTTCTGAAATTATATAATAAAAAAAGCACATAGTCACAATTTCTTTGAAATTTTTACTGTTCCCAAAGGTACATCCTGAATAGCATCAATGAAGTTCTTTTTATCTACTATCTTCGAGGAAATTTTACTGTAATTTGACTGTCATTCTGTTCTCATTATTTCTTCAAAGAAGTTAAAGCGTAATGTCAGGTCGTACATGTCGGAAAACTCCGAAGCTTTGGGGTGCACGAGCAAGCTCCCTTTGCCAGGGAACCGATCCACTCAGACCATCGATTCTCGACAGTTGTCGATCGTAGAAATGGGTGCCATTTCCGGTTCGCGTCGGAAGCGAAAGCAATACATAACCCGCAGCACGACTTCCATGATGGCATGTCCGTAAGTGAAGTATGTGTAGAGCAGGGAGCAGGATTTCCTCTTGCCTGTAGGGACTTCTCGCGACATTGAGAAATAGAACATTCGCAAAAATTATTCAGCAAGAATAATAATTTATAACTCAAATAAATAACATATGACAAATAAACAACAACTAAGTGGGTTATGGAAGTAGCATAATGACTGGAATACAGATTAATGAATTTGGGGAATTGCTTTTTTTAAAATTCTTGAGATTTTAAATTTTGAAGGACCATGTACAGTAGAATTATTTCATAAACTGGAAATTATATTCAATAAATGCTTAAAAATGAGACAAGTAACTCATAAATCTTCCTGTACACATTGTTAAAACTCGTCTTTCCGTGCAATAAAAGTATCTGGAAATTAATACGAACATATTTACTGTGTAACAAAGACACGAGTATACATTCATTAAGAAAAATTATTTTTCAAACGGATGTATGCCCTTCAGGGTAAAAATCTTGCATGAGTCTTACTCGGACTTCACCTAAGATTTCATTTTCATGACTACTTTAAGAAGCCGCATGGATCCAGGATCTCTATTTTGCCTAACTAGATCGTCTCGAGATCATAGAAGTTTTTATGATAAGATCACAGCTTCTCCAGTTCACCCGATAGAGTGGATTTAATGAAGTCACTCTAGCCAAATGACTTTCATCTTCAAATTCTTATTAATCAGCAAAGCAATTCGAAAGAACCTTTCTGTTAAATATTCGGAACAAAGTCACTTATGACGCCAGAATGATATTCCTCTTAAAAACGAATATCCAATAGGCTATAACATATCCACGGATGAAACGTTCCTTTACATCATGTAACGTGAATGCATGCAAAACTATTTCTGCTTTTCCAATTAAAGCAATTTACTTTCACATCCATGCAAGAGACTTGTTAAACTTGAAATACGAGAAATAAAGTTTTTATTATTAGTTTTTCTACATGTGATAAGTGCTAGTGCACAATCTCACGTACTTGATGACAATGAAATATTAGGGTTTACTCAGTCCTTCGGCCAAAAATCAACACATTAGAAGAAAAAGAAAAGCAGTTGACATCTCAGAGGCATTGGAGCGCAAACAGGAATTAACCCGCAATTTGTTAGGAGGAAACGACACCCGACAACAAAATTCCGACCTGCCTTCGCCGAGAACTGAATTTGTTCCCATCGAACTGCCTGCGCTTTGAGGCCAAAAGGGTCAAAGAAACACAGTGGGACTAAATAAGTAGGACGAAATTCACTAGGAAGAATAAAATTACAAAATAATGTACGTCCGATTTAACACTTTTTTGTACAAGGAAAGGAAGATACTCGTAGGTTGTTAGTTAATATAACAATATTAAAACTAAATATCTAATAGGAAATAAAAATGTTAAATACTAAAGAATTGTTCGCCTTGTTGTCTTCTATTTATTTTAGATCGCTTTTCAACTTCTTGGTCATTAGTAGTCTGTAATTAAATATATTTTTTCAGTGTTTAACTCATCTAACTCTACCTTATATTCTCTCCTTAATAAAATTTGAACACATTTACGCTCAAACTACAAGCTACTTTACACTTGAGTCGACATGTAAAAATGTTAGGCTTCCAGGTATATCTCCTAACGGGGCGCCGCTCCGGCCCGGACGAGCCTGAACTCGCAACTGGTCTCCCGACATTTGTGGAGAGTAGTGCATGTAAATGATGAGAGATCTGGACATGATAAGAGTCTCTGGGATGGGAGAGGATAGAACGAAGGAAATAGAAGGAAGGAAAGATCGCGCGCGGTCCGTGACTCGTTTGTCGGAGTACTGCTCCGGCATTCGTCTGGTATTGATCGGAGAAAGCAAGGAAAACTACCGATCAAGGTAGCCGGCCGATAGAATTCTCCTCCAGGCGGCGACTGAATTCGACCTAAATACATTAAAAATACATTGAAAGAATGAAACACGCCACCGTGGAGACTAGAACCCTAGGACCTCCCGGCCCGAGACGCCGCAACAGCAACGGTTGCTTCTGAGTCCTTCCTCTGGTGTGCCCCTTCATTAGTGACGAATCCTGAATATTACTTCAAGTATATTCGCACTTTATGGAAGCTACCTCTACCGATGTCTTTTATTTTTGGCTTTTCTGAAAACAATAATCGAAATTTCGTCCTTAATTTTTTCCATAAGACAATTACACAAACCACTAATTTCTGGATCAGTAACACACTCCATTTTCACAAAAACTTGAGAGAAGCGTAACTTACGAACGACTAGGGAAGGACTGTTCACCACAATATTTTGCGGTGCCTACCGACCGTCTAGAAGCGCATCATCCCCTCTCTCCGCCCTTGAATCATGAGGAGCCGTAGGTTATCGCGGTTGGCATGCGGTGCCTTCGCCTGCGGTAGCGAATTCTCTGGTCAGCATTAAGAACTGTTTGAAACTTCTCACTCTAACGCACTTCATAGCGCTTACGGATGCGGAAGACTGACTGGCTCTCGGTAGCAAAACAGTTATTTTTTAGCTTCTGTTTCAAAGATTTCAAAATCCCAATATCTTTTTAGAGGATTACCAAAGTTATGTAATATTTCTTATACACTTCGAATTACAAGTATCGGAGAATTCGTCATTGCCCTTCATCACTGCTTAAAGTTAGACAATTTTGGGCCTGGCAAAATGCTGAAACGTAGTCCCCCACCTCCGAAAAAATTAAAATGTGAAAATCTACCTAATAAGTATGGGGCGGATATTGATGATCTAAAACATTGCCAATAATGATCAATAAAATGCTCTTCAAATGCTTTAAAAATGTCCTAAAACTAAAGAAATATTACGTAAAAAATCTTATCAAACCAGTTCGGATGAACAACTCAAGCAGTTGGATACGTTACTGATACAGTCGAGACATTTTCCATTCGTTCGAATGAACTCAGCTTGCAAACTTTTGGTTTGGACTGTTCTTTACCAGGAAATATCTGACTTAAGTTATCCGGAAATCGACCGAACCGGCAATGGCGCTGATTTACGTCACAGGAATTACATACTCACAATAGCTGTCAAAACAATTTCTGAGGGAACAAATCGAATAGGATACAGAGTAATTGTGTGAAGAACATTTGTAGCATCTCGTAAATATTGTTTAAAACAAGTACTATTAAAAATGGTGTTAAAATCAATGAAATCAGCAAAAAAGGGATTAAAAATGGCAAAAAAGGTAAAAAATGAGTTATTAGTCGAAATCGACAAAAATGCTAAATAATAACCTATAAAAATGTGATATGTCCTTTTATTATAACATAAAATGAATTTCTTTACTAAACGGCATTGTTCTAAAGTGAAAAGAAAAGAGACATTTCATTAAAATTCACCCCCTAGTTATAAGTAATGATTATAAATATTTAAGGTTAAAAAAATAATTGAAAATTTTTTGAAATATCAAACTACTATACCGCGACTTATAAAAAAGTACGATAACGATTTGCTCGAGTTCTAATTTCTTTTTCAATTTTTCACCATCCCCCCCCCCATTAATGTCATCATGGGTCCCATTGACTAGCAGGGTCCCGAGCGACCGCTCGGTCTGCCCGTGTCTTCGTTTGCCCACGAGGCAGCTTCCGGCCCATTGCGCTCGGGAGGCGGAGGGCGGGGCGAAAGGAGACGCCGCGTGCGCCGCCGCGGATATTTTCGAGGGAAGAAAAACGAGGCGCGATTCCCGCGCGCGCGAGCCCCTCGGCCGCTTGGCCTCCGCCCAGCGCGCGCCGCCATTTTGCACGAGCTCTCCACTGATCCCGGTCAGCTCCAGCCAACGCGGGCCAGATCGGGAGGAACGCGGGTTCTTGCGCTACGGAATTTTCTCTCAACAAAATGTTACAATAGATTTTTTTTCTTTCTTTCTTTTTTTTTCTTTTTTTTCTTTCTTTCTTTCTTTCTTTCATTTTTACTTTCTTTCTTTTTTATTTTTTCTTTATTTTTCTTTCTTTCTTCTTTTTTATTTCTTCCCCCTTTTCTGTCTTTCTTCTGTTCTTCACTATCAGGGATGAGGCTAATAGCAGGTTCCGTCTTCACTCCAACCATCCTTTCTTTGACCGACCTATTTCTCGTCGTACTAATGGTTTATAAAATAATATTGATTTTGTTATTCTTGTTTTATCCATTCTATTTATATGATGTATCCAGCGTTGTTTATTTTCTTCAATACGGTTATTCATGGAATATATACTTAGATCATTCCTAATCTCATTTCTTAGTTGATCTAATATCGAGCAAGCTTTCACTCTCCTTAGGAATTTCATCTCTGCTGTTTGTATTCGTTGTTGCTCTTTTGCAAAAGATTTTTTTCTTTCATAAACTAAATTGTAACAAATATAGTGCAATGATGAATAATGAATGCGAACGAGAAATCTGTATTGTACTTAATTGTACGAATGTTTACAGAAGACAAAGTAATGTACACATCGTGTGCAAATGCAGGGTGAAGATATTGATTCATACAATTAAATAAGAGTGACAAGTTTTGAGACGCCACAAAATAACTATTGATACTTCCATGGCAATGTCTCGCGCGTTGTGCACTTCTAAAGTGAAAACTGATGGATATATTTCACATTTTTGACAAATGTGATGTGGTATTCTGCAAGCTTCCTACACAACAGACAACGAAAGTCCTGATTCATTTAAATTTCCCATGTTCCCTAAGAAATATTGTGAATAAATTGTCTGGTTCTTTAACCTAAAAATTAACACAATATTCGCTTCTGCTCTTAGATTTCTTTTAATATTGTCCTTTTGTGCATTCGATACAAGTGATTTGTCCAATTTTACATATTATCGTTGTTGCTAGTTGAAATTCAAGAACCCTAATTTATTGTACCTTCAATTTTTCTTCTCGAGATAGACCCAATACTGGCCTCACAAATCTCATTTCTGAAGCTGAAACCATACTGCTATTATAGCTTTAAGTATTAATTTCCATGGGTGCCAGTTGGCCCAGCACTTATCTTTCAAGACGGATATTGATACAGAAGAATTTTACAGGAGTCATAAATACTAAAGGAATTCTCTAATGATGCAAGTGTATCATCGTCATTGAGGAGACATTCTCGCGAGAAAGCACGTGCGTGCTGCTGAGCGCGTCTCACGCACGCGGCGCGGCGAGACGCGTGCGAACGCGGGAGCGGTTATCGCGAGTTGCGTGATAAGCGCACTGACAAACACCGCGTCAGGAGCGCCAACCCACCGGCGGCCACGTGGGTCTACGCTCGCAGCGAACGCACGGCAGATGAGGTGTAACACTGACAAAATGTGCATTCAGCTTAGATTTTTTAGCTTTTAGTTTTCACCGCGGGTATGAAAACCCTATTCTACCCTTCCTCCTTCCCTCTCTCCTTGCGTCTCTCCTGCGTCTCCTTCCTTCCCTTTTTTTATTCTCTCCTTCGTTTCAAGGTTTACTCCAGTCCTGTCTTCACTTCATCTTAGCCTTCAGGATTTCTTTCTTCAAACGCCGATAATGTCAGGCTACTATCGGGATTCCTAAGCGTGTAACCACGCTGAAATTTTCCCTTTTGTCTTCTCTAATTCGAGATTTCTTTTCTAAATACAAGATGCACCATATAGTACTGATACCATACAATTAAAATTAAAATAATAAAATTTTCGTCGTGATGAAAAATAGGAATTGTAAAAATGGGTAACTAGAATAAGTCTTGAACAATGGATTTCCCCCCTAAATTACGTATTTTCAACAAAATAGAAATTTCACTGTTTATTACGTTTATATGTTGTCAAATATAAACGACAGGCTAAAAAATAATAAACGTGAATTACTGAAAAAATGTTTCCATGGCCATCAATAAAAAAAACAATAGACCAATAAACAATTTATTCATGGTTCAAATCATAGTTATTGAACACCAAGTAAATTCCTCCAATATGAATGTAGGTCTCAAGAAGCCTATTGTTGACCAACACCTGCAAACTTCCGGAAGATGATACAGGGACAATCCTCATATTGTGTTTTCGCGCCCTCGTAACAGCACTTAAGAGAGTGCAAGATATTGAGCTTATCGACACATGTACGCTAAATGTAATTTAACTGAACAAGACTAGGCAGACTAGTCGTTCCTAGAGCTTGACATAATACGTTTAATTTAAACGCAATTCTCACGTAATAGTTCAACTAATTAACAACAAATCCCATCAAACATCGAGATCGCTTGTTAAGACATCCCAGCAATAATAAAACCCTACTAAATTGAAACTTGTCAAAATATTGAGGTGCACATAGCGAATGAGTTCGTGATATACGGGTTGTAACTAATAAATATAAAAAAAGTATAATAGAAAAGTAAAAGAAATGAACTCGGAGAGTGAATGAGAATGCTTTTTCCAAGAGAAAAAAATGAATGGAAAAAGACAGCTGTGTCATATCGTAAACGCGTTTACTATTAACCACTTTTTGGCGTTTCATCTGAAACGCTTGAAGACCTCCTAAGATTAAGGATGCGTCTCAAAACAAACAACATAAAACCACTAGCAATATTGAAATTAGCAAACTCAAATTGATGTCTTTAAACATTTTTATTGAATCGATACACACCTCTGGTTGGCTCAGCCATCATTATGAAATCTCTTGAATATTCGACGGTTTCGTCAAAATATTCGACGGTCAAACGAGGCTCATCGATTACATAAAACCGTCGATAAAGGCATCAGTTCTGCTTCTTATACAATGACAAACACTCCTGACCGGTTGATCAGTAAGACGATGCCAAGTATTTAGAATAGGGAATTCGCCTCAATATACATAAAAGTCGTTAAAATATTATCATCGTATTACAATAAAAATAATATACGTATTTTTTTTTAAATAAAACAGCAGAAGCAGATAAGTGGCACTATACAAATGAAACCGCATATTGCTTCACAAAAAGTGAAGTGGAGACAGTTTTGCTAATCAAGTTCTCGGCTGCAACAAACGCTACTCGGCGCCACGAATTGGACAACATTTTGGTGCTAGGAACAAATTGTGTGGGTTTGCGTTATTTACTGCAGCGTCACGCTCTTCGTCCCTCTCCATTTCCGTCCGTCAACATGAAAAACTGGAACAAATTAGAAAATACAATTTTGCCAGTGAGAAAAGAGCGACTCGGCAACTTTTATTTGGTTGTTACTTTGTCACAACCACGTAACCGTCTAAGTAAAATTGTGTTTCGGTTGTAATTTAGTTCACACTGAATGACAGTCGGAAATGAACGAATTTAAAAGAAAAGTCTCGCTTCTCAGAATTAAGATTTTGTATGAAGACAATCACAAAAAAATTCTTTATCTGAGAAGAATCAAGTTTTTATATTAAATCGTACAATACGAATATTGCCTGCACGTGTAGCAATACAATTTTGTTCTCAGAAAATGACCTAAGTTTTAATTGATTGCACCTCAAAACTATTTTAATGCTGACCTCAAGTGTCAATGTTTCGATAATTGCAGTAATCCAGTTCATCGCAATAGGATTGTCATTACAACAACTTTACCTTTCTAATACTAATTTTCAATAACTCAGTATACAGGATCTCACTTGGAATGTCGAGCTTCAATCTCCGTTTAATGAAGTGGAAGCGGTGATAAAACAGATTGTGTCACTGTCAGGATATATTTGCCTTATTTCCACTATTGCCAATTTTTTCTGCCATTTCCTCTATTACCACATTCACTCACCACCACTACCACACTGATGTAGGGTGACGGGAGTAGGTTTTGAAACAGCAGTCTACGAACAATCTCCCACAGCAATGCACCAAAGAACAAACAAGCAACGAGAAGGAACGAGGATAGTGGCCGGGGGTGGGGTGGGGTGGGGGAGTGGGGGGTGGGGGTGGGGTCCTGTCTTTCGTCTGCAGTGAAGCGGTAGCCCGCAAACCCAACGGTCAGATGCCTGTGTCTGCGGGTTGGACGGAGAGGCGCGAGGCGAGGCGAGGCGAGACGAGACGAGACAGAGAAGCGGAGCGGAGAAAAAAGACGGGGCGGGCCGCGGGCCGACCGCAGACGACATGGCTGAACGGACGGACTGACACGACAGCGGACAAAACTTCTGGGAGTCGCGCAAAATATGCAAAACACTCCCCAGGGAAGGTGGCGCCTGCGACATCAACCGCGAGGGAGGGGCAGGGCGCGGGGGCGGAGGCGGAGGGGAGGGTAGCGGCAGCAGCGGTGGAGGAGTTTGGGGGCGTCCATAAGTTACGCAACGATAAAGATGGGGGAGGAGATTTTAGGCAGCGCTACGCTGCGCTGCATACGGGTAGAGGTTATAGTTTTGTGTTACCTAGAGCTGATATTTATTTTTTATTCTTTAACCCTTTTCTGTAATAATTACTTTTATTTAGTCCTACAGCAAAAACATTAAAATATTAAAAAATTAAATTTAAAAAATACAAGTACATTACAAAATTATGATGTATAAAGTGTTATAATCAGAAGAAATTCTTTTTCATCAGTGGTACATTGTTTAAATCTTTTAGATTCTGAAGAAAAGAGATCTACGTTCCAGATTCCCCATAACGGCGTGTACATGACGTGTTAAATAATTTGTCACCTACGTGCCTTTCCTTCTTTCAAAAAAATTGTTCAATATCCTTAATCTTATTTTTAGATGCAGTCTGCAACTAATTCTGGCTTTAATTATTATTTATCTGAATATAATACAAATAATATAATAAGTATAGGCACATAAAAATAATAAGTTATAGGCATTACGTAAATCTTTTAGGGACGTTCAAGCGCGTGTTGCAGAGGGTAGAGAGTATTCAAAATAGTACTTCAAATTTGCGTTATGTCACTTACGGGCGATCCCTATGAGAAAGGGACGCGGCGGCGATTTATTCCTCGTATTATTTTGTATACTAGTCATTTCTATATACTGTTTAATACAGAAAATGAATAATTTTGGTAATAACACTCTCACTGCACATGAAGATGAATCTTTTTTTTTTTTTAATTTCAAGAACGTTCTGTGGATTTAAGACATTGTCATGACTATTCAGAATATGTTTTGAAACTAATATCTGCCTTCTTATTATTACTCCTTACTATTACTGAGCACAGCTGTTTTGGGCAGTGCGTGAAGTAAAAAAAATTCACTCACGAAATGACATTGATCTGAAACGACACACGTACATCAATACAGTACAACGGATTTAAAAAAAACTTTTTCAATGAAAATCGTCTAAAAAGCGAAAAGTAACGTCCACTTTTACCATTTCATTTTCTTTCGTAGTGTTTTTAAGCATTAAAAACACTACGAAAGAAAATGAACTTAATGAATAATTATAATAAGATAGAAATTAAAGTTAAAACAAAGATTACTGAAGATTGTTGAATTTATTTTAAAAATATTACAGTGAGTGCAACTAAAAGACCAGAAATTCATAATTGAAAACCTAAATATTTAGTTTTTATCTGGAGGAAATGAGAAATGAGTACGTTACGACTCCAAAGCATGAACTGTTCCTAGAATATTGTCCGTGTTGCCATTGAAGACTAATCCCTTGTGGCTCAACGAATATTCCACTAACTGCGCAGTTCTCTCTCTCACTCTACGTTGGGCATCAACGCGATGAATAAAAGAAAATCCTCGCAAGGATCAAATGTCGACCTCCGTCGCATATCTACAAATGCTCCACAGAATTCAACACAATACTGTACTGAAATCAAGTAATATGCAATACATGTAAATGAACTCGACAGTTACAAATGCAAAAGACTGATCCGGTGTCAGAACACTGTAATTGCAATGTGTCATTATTTTAAAGCGGTACTGACAAGTGAAGGAATAAAAATTCAAAGAGGGATTCGAACTGAACAATGTAATTATTACGGAAAAATATTAATTTCTAAAATGTCGTACGGAAGACGACATGCGAGTTCGAAATAAATAGTCAATAAGAAATAATATACATAATAATAATAATAATAATAATAATAATAATAATAATAATAATAATGAACATGAAAAAGGTCCAAAGAAAATGCGCTATAAATTATATCAGAGAATTGTATACTTTTAAATTATAAACAATAATTCGTATAATTAAACTGAACATCCGAAAAAGACGAATGCACACCATTTCATTGTAGTTCCAAACAAATGTTTATATAAACAACGAGCCTACAGCAAAATATACACGAATGACCATTTCAACACCTTGTTTCATCTTCAGAGTTCTAGTCTTCGAACACACCAGGCAAATAAGACACTGACGGTCGGCAAAGCTCACGAGCATGCAATCTGCTTCTTCCAACGATTAATATCGTCCAATGATTTCACTCCCCCCCCCCTAAGGAGCTACAAGTGCCGGAAAACATTCCTTCCAAATGACTCCTTTAAAAAAAATGCGCCTGTTGAAAACAGTTTCCGGCGTTCCGCGGCGGCGGCGGGGCAGGCAGGGAGAGAGGGGTGGGGAGGGGCGGGGGCGTGCCGTGCCTTGCCCAGGCCCACGCGCTCCGCCTCCGCCGCCGCGGGCGCCAGTCGATAGCGGGCGCGGGCGCGGACGTGGTTTCGGCGCGCGCCGAGCCGCGACGCCACGCGCCGGGCCGCGCGCACGCGGCGCGGGATCCGAACGGCGCTCAGCGACAACCCCTGGATCACAGCCGGCGGGCCACTCCTTTCCGGGAACGAATTTCCCTTACTTGCGCAAATACTTTTCACTACACTGGAGACTATTTTTCTTATCGATTCTTGCCAAAAATGCTCGCTTCATCTCCATTCAGAATTCAACTTGAATACGAGAGGGGGTAGGGATTCCAGAATTTCAGACAACGTGCACAGAATACACTTCTCTCCATAGCAAGCCACACAGAGTTTTGAACTGTTTCTGACGTTAAATAAATAAATAAATAAAATGACTGTCTCTTACCGGTTTTTCAGAGCACTTTTTTTTTTAAATTTTCATTGATAAGATTTGTAGACCTTTTAACTCTATTATTTAATAAAATATTAAAGGAAGCTTGATACTAATTTGTCAGCTTTCTGATTTCAGTGTGACAGAGTAGAAATTTGAAAAAAATTACTCATCAAATAAAAATTGAGTCACTATTTTTTGCTGGACTGTATTTTTAATAAATAATGTCTAGTCGTATAATCATCTCAAAATTTTCCCTGACTTCTACCGATTCTTCTTGAAATTCTCTGATTTTTTCCTGACTTTTCCGGAGCAATAAAGTCCTCTGATTTTCCAGTTTCCCAGAAAGTGGCCACCCTTGCTGAAGTTCTAAGCTGTTTTAGTCTCGATCCTCTGGTCCTTTCTATCCTATTTTACAACAACAACAACAACAACAACAACAACAACAACAACAATAATAATAATAATAATAATAATAATAATAATAATAATAATAATGTTACAAGAGCAAGATATCGCGTCATCGAGAACATCAAGGGGATGGGGTAAGGGGCTGGGGCAAGCCAGTAGATTTTATTTTAACCGACGCCAAACATATTTTGATGAATTTGGGGGTAATATAATGTCTTCATTACTGGCGATAAACATTCATGAACTTTTTACTAGTAAAAATAATACGCTATTTGTAAAACAAATGTTTTCATTTAACTAAAAAATTGTGATTTCTGACGTCACTTTTCTTTTCTACCGACGAGAACAATGTGGTGAAACTTTACTTTGGGAAGTGCATTTTTTACATCACCGACAAATCTTAATAAAAAGTCTTCAAAAACAATCCGAGAGCTTAAAAATCCAATTTGTAATTCAATAAACCCTGCAGGCAAGCCGTAGAATTTTTAAATGGCAATTACATGGACGTTTTGCACGTTTGAAGAACTTTAAATTAACTTATTTGTTTTTCCAAAATAATGTCTACCCTAGTGTGCACACTAAGAAACAAAGAAACGATTCCAAGAAGTGTCTGAGGGAGAAGCATTTTACCAAATTTTATGTATGTAGTGTTAACTCAACCCCTTTCGTTACCTCAACCCCATTCTAAAACAACTACTTTCAAAGTAAACTCAAATTTAATCAAATTAAATGAAATAATTTTTTCCTAAACCTCTCTTTGGAATTCCTCGAATGGTTTAATTCTTTCTTGTTTGCAACTGTTAAGGGCCAGCCACGGTAACGTAATAGCAAGGAGAGTCGCACTGATCATTTATATTATATATATGAACTTTTACCTAAGTGTCCCCCAGCCAAGATCTACAGTTGTACAAGGCTTAGTTTAAAAAAATTGTAAAGGGAGCATTTAATAAAATGTATTTTCTAATTTAACCCTACGATCATTTAATAAAATTTATTTTCTAATTTAACCGTAGCAGTATCAAGGTATTTTCAGTCCCAAAGTTCGGCAAATATTGTTCACTAAAATATTATAATATCACTTCAGTTCAACAAATTACATTTCAATAAAATATTACTACTATTATAATATGCATTTAATTGTTTGGGATTCAATTAAAACTTCGGGATACGTTTTAAAAATTTGACCTAAATTTTCACCCTACTGATTCAACATTTTACTGTACTCATCATTGTTTTGTGAATACTAGGGGACGGATTTTGTTGACCTAAAACATCGCCAAAAATTATAAATAAAATGCTCTTAAAATTCTTTAAAAATGTCCTAAAACCAAAGAAAAATTACGTAAAAAATCTTATCAAAACCAGTTCGGATGAACAACTCAAGCTGTAGTACTGATGTAATCGAGGCTTCTTCCATTCGATCGTGTAAACTCCGCTTGAAAACTTTTGGTTTGGATTGCTCTTTACCAGGAAATATATGTCTTTAGAGTTATCCGGAAATCGGCCAGACCGACAATGGCGCTGATATACATCACAAGGATTACATCACAACGGTTGCCAAAACAATTACTGAGCAAACAAATCGAATAACCTACTGAGTATTTCTGTGTGGAACATTTGTTGCATTTCGTAAATTATATTTCAAGTTCCATTAAAACTGACGTTAAAAACGACAAAATCAGCAAAAATGCATGGAAAATGGCGGGAAAAGGTAAAATATGACTTATTAGTCGAAATCGACAAAAAATGCAAAATAATGACCTATAAAAATAAGTCACTTTGTCATAACATAACATGAATTTCTATACTAAACGACATTGTTCTAAAGTGAAAAGAAAAAAATGGCATATCATTAAAATCCGCCCCTTGTGAATACCGTCTGTTGCACGCTCTCCCATGGCACGCTGCGCCTCTTGAACAAGGCGCCAGCCGAAAAGCAGATCCGCAAGCAGCGTGCAATTCCTTACCTGCAACCAAGGACAAAACGGAATATTAGACATCAGAACACACTCTTGGATCGTAAATCAAGGCAAACAGTTATGTTCCCCAGAGGAAAAAGTTATAAGTGCTGCTGCTATCAAGATGTTCGCTGCAACAAACAGCTTTTAATTAAGTAATTGATAAACGTGATTCGAAACTACAGGTAGCATCTGACTTTCTAGTCTACTAAAGAAGTTAAAAAGAGAATAATTATAAAAGCAATGAACGTTTAAGATAATTACAGTTGTTTTGATAAGTACAAGTATGACAAATAATTTGCCTAAATATACCTGTGTATTCTAAAGAATGTAGATGAACATCAGAAATTGTTCCCTTTATAAATTCTTATTGTTGTAACTGTGCGTTCTGTATTTAATGGCCAAGTTCCTGTACGCTGTTATGACAGAAAATCCCGATTAACAATGTCAGCAGCTGTTATACTTCACACAACGACAATTAGATATACAAGTGAAAATAGTGTAAAGTTCTAAAGTGTAAAATATGTTCGCAACATATGACTTGCCATTAGATTTAGCCAGAAGGTTGTCATGAAACTACTTTTATTGTTATACGTAATACTTTCGATACAGTTATTATTTAGTTTCATAATGATAACATTTCGAAAACATTATAAAAATGATTGTGAAGTACTCGTAAACTGAACTTTTAAAATAATATATCGAGCACGAAGAGGAATTCTATCGTATATATCGGTCTTAATATCTAAAATAAGTCGAAACAAAGGAATGTCAAAGGAAAAACAAAATACATCCTGGTCAATACTATTTTTTTAACGTTATTACTGAGCAGAGAGTGATTCAATCGCGTAGAATGTCAATTAGTTTAATTTCACACACTGCTGAATGTTCTACAGGCTCTGAACAGCTGGGGTAGAATAGAGAAGCGTCGAATCAGCAAAAAATAATAGAATGTTCTAGAAGATCTCATCCAGTAGATTAAGGTATGAGAAAGGTTTCTTTAAGGCTTCAAAATTTTACTTTTTAAGGCCCTAGAACGCTTCGTTTAGGAGTTATTTAACAATATAGATTTTAAAAAATACTGAAAGTGTTGCGGGTTGCATTTGACATAAATATTTAGGTGCTTTATTTTTTTTTAAACAAATCCTTCATATTTTAAAGTCAAAGCGCAATTCACGTCTCCGTGAAATTCTCTTTCTTTAGAGACCTCATCTACTACGATTGTTTGCGTGTGAGATCCGCAAAACGTATGTATATTATTGAAATAATATAGGAGACGAAACACAGAATTTACGCAATATGTATACGTTTATGCAATGCACGAAAACTACTAATTTTTTTAAAAAAAATGTACATGACCTTAATGAAAGAACTAACTAAGAAAGAACATTTTTACTTGAAGGAAAAATCTCTATCTTCTATGTTGTAATAGTAGGACGACGCCGAAAAATTCAATCTTTTAAAATTTGCAAAAATTCAGAGTTAACACTGAAAATCGGACCTATGCCATCTTTATGAGCGTAATAATTTTTTATTATTAAAATTGTTATTATTATTATTGTTATTATTTTAATTTTATTCTATACTTTCTAAAAATTTAAAGAAAACATTTAGAGCCGTTTTTGAGAAAATTTCCCAGGGGCTTCATGAAATGTACCTCCAAATTTTAAAGAATGTTTTTCAAAATCGCAAACCTTCGAGTAGAGTCGGGTATTATACATTTTGGTAATCTTACATATGGATTAGGAGCTAGTGGTGTTCACAGATGGACGGACGCTTTGCCGTCAATTGATTTTTCGGTATCGAGGACCCACAAAAGAGGGATTCTGGTTACACCACGTGTTGGAGAACTTTTTTCTATATTTAGCAACTGTATGTATCTATTTTTTCTTTATCAGAGCCCGGCAATGAACGTTTCCTGCCGAAAATTCGCCGTTTTACTAAGTATATTACTCCGTACATACGTACATATATGAGAAAGGGAAAAGACTAGGGTTGTCTAAGCAGAAATGATCCCCACGGGTAAATTACGCTCGTAATAGTCAACCCAATTCTCTAAGGACCTATGTGACATTGTAGGGCTGTTTGTTAAGACGCTGGGATATTTAATGTAGACCTAGATCGGAACTATAATAGCATGAAGTGCCGAAGCTGTCTGAGAAGCAACAGATCAAAATGCATTAATTTCAAGACACAAAATTAGGCTTTCTGAAGAGTTGGTTGCGATGGAATTTACATGTCTAAAGTGATATTTATATATTCTCCACTTTTTAATGAATTTATACCAAAGATATTCTATATTCAAAATATTAACAATTCACTAAAAGATATATTTAATGGATTACACAGTAAATACAATCTGACGTACCGTTCCACATTTTTATCTCTCATTAGTCCTGAATTGTGAATAATGCTAAACTGAAATTCTTCCAAATGCTTAAGGACAATGCAATGCAAAGCCTAAAATCATCTGCTGACTGAATATTTGCCTTAGCAACTGCATTCACTGACAACTCCTACGTGGATGAATCGTGGCCAGGGAACCTGGACCGTCTCAGTCACGAGGAAACGTCCCGGGGAACACGACGGGTGCGGTGACCCTTTCAATTCCACACTGGCCGTGCGTATCTTGGAGAGAACGAGGTCTCACTTCGCCAGCGTCCTCCGGGCTCACCCCTCCGCCCATCCTCTGTCCTCAACGGCCTCGTCCGCCGCCACCGACGCTCTAGCCGGGGTTCGTTAGAGAGGTGGCCAATTCGCACCGCGGCGCTAACCGCCCACCAACGCCCTGGGCGGGCGGGCGGCGGCGCGAGGCTCTCACGCGGGAAGAGCACCCGAGCACGCAGAGAGGGACCGCGGGGCAAAGGACCATTCCTCGCAACTTTCCAGCAGGGTGAGAACTGGGAGTTTGCTTGCGATGGGAACCGTTCATGAAAAAATATGAAAAGTTTATTTCCAAAGAGATATTTTATATATATATATATATATATATATATATATATATATATATATATATATATATATATATATAAGAAGAGTCGTGTTAGTTACACTATTTATAACTCAAGAACGGCTGTACCGATTTGGCTGAAAATTGGTGAGCAGGAAGCTTAGAGCCAGGAGACGGACATAGGATACTGTTTATCCCGTTCGACAGCGTTCCTGTGTGAGAACACACGTTTTCGCGTGATTTCGCATGTTAGCGGTCATTGTTGCCTGTTGTAACCCATTGTTGTAACGCCGCACTGATAACAGAAGGCGATAATGATAGCCGCCTTTCGTTCGCCGTTATATCTGTATATAGTCGTGTTAGTTACACTATTTATAACTCAAGAACGCTGTACCGATTCGGTGAGCAGGAAGCTTAGAGCCAGGAGACGGACATAGGATACTGTTTATCCCGTTCGACAGCGTTCCTGTGTGATAACGCACGTTTTTGCACGTACGCAGTGCAACAAGGATAGTACAGTTTATCACAGTGAGTGCGACGCGAGAAAAAGATGGGACCGGCTGTTAAGGCGGAACAGAGTTCGCCGGGTCAGCTAGTATATATATATATATATATATATATATATATATATATATATATATATATATATATATATATATATATAAATTGAAAGTTTACTATAACCGGAGTCGACTGTATCTGGTTTTTCATTTGTGTTCAGTTTTAGGTTTACAAATCAATGTATTTTTAAGATGCTTCTCCATCATTCTGCCTGATATTATGTTTCAATACTGCGCTTTTGCTATGTTACATGCTATTCGAAAACTATTGAATCCTATCTTAAACTTTAAGAGAAAATGTAAATACTTTCCCCTTCTTGAAAATGTGTGTTTCGTGGAGAAAAGTAACTTTGAAAAAACAACTTATAAGTGGAAAGAGGTAACATAATGAAACTAGGATTTTTCTGAGGATGTGATGAATCGTTACACACTTGTGGCCTCTGACTCTTTACCTTGAGAGTAGGCTCGACGCCCACTACGTGTTCAATGCACAATGCTCAATGTAATTAAATCGCAACGATGTCACTCAAAATTACGCGAAAACTACTAATATTGTCAAAACATTGTTCCTGACATTATTTATAGACCACAATTTTAAGAATATATTTTAATACAAGCAATCTTCATCTTCAACAATGTACTTTTAGGATAACGTCGAAAAAATTCTATACTTCCGACGGTCAGAAAGTAAAACCACTTTTTCGGTGTCAAAAGCCTGCAAAACGTGACCTTTGACTATACGATAAAGTATTAACCCAAATATAGAAGCAAAGAAAATATACGTTTTGGTATTAGGGATCTAGAAAATTTTCTTCTGTCACAAAATCGACTCTTTACCTCCAGCAATACATAACTTTTTCTATACTAAATAGTACACGAGAAAGTAAAAATACTACTAACGATGCTTCTCAGGAATCGTCTCCTACTGAAGAAAACCTGTTACAACAAAACAGGAAAAGAAGAACAGAAAGCCACAGCAATGAGAGGAAGAAGTGATGTCGAGTTCGCATAAAATAGAATACGGATACCAACAAAAATCTGAAATTAAAACGAAAAACAATTCAGAACCTTTATAACCAGAACAATGCGGAAGAAAAAGAATATGGAAAGTATATCATATAAAAGTCTGAAATAAAACGAATGAACTGGCTAACAAAACGTTCTACATCAACGCAGAAACAGGAAAAAAATTCAAAGTTTCCTAGAATCAAGATTTTAATTTATTCCATGGACTTGCTGAGCGACAGGGTAGTGAGTAATTCAAGGTATAAGACAACTTCGGTAAAAGCAATGACAGAAGTGATATGAAATCATTTTTGAGAGCTTCATTAAATGAAGTTGAAAAAACTCCTGTTCTTTGTATTCTAGGAAACACTTCATTAAATACTTCAAAGGAAAATACTCCGCACACAAAAGGAAAGTTCCAAACTGTATATTTTAAAGATTTTTTGAAAAAAGTAACCGAATATATGAATTCACCTACACCATCGAACAAATGCCAAAAATAAAAACGAAGTACAAGAGCAAATAATCAAAAAATTATTTATTTTGTTCCTAAGAACTTATAGCATCCAATTAACTTATACTTACACAATTAAAGATGTTATATGTTTTAAAAGGAAATTATTTGCTCATTATTAACAATACTTAGTTTACAATTTCTTACAACGTCATAATAAACACTTTATAACATCTAACATAACTTTGCAGCGGTATATGAGGTTTTCGATTTGCCTTTTCAATCTCGGACGATTATCTCGAGTTCTGTAAAAAGGTCCTTAATTATCGCTTCTGCTTCACGTTCTGTAAAAGAGAGCGTACAAATAACATGTTACGAAAGCGCTTTGAATGACTTTTTCGGAGTTTAGAACGACCGATGGCGCGAAAATAGAGTAATAATCCTGACCTAAAAACTAACTGAATTACTTGCTGATGACGAATCCTATACTTTCCACAGTCCGAGTTACAACAACTTCTGTCCCCAGTAATCAGAACCTTTTCATCGAGTCAGTTATCACAGTGGAACGTCGATGTAACATACAGAACGTGACTAGCATGGACATGTTCAATCCCGATTTGCTAGGAACCGGTATTTCAACAGGACGCTTTTCGAAGAGGTGCGAAACAGACTTTTAATGTAGGTGCTGCACAGCGGCGAAATGTGATCAGGAAAAGTGGATTAAAAATTCTGAGAAGATTGGTCAATACAAAACTGGTTAACAGACAACAACTGCAAAGTGAAAATAATACGGTAATAAAATATTTGATGTAGTCCTAAAAGCACTGAATTTTCATGAAAAAACAACGAGGACAAAAGAAAATAATCGTCCAGTTACTTCCACAGAAAGAACTCACAGTCAGGCGATTTTGGAATTGTACTTGGACGGGAGGTTGCTTTTACAAAGGAGAACAATTGCAGTTTCTGGTGAAATTCACAAGGACCGCGTTATGAAGAGGTTCTTTCGATACATCGTGATGAATACAACTACCTCAATATGCCATCAATTACTCTTCAAGTGCAGGGAAGGGGATAAAATGCCCATTATGATGCAGACAATCGCGGTTAGGAATATAATAGACAGGAAAAGGTTACTAGGCAATGAGGAAGAAAGAATATCCAACGGTTTTGATTTTTGCATTCACGACTAGGGTAGCCAACCGTCGTTCCTGTGGGAGGGCAGTCCTTCATTGACGTCAATTGTCCTCTCGTCCTCCTTTGCATTTTAAATGTCCTCCTTTCAGTAAATTTTTAACATTTGTTGTCATTTATTTTATCACGTGACTAACAACTACTACGTTGTATCGTTTATTGTTTAATTTAGAATAGAATACATGAAAGTCCTTTATCTGAACGCTGACGCACGCATGCATGATAGTGTCTATGTCTAGCAAGTACAATAAAAAAGACGTTCAGACTTTCTTCATATGCATTTTGTGAACGAATCATTTGAATATTACCACTTAAAACTATTGATTTGCAGTACTTCGAAAGGTTTGAGAGTGAGAGTGAGGACGAGAGGAGAAAAGAGGATACACTCAAATGTTTGTGAGGAGGGTGTAGAAAACCCATAAGGCGAAAACCACTGTTTTAGGAAATGGAAACAGAGAACCGGAGGGAGAACGAGAGAGGAGAGAAATAAATTGAGAGAGGGGAGGGAGAGGTGAGGGGAGAGGGAGGAGATAGAGAAGTAGAGAGAGAAAGAAGCAGAAAGGAGAGAGAGGAGAGAGAAGGAGGGAGAGGAGAGGGAATGCAAGAGAGAAAGAAGCAGGGAGAGATTGAGAAAGGAAGGAGAGAGGAGAGAGAAGGAAAAAGAGCAAAGGAGAGAGAAAAAAGAGAAAGGAAAGAGAGTGAGAGAGAGAGAGGCGTGTGGAAATCGACCGTGAGTGAGAATCAGAAAGGATGGAGGGAAGACAAGAGAAAAAACGGGAATGTCAGAGGAGAAAAACTCGCAAGCGCTGCCGGAAGCGAGCTTTTCGCAGAAATGGGGACCGCCTGCGGCGCCGCGCCCAAACACATTGATTGCAGCGGTTTCCGATACGAAGCAGCGCGGCAGGGGGACGCGCGGGGACTTACCGCGGGGCACCAGAGGGCGCTGCGCCTCGTCCCGTTTCGTCCGCAGATACGAGGAGACTCTCGGCCAAGCGGATGTAGACCGGGCTGCAGAAATCTCTTACCTACCGTTCTTGTAGGAGGGCCCGCCCACCATTTCGTTTTATGGCTACAGAATGCTACACTGTCTGCTCTTCAGACACTGCATGCAGCGGAATTAAAAATAAAGTTTCATTTAGAGTAGTTATTTCGTTGTTGTTTTTTCGTATTTTAATTTTACAAAATTTTGATTATGAAAAATTGTCATTCGCAAACAAAATAGCGAGAAAGTAAAACCATCGAGCACAAAACATCGTTGTTAAAACAATCTGCTTCCATCTATCGATGTTTAAAACATGGATATTTTATAGAATCATCACCGTTTTGAATACATCGACATCGATTTTGCATCCCTAGTAACAGAGAGAATTTTCCACACTAGTTAGTTTGTACGCTTGTCGAATTCAGTCGCTGTCTGGAGGAAAATTCTAGAGGTTGGCTGTTCTGATCGGTAGTTTTCCGTGCTTTCTCCGAACAACATCAAGAGAATGCGGGAGCAGTACCCTAACAAACGGGCCGCGGGTCGCATGTGATCTTTCCTTCCTCTTCCTTGTCCAATCCTCACCCCTTACACACACTTAGACTAACATGCACTACACTACCACACATGCCGTAAGGCCGGTCGGGAGCATAGAGCTAGTCCCGGCTGGGGCGGTACCCCGCTGATGGGAGATATCTGGTTGGGGGAAACCCCGTTAGTAGACGGTATGTCGGCGCTGAACCATTCAGCGGGGGATGATCACCGTCATCTGTTCCTCTTCTGGGGCTCGACCGCCTGCTACGGACCTTGGCCGACCAGCGGTGATCAGCCTCTCCATGCGTCAAGGTCTTCGTGCTAACGGCACAAGCCCATCCCTTCACCGAATATACTGGTCTTCATAACCTTAGGTGAGCAGTCTCATCGTCACAGAGCAATAGATAGTGGGACATTTGTACGGAAAGCGCGCATGCATAATTTGCCTCGACCGGGAATCAAACCCGGGGTTGCGCCGTGGAAAGTGAGCACGCGTACCAACGAGCCACTGAGGGAGGCGATCATCGCCCCCTCGCGAGACAAAACATACACTACACTTACGGGAGGAGTGACCTTAGCCGTTGACGCGCTCGAAATAACTAATCAACGAACCAACAACCTAGGGAAAGGACGAGGGGCGAAGAGACGCCAGCGCTCGGAATGAAAAGCGACGTCTGGCGGCGGCGCCGGCCGCTGCTAACAGCGCCGTAAATTCGGCATGATCGGCGCGGACGCGCCGGCGACGCGACGCAGAGAGCTCATCCATCGATCCGCCAGCACGCCCCGCACGTGGCCGGACATCACCGGGGCGGGAGGGGGCGGGGCCGGGGCGTCACCTGGTGGCCTCCCTCGACGCCCCTGCCCATTGCACGGACGATGCTATGTCTCCGCCGGGGCGACACATGTGCTGCGTCGTCAGATACAGCGCGGCGGCAGAATATCAAATCCACTGACCTTGTCTGCAGTGCATCAACGTCGTCACAGTATATTTCACCGAGTTGGGAGACGCGTGCTGATCACGTTTTGAATGTCATAGCGTTGCCAGGGTCACTCATACATGTGTGATCAATTACGCCACGTAAGAGCAGAACCTTTGATCTCGAAAATCACAATAATTATAAAACCTTTTTATATTAAAAGTTTCATCATATCCCGAGGTTATGACAGAAACACACCATAATTCGTTTTTCCCAAAAGATTGAAGTCTCCCAGTGTATGAAAATTCCTAACTGCGAACCTAAATCTCCTCAAATATAATCTGCTTACCTGAGTCATAATAAAATGTAATTGAAGTAAATTTTAGGAATAATAAAATACATTGCTAATACCAAATTTAATTGTAGAACCGTTTCGTACTAAGTTTAATTTTGTAGTTTTCGCTGCATTGTATTTACTGAATGACACTACCGGTACATTACACTAGACCAATGACGTCAGAGGTTGATGAATAGAGCCTAGATTCAACGGAGGTCAGGGCCGGGAGCGGCTTCGCCACCGCCGCTTCCGCCTTTTCCCCGGCGCCGCCGTCCGTCATCGCGGCGGCGGCAGCGGCGGCGCGGCTTGGGGTACAGGGCGCGGCGAGATGCCACGTCCAGATTACGTCCTTCATTTGTTCCAATTAAGAAAGCAAAATTTATACACGCCGTTAACGGTATTACTTAGCTCGATGTATCAGGCGCATCTTCCCTATCTCCGGGATCGCCTCGCATTTGTCTAACAGGGAGCGTTACTTCGTAGGCGGTGGCCGAAGCCGCCGACCACTTGTTTGTTGTGTGGAGCATAACAGGTAGTACGCGCAAATAAATGTGAGCACGATAAACGACCGCGTGCTCTTGAGAATGAACTTCACGACGTGTTCTCATGCATTGCGTACAAAATTAATAGTAAACAGGAAACAAATTAATTTACAATACAACCGCCCACTACGACTTAACGAGCATCTTCAAAACGATGTACATTATTCCTACTACTTTTAGAAACTCATTGGTTTTCTTATCGAAGTTCGTATTGATCTTCCTATCTCTTATTTCTCTCAACATAACGATATCTACAAATAAATGTTCTATTTCAAAGAACTTAAATGTATTCCAATGTTTTTTAAGCAATTCATAACTCAGAAAGCAGCCAATAATAAAACAACTTGGCACATGACAGATCCTAATAATTTATGGATTGTGAGTAATCTCTAGTTAATCTGGTGCATATTATATGCTCCTTTGCTTTCGCATTTTGACCCACAACTTTTATTGCCGTGTAGTACGATTGTCGACACAGCAGCTCCACCCACCTGCGCCATCTTTTCAGAACTAAAATATATATTTTTTGCTCAACAGCGCGGCATATGCTTTTTGTCCACACATTACGTACACGTTACGAAAGTGGAAGGTAGTTTATTTTAAACGCGTCGCTCGCGAACTTTTCAGTTGCAGAAGCTTCGACAAGTTGTCCTGGGCTGCAGGCGGTCGCACACTGCCAAACGGGCGGCGGTTGAGGCGGCAGCCGCGTGTCGCTCACCGCTCACCCGAAATAAAGGCACCGGAAACAGGCGCGTTTATTTTCGAGCCTCCGACGCGCTATTGAAAACGTGGCAGCGCGTGCGGCCTGGTTCGCAGTGCTGGAGGCAGCAGAGAATGTGGCGAGGGCGGGGATGACAGGATCGCGGAAAGTGACAACGGAGATGCAAAAGAGTTGGTGAGAAAGGTGAGAAAAGAGACGTTGAGAGCGAGGATGTTAGGATAAGAAGTGAATACGGGAATGGTGAGAGCGGGAGTGATAGTGGGAGTAACGGATGCGGTGGGAGGGGGGACGACGGGATCGTCAATATCGCGATGGAGAATGATGGGAAAGGGATAATAGGGAGAGGAGAAGACATTTATGGAAGAGTTGACGAAAGTAATTGGGGCACCAGAGGTGAACAATTAATGAATGAGGGGGAGCGGAGTATATTATCACAAGTCTGAAAGAACGATGGCAGTTGGCTCCAGAGGCGGCGAGGTAGAGGGACCAGAATTTGAAGCCAGTGACGGAAGCGACGTCGGCAGACGGTGAGAACGGAGACATGCAGAGGTCGCATTAATCCTTTCGTCGTGCTAGCTGAAGCTGGGAGAGGATAAACTCGACATCATTCCTGTGAAGTGAAACAGAGTGGGAGGGCGGCATGTATCAAAACCCCAGAATGAGCGACGTCTGTAATAAAGATCCAAGAAGCTTACTCTGTCAGTACAACCACAAAATATGAAACAAAACAATTGAAGATAAAAATAAGCTAGAACTAAATGAAATGTTTTCCAAACCATTGAAAACTTTTCATCACTAAGAAATTCACAACTTTACGTAATTTCAGTAAGAAATATAGACAGAGAATACATAATCTGTTCATTAGCAGAAAGTTGATAGTATTACCCATACATTAAGAGCGAAACTACAATTTATTTTTTTCTACAGAGGAGTGGCTCATTAGGATACCCGCAAAATATATCGGATATGAAAGGATGTTTTCAAGTATTTTCCGGCCTCCCATTTCGCAGATCTCGCATCAAATTCCATCACTCCACTTATCTTCCATCTTGACCTATCACATGACGTCAGTTTAGTTATATGCAGGAAATTTCCTCCGGAGCATGAGCGGATATTGCCTTCAAAACTCGTCACAAGCGCCATTTCCCACCGCCATGCCACTCACACACGCAGTTGCAAAGCTGGAGCTAACGTACGATTGCAATGAACAAAATAAATACCAAATCCCGTCTAGAGCATTGCATAAAACAATTTATCGATGTTTTTACTGGTGAAGTGTAAAATAAAATGTGAATTCAATTATTGTAATGCGACTCCGCTTGGCGCGCTAAATATTATGTTGCAATAATCAGAAGCACACGAGCCCCACTGAATAATTGTCAAACAGAAATCAGTAAGCACCATTTGTCGTTTGCATAGGGATAATCATAATTTTCAATAGTATTTATTCAAAAAGAAAAATTGGTTATAGAATGCTCTGTGACGTGTAAAAACTGCATTTAATAATAAATAGGTTGCATAAAGCAGCCCATGAGCCGAATCCCGAAAAATGAAAACAATAAATATGGCCGAAAACCGTAAATGTCTCTCTTCCCCCTCGAAGCTGAACACACAAAGCACGTTCGACAAGCCGACACGTCATTTTTGTAGCCGGATTTTGGGCGCGCGGGACACTGCAATTGATGCATACGCTTTCGCAGCTTTTTTGCTAGAGTGCGAAAAGGGAATGGCTAATAATGTGTATATCGTTGTGTTCTCTTAGTGCAGTAGGACATAAACATTTTGGTTTACAAATTGTAACAAAAACATATTACCACTCAATATTGTGCATAAGGTAACCTTTCTCTCATTTTGGATATCGCTATGCATTAAAAGGGAAACCTTTTTGTATACATTGTTAGAGTAGAAATTTTAAAATAATAAAAAAATGTATGGTATAATGAAACTTCTATAATTCGAACATACGTAACTTGAATTCATCGTAGCCTCGATTTAATCACTCCTCTTCATCTCTCCAGCACGCATGATGTACGATAATTCGATAGGTCGAAATGTGGATAACTCGAACGATTAATTTTGCGTTTTATATTCGAAATATCGAGTTTCTCGTTGCATTATGCAGTTACAATGCCGTACTGACTGTAGAAGGGGTAATTAGTGGTGTAAGTGGTGCAACTGTAATATAATTGTGCTTCAATAACATTACGAAAAAAAGTTAACGGGCATAGAATAAAAGCAGAAGAAAAACCAGAAAGATCGATTAGAAAGTAGGATGGTTTGTACTCACTCCATCGTTAGCTCGACTCCGAAAAATGCCACCCACTATCCCACCTCCCGTCGCGTACGCTTCGCAACACCCTTCCTGTGACTTTAATTACGAGTCTGTCAACGCTTATCTTGTGCGTCTCGAGTTTTCAGGCTCTTTTACCGGCAATTTCTGCGTCTAGCACGTCATTCCCCGTGGCGCCGAACCGCTTTGTACAGGAAACTCCGTGGTAGCTGCCGGCGAGCACTCACGCGAAGATTTGAAAAGAGTAAAAATATCGTCGAGAGAAAGATATCGATTTGAGGCGTGGCAAACGGCGTCTGGGACCGCCCCCTCACCTCCCAAAAGCGGTGTGTCGCTTCTAAACAAATCGCCCAAGAAAGACTGGTTCGTTTCGTTGCGTTTTATCCGCACATTGGCACGCCCTTCTGGTGCTTTTTTCCTTCTTCAGTTCTAAAATCCACATCCACGTTTTGCACCTACTTTTTTCTACTAGTAAATACCGCTGACCATAGCACTGTAATGTACAATTCTTGCCTTCTCTCTTGTCCTAATTTTTGCACTTATCATTTCTTCAATTCCCAACATCACCACATTTTCTTTTCCGACTGATAGACTTGTCTTAGCATATATTTCCTCCTTTTTTCGCGGATCATTATCCTAACAATTTCACAATGTAACATTTTACTTTGTCACGTTTAATTATTCTATATCAATGTAACTTTAATTTTATGTTATTACTGCCGTTAATAATGCATTGAAAAGAGCTTTAGAAAGATTTCCAAAAAAAATAGCGTATTCAACAATCCAGAATTAAAATCTGGAGTATTTTTCAGTGTCTTCTTCCTCACGGATTTTTCAAGGAACGAGAAACAGTTGATACATCATCAGAACCACAACTTTTCACTACTTCACTGCTTTACAAGCTCGTTAATGTTAATGAGTATTGAGAACCTAATAACAGAAGAATGCTCTATTACTTTCCTATACTACTTTTATTCGTGAGTGTAATTACGAAGGAAATAGGGCCTATTTAAAAGATTTAAATGGGGAACGAATGAATGCCTACAATCATCAGGTGAAAAAATCAACACGTAATTTCGCGTAATGTTCTTTACTAAAAATATTTTTTGTAAAATCGTATAGAGAAACTCAAGAGAGTTAAATAAATTGATAAATACCAAAACTGGTTAACACTGGGGTAAATACCAGAATTCGAAAGATTAGAATGCTTAAGATGTAGGTATTGTGAAACGGATTCAGGCCTAGCGGATCATGGCCTAGCCATGTAGTGTCTGGTTATGTAATTTACGTGTGAAATAAAAAACATTCAAAAATACTTTATAAAACATCAAATACATTATAAAAGAGTAAGACGATATTGAGAGTTTACTTGTTCATACCTCTAAACAATCTTTAAGAAGCAAGGTAAATATAAAAATTGCACTGAAGGCTTCAGAAGAGAATTGAGAATTGAACTGTCAGTATCGAACGTTCTTCCTCCCTATCTCACCTCTTCAGCCTCTCAAAAGTATGGGCGATGGTCCCGCACTACGCCCCAACTAAAAGGAAAAGTCAGACGAAACCGCACCGGAAGAAAGAGGAACTCTGTCAAGTTGCCGGTCCTGTGAGTGGCGGTCGTATTTATTATTCATCCCAGCGCCAGACGCTCGCTCGCGACTGGCTAATTCGACGCCAGATGTTGGCAGCCGTGGTACCGCGGCGCCGCCCCCGCCCTCGGCCCCGCCCTGCCCCGCCCCAGCCCGTGGACCGGACGCCGCTTTCGTTGTAATCGCCTCCCCCTGCAGTGTTCGCCGGGCGGGCGAGAATTCAATTTGTAGCACCTGTTGGAGGGAGTGTTTTGAATGGACGTACCAGGCCGTCAGAAAAATGCCACGCCTCCAGGCGAGGTACGTCTGGCAGTCAAATCAAAAATGCAGAGCAACACGTTCCCACTGAAGCCTGCTACTGCAACACAACGCTATCTGAGAAAGTGATGGAGAGTGCGTAACTACTGCCATACATGCCCAACACTTATCACTTGTTCCTTGCAAGTACTATCATTAACTGAAACATTTAAACCCCAAACTTCGAAAACCCAGATAAAGAGTTATTTGATTAAGTTTTCATTTCTCAGGATAGTTCATCCTACGTTTGCTAAGGCCAGAGACTTAAATTTTGTACTACTTACGGCTTATACGATGAAGAGCTCTTTGAGATGGTGACAAATCAAATGCAATGACGGCACAGAATGCTCAACATCTCATTTGTTTCCGAAATTAGGTTGCTGACTACTTCATTTACGGTAAAGGTGTCAACTTTCTAACCAATATGTTTCTAAATTTAGAATATTGCAAAGTATAAACAACAATTTTGCAAGTCACATTCACTATGGCTTACTTGTAAAACATTTTAAAGACTTGCTGGCACAATTTCACAATAAATATTTTCAGGATATTTCACAATTTTGCAAGAAATCTTTTCAGCATGCTTTGAAACTACAGTACGAGTCTTCAACAAGTCAGACAAAGTTATTATCGATATCGATATACAAGTTTCTGATCATACCCTTGAGATTTAAATGACAAATAAAATGAAGAAATAAATACATGATATAATACAGACTTAAGAGACTTTAAGATTTTAAAAGCAATCCATCGGCTTGGGTATAATAAAGATTATCATACATATACGAGATAAACACTTTTCATTTAAATTACACGGACGTAAGCTAATTCATAAAGAATATTTTATCATAATCATTTTTCATAAAGAATATCAAGTTTTCTTACAATCCTACTATAAGACAGTGCTACTAAAATTCTAACATAAAAAATCCCATTTTTCAAAAGAGATTCAAACCTTCAACACTTGCGTAGAGCGGTTGAGACAGCAGGAACAGCAGATCCGCATTATTAAACACAGCTGTAATTCCTTTTGCGTGTATTATTTTATTAAAACATTACTAGCCATCAGACACAAGGGAAGAGTTTAAGGAATTCGTCTACGATCCAATTACGCAGGCCCAACTGATGGTTCTGGACTGCTGACTTGCAGGACGCAATTTGAATGGAACTGAACAGAAGACGACGCATGATGATAGAAGATCCAGTTAGGAATTTAAAAAAACAGCAGCGGAAAAAAACAACAGAAATAAGGAAATTGCAGGAGAAGTCAAGACTCAAGAAAGACCAGGCGCGAGGAATTAGGATTGGTTGGTTGGTCTTTTCGTGTTTCCGGGTGCGTCAACTTCTTCGGTCATTAGTCCCGTAAGTGTAGTGTATGTTTGTTCTCGGGAGATGGCGGTGATCTTCCCCCGCTGGATGGCGAGATCCGGCGCCGACCTACCGTCGACTAGTGGGGGTTCCCCCTAACCAGGACTCTCCCATTAGTGGGGCACCGCCCCAGCCGGGACAAGCTCTAAGCTCCCGACCGGTCTCCCGGAATATGTGATAGTGAAGTGCATGTTAGTGTAAGAGGAGAGAATACGACAAGTAAGAGGAAGGAAAGATAGCACGCGGTCCGTGGCCCGTTTGTTAGAGTACTGCTCCGGCATTCGCCAGGTGTTGATTGGAGAAACCATGGAAAACTACCGATCAGAGCAGCCGGCCGCTAGAATTATCCTCCAGACCGCGACTGAATTCGACCTAGCTGAAAAGCTAGTGTGGAAAATCCTGCCGCCGCGAGGAATTAGGAGGGAGGTCTTTCTTCGCTGAGCGCGGTAGCCCCTTTCGGTAAATTCGCAGCGCAGGCGTCACAGAGGTAGTAGGCTCCGAGGCAACAAATGCCCGTTTAGGGCGGAAGGACCAGAGAGGACCTTCTCCGGCTCCCTAAGAGCCGTTCGCTCTCACACAGCCGTCAACGGCCGTCCTCCTGCACTCCTCTCAACTCACTGGAGACTCGCAACTAGAAAGGAACAAGTTATATAATGGAAATTGTATGAGAGGTACACAAAGCTTTAATCTGACCACAAGCATTAATACTTCAAATAACAACGGATTAACAACAACAACAACAACAATAATAATAATATAATGATAAAAATATCAATAACAATGACTATATTTCTGCGAGGTATTTCTGGCGTGATTCGACAATAGTCGGAGCTGATTTACCCTGTGTAACACATTTTTAAGGAAGACATATTTTCTTCGATTTCCCAATAACCTTGCATTAAAGACATACATTAAAATTAATTTCAATAAATAAACATATATAAAAGCTTTAAAATGTTAGTTTCATTGACATTGGCAAAATGTTCCTTTCTCGTAGAAATTCCTTCTGACTTGAGGATTTGTAAATACCTGTAATGTGTATGCAATCTATATTTCTAGGATATTCTTTGTTTCTTTTCTTTCTAGTTTTTGAAACAGAACCGAAGATTAGGTACCTAACGGGTCAAGTGGCGACGTCATGATTTTGGCTACGTGGTTTAGAATGAGTTTCACCTTATTCGCACAGATTTGTCAGTGTTTTTCTACAGATAGAGCAGCAGAGAAGAGCTTCTATAGTAATCACACTGTGTACGTATTAATATTAATGCGCGCAATAAAAGGTTTTAAAATAGAGAGCACAGACTTTCTATCAATTTTCAATATAATTTTCATTCTTAATGTTCGATGTTAAAAAAAACAACAAAAGAAAGTAACAGGAACATGTTTATCAATCTGAAGAATCGAATTAATATTTTTGGACAAAACGACAAGAACTTTGCTTGGTCTGATTAACATTCTATTAGTTTAATAAATTAATGTAAATATCTTATTTTCGAAACAATTTGTAAAATACGTTACGGTTTCAACGTCTGGAAGTCGACAAACACACTTAATACATGCTATATTCCCCATAAAATAATGGAACATAAAAAAATAATTTTATTCAACTTATTTTCCTCACTGGAGTATGGAGATAAAACACACTGAAATTTTCGATTTTACATTGAACCATATTATCTGCAACTATTCTGACAGAGAACACTCACGCAGGTGAAGTGAAGAAAATCGATGAACGTTGTTTCATTTTCAAAATGCTCTCCTACGCATGGACGCTGGAACTAGTAATTAATAAGATGGGTTTCGCGAAGCGTTGTTTTGCTGTGCAGGACCTTCCACTGGGTATAGACCGCTCGCAGCAAAAAAAAACCCGTGGCGTGGGTGGCTGGTATTGGATGAGCTATCACGCATTGACTCGCTGCTGCCACTGTGGCCATAGCATAATTGCTGGTCACAGGTGATTTCGTGCAACGTCTCCTTTGATCGATAGTCGATATATACCCCGGATTCACTGAGTTATTACAGATCTACCTATTTTCGAAGATTAGAAGCGGAGACTATACAAATGTTAGCCTATGGGAACGATCAAATAATCGATTTCCCTCTATTTGATGTACAATGACTCGTTAAACTGACTGTAGGGTTTAATTGATCTTCAACGGAATTAATTTGCCTATCAATGAAAAAGACGAAAGACATTTTTATCTCAGATATTACTTTTATCGAAGTTGGCCGCTGAATCAAAACAGCAAACGTTCTCTTACTGCTGGTCGTTGCATAAGTATTCTTTCTCAAAACAATTTTAAATAATCCATGAAAAATATACTTCTTTAAAATATTATGAACTTTTAAGGAAATGATAAATAATAATTAGAACCATGGGTCATCAAAGCATATTACAGGATAATTGATAATGATACAAATAATTGCAATGATGAATTAAAAATGTGGGTAATTATGAATAATATTTAAAATTTTATTTTATTTTCATACGTCACAATACCGTAATATGAGAGAACCAAAGCTTGACTGATATTCAAACCAAATACTAGACTGTTATTAACAAAATACGAAAATAAATTCTATTTTATCATCAAGAGAACATTCCTTTCATTTTCATTTTTTTCATTGGTTTCTTTCGTTCTTTTCGTTTCTTTTTTCTAAAAAAATGGAGTATTGTAGAACGTTTTGAACATCTTCAAAACGTTACTAAAAACATTTAAACTACTCTGCACTTGACTATCTGGACCACTAACGCACACTATGACGTACGCACTTCTGTAAACACGCATTCATATACCTTTTGTTGTATACATTATTGTGGATCTGTCAGTCCTCGGGTTTTACCTTCTCAGCGGATTCTACTCTGTCCATTCTCAAGTGGCTCGCCGGGAAGCATCGAGTGGCGAGGACTTACACTAACGACCAGGGACGGAGTATCAGCCGATTAATCCGCTGGGTCACCGACCGCCGTGGGTCCGGGTTTGATGGCCGTCCGCGCTTGCGAGCGTGCGCCTAAACCACTCCTCGACCATCTGCCCTCCGTCGTCCTCACCCTCGCCCACGCCCTCGTCCTTGTCCTTACCCTCGTCCTTGTCCTACCCTCATTCTCACCCTTATTATACTCGCCCTCGCCCCCGCTATGACGTTCGACATACTTCTGCCGCCCGCCTGCGGCGATGGTAACACCCTCTACTTTGTTCTAACTGCCTCTCCCTCGATCTCGCCCACCCCTTCACTGTCGCCTACGCCCACGCACTCACCTCTATCCTCATCCTCGCCATCGCTCGTCTGCCCGCCAGAGCGCCCGTCGGCGGAGATGATAGAACATAAACCAAGCTGAGCCCTTTTCCATTTCGACCAATCACACTAAGCGATGAATCCCCCGGATAGAGAACCGACACGCCATCCGATCCCGCGAGAATACATGGCCTAATCCGGAGCAGTTGTCATACATCCAATGCCGGTTTGCGCAAAAGCGGTGGAACGGCCGGGCGCTGGAGTGTTCCATCAAATTGGGAAGTCGACTAAGCAAATAGAAGATGGCAGCGGAGAATTCCCGGGTGATGCCCTGATAGAGCTCAACGTACTAACGATGAACTTTGCTTTGCATTTTGTGCATCTCTCATGGATCCATCAAATCGACGGAATATTAGGAAGTGGTCACGTTGAAATCAGCAATGCATTTTCATTGTGGTATGGAGTTGAACATTGGAGACAATTGGATAGTCGAACACATCAATAGGAATTCAAGAGACCGAAGTCGAGTGTCTCCTGTAAACAAGCGACGCAACGAAATTATACGAAAGAGAATGGATTGCGAGCAGCAAGCGAAGATATAATTTAAGTCACATGAACAGTTTGAACACAACACTAACAATTCAAATATATGGCCATGGGACGAAGAAACTTCGTCGCCGCTGAACGAATTTGATGTGATGTTCATGAATAATATTTGCGCACGATAGCGGCACTGAATCAACTAGAAACCACTCTCTGCCATTCATAATGCATATCGCAAACTCGAGACCACCAGTCATCCGTGCGTCCGCTCATCAAGTCCGACATGCAATGTGCGTCATGCATACCGTCCGTCCTTCGGGTCCTGCTCCACACTTCATTTTGCATTAAATATAAGTGCATGTGCTATCGGCCCGATCAATAGGCGAAGAGGCGGGCTCGGCTTCGCTTCGCTTCCTCTCCCTCTTCTCCTCTCCGCCCCCTCTCCTCCTCCCTTCGTGCCTCCGACTCCTTCGCTCTCGTCCACAAGTCAGGGGCACGTGGCGCCTTCAATTATGTAACCTCAGGTCAAGGCACTCTTCGCTACTGCGACGTAAACTCGCACAAAAGTCGACCTTTGGAGTGTGTCGCTTTCCGCTAGAAACGAGGAATGTGCCTCGTCAGTATTCACACATTTACGTTCAACGAAAAGCTATTATTCTGAAAAGCCACAAATCAACTTCAGAATATGTGAGAAACATCTTTTCCAATTGGCAAAAGCTTGTTACACATCCACAATGCTCACATAGTGAAGCTCTTGAAAATGTTAATTTAAAGCTCATTGTTAGATATTCCGAAATTAAATTACTCATCTTTAGCTCATTTTGTCTGGATGCAAACGTACAACTGCTTGTTACAATGGTACAACTATTGTATTTAATGACCTATCAGTTCTTTCGTTAGTTTTTTCAAACATACTCCAAATCTCATTACGTGCATCACTTCAAAATTGTCTTAAAGGTTTATGTAACTTCCTAAAAAGAGTATGTAAAAAATTTATCTTCTATAATGTAAATGTTAGATATTTATCATTCAATTGCTTCAGCTTCAGCAATTAAGTCAAAATGCGTAACTTGAATGCAATTTACACATGATTAGAAGCAAATAGTATTAATATAAAAATGTTAGTTATCAGATCGGCAAATTATGAGCGGGATTATCTAGAGGGACGAAACTAGGTGACCTTAATTCCAAACAACATTCTTTGAGAAAATGAGAAAAACTGTTCCAGTACAATTCTGCACTTAGTTCGACGAGTAGCTCTATCTACGTATTGACGATTATTTAAAAAAAATTGAAATCACAAAGCACATTGTTTAGCACTCCACAGCGTCCGGGATAAATAATTTCGGTGGCTGGACCGAACAGATTTCAAATCTGTACACAATAACACTGTAGATTAATATTTTATAATTTGTTTTGATACTGAATGATGCGTCTTAGATCTGAACATGTTTACATTTATGCGTAGACTAATTGGAAAATGCGACTTATTGCAAGGAGCATTGTTATTCTACAGAGTCGAGCGAATTGAAAACTCACCTAGCTCTTTTAGAATTTGCCTTTTTTTAAGCTTATTGCATTACGCGCGGACTCCTTTAGGCTAATTGTAGAATGCGTGCTTGTTAATTCAGTCTGTTTTCATACAAGCTTATTGCAAAGAGCTTCGGTAATGATGGCTTAAAAGACTCTTTGCAGATAAGTGTTTCTTTCTTTACATCCCATAGAGAACAAGTGAATTACGTACTTTCTATGGTTGAGTAATATACTCGTGGAAGAAATAAGTAACTTAATGTAATGCTATCATTTTAAATGTGACCAAGAAATATTTACTATTAAACCATCACTGTTCAATTATCTGTTATCGCAACCAATTTGTTAAACTGAAAACTAAAGATTCAGTAATATAATAGACGAAATAAATTGAACGTAAATTGCTTTGTATTATTTTCCTAATAGTTTTCCTTTATGTTTCATAACTTCAGTTTGGTCACCTTGCCAGCGTTATCGTTCTGCATACTACTTTCCATGATATTTTCAAAGTATAAGATAAAATAGAAACAAAAAAGACCACATGCATGGTTAAAGTATTCAAAGGCCACAGGGCAGTCTTGAAAAAGAAAGAGAACTCTTTTGTCGTGTGCCACCTTGCAAGTCAGTTTGTTAGGGCTAAACCTTCCCCTTGTTCGCAATGACCAGGTTAAAGGACAACGTTGCAATCACATAAATGAAACCATGTCGTTTAAGCAAAGTAGGGAACACTCTTCCATTAACCTAAAGGAGTCTGGAATCATTGTAATAAGGCTGACAAATATCAGGATAATTGGAAAAAGCTAAATGATTTTCCAAGTCGAACTAGATGAAACTACCACAAATGCCGGGACATCAGTCACGAGCTTACAGCTTGTGCCGGCTGGGATGGTACCCATTGGTGGGAGATACATGTTCGTGGAAAATCCGCAAGCCGACTTGTAGGTCGCCGCCGTATCTCACCATCTAGCAGGGAAGATCACAGCCCCCTTCCGCTGTACAAAAATACACTACACTTCTACACTAATGGGAGTAAAAACCGTAGCAGTAGACGCGCTCGGAAACCCCAATCAGTCAATAAATCGAAATGCGGTTGCGTCAAACGATCAATCCACTTACTGGTTCCGCTCACCGGCGCAACTTGCCGCGCTCCGGGAGCCTCCATTGTACGCGCAGACGAGTATAAGGGCGCACGTGTACACGGAGCGCCATTCATTAACTTTATTTTAAGAATACTTCCTTGATTGCGGCTAATGGGGAACACGGACGCAACTGCATCCCATTACAGCTCGCAACTCCCGTCAAGGACGCGCGAGCTCCGCATCACGGGTTCAAGGAAGTTCACGACATCCACGTGGCCCAAGAGCGCTGCCGCCGGCGCGTGCATCATATGCATAATTACACCTTAGGCGTGCTCCGTGCGCGCCTCCGTACTCCTCCCCCTCCCACCCTCGTGACCTCTTCCGCCTCACCTCCCCCTTGCCTCTTTTCTCGCTCACGTCTCGAATCAGTGCAACGCGCACGGTGTAATCTTTCTTCCGAAGAAAAATGCGGCAGTTTCATCAATATCATTAGCTTCGCTGATTATAATTTAATCGCTTCCACCTCCTAGATTTAGCAACTTCATCATGTCAATGACTATATCACATTTCGTTAACCGCGCGCTTTTACAGTTTATAATACTTTTTTTAATTATTACGATTAATGTTCTTTGTAAATGATTTTTCCAATCCTCACGATATTCTTTAACGGCCCTATTTACACTTCAAATGTTCCGTTCTTTTCTAATACATTTATTTTTCTTTCAATGTAGAAGCATACACCTACAGGAAGCTAGCGCGAAGAAATTTCATTCCTGTTAATTATATTATATGAATTTGATCTTACATGCTACATTAACTTCCATACAGTGATCATGAGTAGAACCATTGTTTTATAACATTTAATTCGAGTTTCTGTGCTGACTTAATTTTTGAGCGCACGAGCTATTCTCCCACACAAATGTCTCTAACTACTTAAGTTTTGTTTGCAGATCATTATTCTTTGCGCAAGACATATAATGTGTTTGAATAGTTTAATATATTAGCCATTTTCGTAATTTATTTTCAAAAACAAATTATGCTCTGATTAGGTCATTGTTTTTAAGCCATATTTTGTTTTCTACAGACATTATCGAAATGCTTTGTTCTTCAGCATTAATCAGCTTACTTTACACTGCTTCTTGGATATGGCGGAGTAGGGGGAACAAAATATTGTAAGCTAAGCGAACGGAAATATATTTAATTTCTTCACAAATTGAAACCTTTCCGGCTCGTTGCTAAACTGTTCTTTGATAAACTGTTCAGACCTGAATTTTTTTTTTGTTCCATTCCAGATTTAGACTCGAAATCTTGTTCCGATTTCGATCGAATTATATCTGAGGACACCAACACAACATATTTCAGCAAGGTAGCACATACAAAGTGGTTGATGGAACCAATGAATGAGGAGGAAGCGATGGGTCCAACCGACGAAGATATGAATAAAGCGCGAGTACTCCCACTATCGAAATAGTATTCCAAGGAAATTCATCACTATTTCTGTTCGTGAGATCAATACATACCGTAATTTCAAAAAATGTGCTAACTTTATGTATGGCCTCTACCGACCGAGTTGTTCAAGCAAATAATAAATAAAATTAATAAAAATATAAAATGTAAACTAAACACCGAATATTAGAGCGGTATACGCCTACACCTTCTGTACAAATGTAGGAAATTAAAAGTCTAATCCAATGATAGTAAAGCACGTCCAATGATATCCATTTTCAGGGTGATCATGCAAATGATGCCTGAATAATATGAGTTCCCCTCTTCAGACATTATCCCAACAGGATGGCAATTCACATTTAGCATTAGGTATGTTTTATACGGAGAGACGAACTTTGACTTACCCAGGCCAGTAAATACCGAAAATTAAACGAACTTCTTTGTGATGAAAAGTGACATCACGTCGTAGCACAACGAATGCACGAAAAGCGGCCGGATTAGCATGTGGAAAAAAATGGGCGAATATCTAGGTCGCACGGAAATGAAGAGAAGGCCGCGAGCGGGGCGCAAGACGCGCTAGGGCAAGGGCGGGCGGGGCGAAACGCCCGCGGGGCGATGTCGTCACCAGCACGGGCGGGGCGGCCCAGAGCACGCGCATATTTCACGAACGCTTTACGCACAAACTGAGCCAGTAACACATGACGCTTTTATCTCCTTAATTACTGAGAGAAGAGAGAGGCGTCGGAGGCTCGATCCGGACGGGCGGGGCCCCAGGGCCATATCTTCAACGGAAACCCCGCGGGGAATTTATGGAGGAAGGGAGGGGAGAGGGCGCGGGTGGCGGCGGTGGCGGGGAAGGGCGGGGGCGGCAGGGGAAGAGGGGGAGTGCCCCGGGCGCACCCGCTCCGGGAGCAGCGTGGAGTTCCAGGGCGTCGCATAAAACTGATTTATTGTCGCGAATAATTTATGCATGTTTGCGGGACCAAGGCATTGTTATCTGGGTACGTTGCGCGCGAGCGGGCGGGCGGGTGGGCGCGGGACAGGGAGGGGAGGGGCGGGGCGGGGCGGGCGGGCAGTCGCGCGCACTGCGCCGCCTCGGCGCGACACGCGGCGTCAAGAACGCTGGCGCAACAATGAGTCCCGAAAGAGCGCACGCGGCGACGCGATGCGCTGTGGAGGGGAGCGGGATGGGATGGGATGGTGAGGTGGGGGTGAGGGCGGTGAGCGGTTTTGTGGGATGCAGTCGTGTGAGGGTGTGGCATGGTGTTGTGGGTGAAGTGGTGAGTAATGGAGCGGGATGGCGTGGAGGGGGTGGAGGGGTGGAAAGAGGTGGTGTGGAGATTGGTGAAGGAGGGTGGTGGGGATAGGTTGGGGCGGTGAAGAGTGGTATGGAGTGTAGGTATGAAGCGGTGCAGTGATATGAGGGTGTGGTGTGGTATTGTGGGTGAAGTGGTCAGTAGTGAAGTGTGGTGGCATGGAGTGAGGTGAAGGAGAGTCAAGAGAATATGGTGGGGTAGTGAGGATTGGCGAGAAGTGGTGTGTTGAGAGGTGGAGTTCTGTGGGGTGGGGAAGGATAGGATGGAGCGTTGAGGGGTGGAATGGTTTAGTGTAGAGTGAGGGAGGGTTGAGTACGGTGTGGCGGATGGCGTGGGGAAGATGGAGGGCGGGGCGGACAGGGCGGCATCGGAACCCACTGGAGTGCAATATAACGCGATTTCTGATGGCAGACAGCGACGGCGGTGATTAGATTTAATGCGAGTGTGCGGTTAAATGCTTCAACGTGTTCCTGTGGTAGGTGCCGAAACATCAGTGAACCTGAACATTTCCGATGTGAAGTATTATGAGATGCGGTGATGACTCGTTTCTCTGAGTACATGAAGTTTTGAATTTGAGGCAAAAAATTGCAATTATTGTCCTTTCAGATTTTGGAACTTCTATCATGACGAATGTGTATAACATTTATGTGTTCATATGTTGTTTATTATACGAGATCGTGCTGCGGACTAGCTTTCGTGAATAGTATGGCACTTACACCTCAACTTCGTGATTTACAATGTTAATATCATTATATTGTAGAAAACTGCCGGTCACTTATATACATTGTATTGATGTATTCAGTTCATTTGAAATGACAACCCTTATTGATTTTAATAGGAGACTAACAGTTATTTTAATTTTTCAGAAAATATAATTACCACAACTCACTAGCTATTAAAAATAATATACCCAAATACTCTAAAAGATTAAATGTTTATTCACTCTGACATCAGAGGTTCAGCGAACATATTATTTTGAAATACTACCCTCATTATTTCACCATTAAAAAATGTTTTGAGATGATGCACGCCACATACGGGTAACTAATTTTTTCTCCAACAGGAAGTGATAACTGAGCAAATTAAAAATAATTTCTTAATAATAATAATAATAATAATAATAATAATAATAATAACAACAAATTACAAGTATTTTCCTGCGACTTTTTTCATCTTAGTTCTTTCTCACAGATTTAATGCTCCAGAAACTTCCTATTCTTTGTTAAAAGCGGTATATGGAGCAATTTTAAAAGTAGTCGCAGATAATATTTTTGCTGGAAACTTCTAGATGTTGATCTTGTTTGCATAGCTACAGACCCGTGTTCGTTACACAGGGATATTGAGCATACGAGAGGTTAATTATGGCTTTCATTACGCTTTATGTACGTTCTTGTGCGGTTGATATAGAATTTCATTAGAATTTCTGACGATGAATCGCACTGGTTGGGTAGAACCAATAAAAATAAAATATTGCCCAGGGATACCGATTCTGGAACGATATTTCATAGGAACCTAATTAGAAAATGTGACACATCGGCCGGGCTGGCAATAAAATACAAGTAGTCCTTCTGGGTAAAATACACGCGCCCGCCTACCGCTTGGACGATGCCCAAAGCAGGCAAAATTTAAGGAAAGGAAAAGGAGAGGCACGCCCATTTCCCTGGAAAGAAGAGAAAGGAGAGGGGCTGCAAGGAAAGTCCCACAAAAGGGAAGAAAAGAGGAAAAAACAAATTCCTGTGAAAGAATACGCAAGCTACTTGCTTACCAGAAGAAAGTATGTTAGCAGCGTGTTAGGAACATGCAGAGTAACATTATTTAAAATCATGGGAATGTATAATGATTTGAAGTCTTCGTAAGAAACGATCTTAAACTGCTTTAAGCACATTCCATTGAGAAAACCACCAAGGAAATATTATGTGAGAAGGTGAAAATACGACTGTAATTCGTATAGCAACATCGCATAAAATGCAGGTAAATTTCATGCTGTTGACGCAGTAAGGTAAAAATTTAACTCGAAGGAAAGGAAACGAACGCAAAACAAATAGTAAAATTGTTGACATATGGGAGGAAAAAAAATGGAAAATCATATTATTGGAGGAAAGAAATTAATTTTGTAAGCATTTATTGATATGAAAAGAGAGAACATTTCATGTTGACTATTTTCTACACCTAATTCGGTGCATTGCAAATAATAAAATCTTTTGCAAAGTATTGTAAGTGATATATTTGACGCAATTAAATTTGATAGTTTATTTCGACGCTACGTTTGACTGGCAATTTACATTTATTTTCCAGTAAAGAAATTATAACACTAATATCAAACTAATTCGTTTTCAGTCCGAACTACACTGAAACCGTTAGTGTTCTTTCTGGTACGTTAGCCCTAGGTTTTCTCATTCTGCTCACTGCAAAGACACGCACATTAATCGCACACTTCTGCCAAGAATCATCTCACGCTCGACACGGCAGTGCGATGCACACAATTCCTTCGACTTCCAAGGAACTGAAAAGAAGAAAGGGTTGGCAGGAAGACACAAGACAGGGCACGAGAGCTGCATGACCAATACCCTCCAATCACGTCGCTAGTGCGAGATGTCACGCACGGCTGGGCTCCTAGCTGCGACGTTTTTGTTTTTTGTTTTGTTTTATTTTTTGACGCGCGTCACCCGCGGTCACTGCGAACCAATTACAGCTACGGAAAATTCCATGAACTGTAACGAGACAAGAGTCCTGCTAGAGAACAACTTTCCGCAATGTTAACAATTACATACAATTTAAGTTGAAAGCGCGAGACGTTAAGTGTTTGAGATGAATAGCATTCCTCTTCAGTTACATTTCTTCAATGATTACGAAAATTGTAAAAGTTATCAAAAGATAATAGCTGTGATGGATATAAAATGTTTGCGTTAAGAAATACGAGACAATTAAAAAAAGAACTTTCAGGAAGGTCACCAACATACAGCAAAATCGTAAAGTACCAATCTGAATGTAATTACTTCAGTTTTATTCCAACTCTTTATCATTTGACAGTTTGTTAGCTCAAAACAGATAATTATCAAGTTTGAAAGAGACTAACAAAATATATGGTACAAACATAATACCAGTGCCAACGAACATTTCAGATAAGGTTGCGAAACTCGCATTCAAAAACACCTCTTACCATTCTTCTAAAAAAATTAAAATGAATTCATATATAGTGTATATCTAACTTCGAACATTTCATTAGACACATTTGACTCCAGAACTATCACGCGCCAATAATATCGTTACTACGTTTCGTAATACACAAATATATCTGATGTAGAGAGTAAAGACGCAAAGAGTATAATTTTAAATAAAAATGATTAATTGACTTACAAAGTTACATTTATTGGCAAACGTGCGATGTTCGGTAATTTCTTGTGCTCAACATTTCAATGACAAATAAAAAATGTGCTACGCTTCCCAGTTGACATGTTTAAACATTTTCGGCCTTAATAAAATAATCGCTACTTCAAATATTCTAAGGCAAAAAGTCGTGTAAGTCTAGAAAGGATACGGGGTAACATTTTTTGTTTTGCAGTTTTCGCAAAATAAAAAGTGACAAACGTGAAATTCTGTGAATTCCCTTTTGACGTTAGGGTTCGTCTATTGCATGCGTTGTTATAGTCTTCAACTTTCTTATAAAAGTTGGAACTAGTTTGGGATAACGAAATACATCTATATCTTCGCCCCTCTAACAAAATCTGTTTTTTTTTTCTCAACCATGAAGGGGTTTAGATGTTTCAAAGAAGTAAAAATGAAATGAACGAAATAAAGTGTATGCCCAAGGTCAGAAGACAAATATACCAGAAAAAAAAAGACATGCTTCACGTACAACAAACATATTTTCCATGTTTTTCATGCTGTATCAACTCATTATATGTGAAACAAAATTCTGTATCCTTTAGATAAATACTCAGTAACTTTGCATTCCGTTATTTGATTTTCTAACTTTGGGGGCAAAAGGTTACCACAAGGTACATAAACCGATGTAGCATTCATATACCCCTTCTAGCGTTAAAATAATGTTATTGCTTTTAGTCGATGCTTTAGTCCTTACACGCAAAAACTATGCTATCTAAAACGCTCCATTTCCCCCCACTCTGCACATTTGTGCGCTACCCCGTTGATACTAATTTTATTGACGAGCGCATTCCCACATTTTAATACCCCGGCGGGGCGCGAGAGACCTTCCCAGTACAGCGGCAGCGGAGGACCCGCTTCGAGACCGGGCTGCGGCAGGGCAGACGGGGAAGGAGGACGACCGGGCCGCGCTCGATAGTTATCGATAAATAAATGATCGTCCGCGGTGCGGCCACTGCACCAGACAGCGCCGTTCCACGCTGCAGCTATAGTCGATTCCACCTAGTTCTGTTTCCGAGGGATATTGTACACGGCTGCTAATACACCCTTGCACGTTACAACTAGGAACTTCCCGCCGCCGTGCCTGTAGTCGCGCGAACTGACGGTACACCTGATAATTTTCCTGTTTTGTGAATTGCGATATGTTCAGAATGTGCCATGCTGTACGTGGTGTTAGGAGAGACGTTACTCTGCGGCGATTGGAAAAAAATAAAATAGAATATACCACAAATTTCATAGTCCAGATATCTTGTCACACATCCTTTCTCCTAACATCGCGTCCACTTCTACAACTGGCATTCGAAAACTCACAGCCTTTGCTTACTGAACAGAAGTTATTTAAAAAAACGATAATAACTAATTCTCTTAATCTCAAAGATATATTAAGACATTCAGTACTTGTGCAAATGTATATCATGGGTCAAAATTTTCAAAATTTTATATTTGACCACCACGAAAATTTGCTTTCATTTCTTTGAAGTTTGTATTCGAGACACAGGCTCAACATCAAGATATTTTTAGTGAGTATATGATTAGTTTTTGGTGGGGAGGGAGGGAGTGCATTATGTTTTAATGAACTAAATTGGAGTACCAAATCCATGAATCTACAACACTGAAAATAACACTGCTCATTAACAACATTCAGGATTTTTTTTCAAATACAATACTCCACACCGTTGTGATCTCACTCTTGATACTCTATTCTTTATGGCATCACGTTGTATATTTAGTCTATCTTCCCAGCATTGGAGAAGATCGAATCTCAATTAGGCGCAGTAACTTTGTCACTCATTTTCTCCAATCACCATTATCATTACTATACTTCACATTTTCTTGAATTTTTGTCATATCTTTACTTTAATTGGGTAGTCGAAGATCATCGTCATATTTGATTTCAAAATAAAATTCCTCAACAAACAACCTAAATATATACCCAGATTCCAATCTTAACTTCGCCAATAAAAAACATAATAAAAGTTTTTAATGTAATGTTAATAACAAAACATTGGGAAATGTTAATATCAATCACTGAGAAATGTTGACAATCATTAATTTTCAACTCGTAAGTACGTGTATAAGTAAATATTGCACTGCATTGTGTTCGAGAATACTCTAATATTACACTTCACTAGATCAGTTATGAATTTCGCAATGATTGATTGGTTCACGTTGCGGTAATAAATTACCTGCAGCACTCAATGCGGTGCCCACACAGCAAACAAATGACTGTTAATCTAAACCCAATTTAATGACAGAATCCTTCCGCTTTCTACCTGTATTGTTTTAACATTTCGATTTGCCTCGAGATTAACAGCAGTATATTTTATGAGCAACTATTGGCTTTCTCTAGCAAAAACTAACTGTATTGTTTCTCTCAACTTCAAAAGTCACTAACCGTTGTCACGTTTTCCGTAGAAAATATAGATATGTAGCATTCTGTTATCTGCAATATATAATTAATGCTCACCGCACGAGGCTACAAAATTCGTAATGTAAGCTCTTTTATACTGCTTTTCTGTCAAGACTGCTTGCCACACATCACAAAAATTAAAATCTCAATTAATTAATTTAAATTAATACATAATGGAGTACTTTTCAGAATTTTCTGTCACGCGCGGCAGAAAATGCTTATTTTTAATTCTAATGTTTTGGGAGTAAAGTTGTGCTCATTTTAACGAAAACTACAACAGAATACCCATTTTATTTTAATATCAGAAACATTTTATACAACTCCTTTCTAAGCGATTTTAAATCCGTGCTTTTATCATATTTTGTATTCATGATTTCATTAAAAGTACGAAAACCCGTAACGTGCAAAATCAAGTACTCGTTTTATATTATTTTACACATTGAGAGGTAGTGTGACGTATTTGCTATTTCTCAATAAATCTATTGAGATTTATTTCGAAATACATTTCTTTTCGATATTATATATTCAGTGGCTACTGTACTTCCACGCTCGGGAGTTACATCGAGCTCTTCACAATATTCAAACTCCAATGCACTTCACACCACAGTCGCCCCGCTCGCCGCCACCGTGTCCATGGAGCTCTTATCCGCCGCCCTACATCTACACCGCCGATATTTCTGCTCCTGCGCTTTTTCCAGTGGATTTTGTAACGCGCTGCACGCCGAATTAGAGAACCATATTGGCGGGTTTATTAATCATATCGCACATCTCTTCGTTTTGATATCCCCCCGTATGCAGCGGGCTTATCGTCCCTTTTCCCTCGCTAAAAAATGACCACTGGGAGAGCATTTTGCGAACGAAAAAAAAAAAATGCAGCTATCAGAATTTTAGAGATACGTAGAACAATATAATCGTATAAATGTCACATTATTGATATTTTAAGCGGTTATTTGCAACTAATTGCTTAAAAGCGAAATAATGATATGTAACAAAATATATTATCTGCAGTGATAAAATTATAACATATTTCATTTATTAATGTTCTTAATTTTCACTCAACTTCTATGGATGCATTTACGTGATTTAATCTACGGTTACACAGCACTGATTGGAAATGTAATTAAATATCAAAATGGCGCTTAAACACTGGAGAAAATTGAATGTCTGGAGCAGCAACATTATAGAATAATAATTACATTGCACGATCATTTTTCTCATTTTTCAAGAAAAACTAATTTTACACTCACAATATGTAGTATCAGTACAATATGCTTCTTCAGTTCCTCTGCTTACTCACCTGAAACAAAAATTCGTATGGTCAGCTTTCATACTTTAGCAAAACTTAAGAGATTCAAAAATATAGCATACTGTAATAGTTTCATTTAAAACTTCTAATTAATTTTCAAGTAACAAAACGCAAATCCATAAATACTCAATAATAATAATAAATACTCATAAATATTCAACGAATTCTGACGAACATTTTGAAAACAAACTTTAACTAAACGATTAAAACCGTAACAGAATATTTTTCATGAAAAACTTTCCTTTTTTAAATCAACAATATTATGAATAACTCTTGTCGACCTATTGTGTGATAAATATTTGGGACTCAGTACAATAGTGGGCATTTCATATACTTCTGCTAAATAAATGAAGTGTAATGGACTGCAGAGCTGAAATCAGAGGAGAAAAGTGAATTTGCTTAAGAAGAGAAAAAAATGTAATCAAAATTTCAAATACACATTGGACAGATATGCATTGAAACAAATTGTAAATGAAAGGAAGAGACAAAAATGACTATTATTTGACCAGAAGATAATGCTGATCTGCCAGGGACCTAGTCATTAATGTCCACGATATGAAAGACTGACATTTTATTTATTCTCTAAAATCCTCCTAGGACATTTCCTGCCGGCTCTTGCATTCGTGCCCGTTCTAAGGTGTAAATTACTCAAAATAGAAGTTGATCGCAGAAGAGGCAAGAGAGCCTGCAAATTAGCAAGCTATATTAACATCATCAATTCGACTTAAGTGGCGGGTAGAGATAGTGATTTTTTTTTGGTGTTCTGTAAGTTAAAACTCGTTTATCTCAAATGACATCATACCAGATCCACAATTTGGTTTCAAACCAAATCATTCAACAAATCACCCCCTATCACGTCAAGTCTAACATAGCAAATAGTTTCCATTAAAAAAACACACAATATCAGCCTTTCTAGACATATCCAAAGCATTTGACAGCATTTGGCATCAAGGTTTACTTTATAAAATTCAGTAACTAGTTACCCCTGATTATCTCCATAAAATTATTCATAGTTATCTTACAAATAGAGACTGTCAGGTCAAAGTAAACCACATTTTTTCCAAAACATACAGCATTCTTGCAGGTGTCCCTCAAGGATCTGTACTTGCTCCTATTCTTTTCAATATCTATACTGCAGATCATCCCACAGCACCAGATTCTAACATAACCTTATATGCAGATGATACAGCATTATTCTCATCTCATCAAAACATTCTATTAGCATATGATCATATTCAATCTCACCTTCACACTCTCCCCACCTGATTCTACAAATGGCGACTCAAGATAAATTCCACAAAAACACAAACAAAGATTTTCACCCTCAGAAAATCAAAAACCCCTCCATTTTTAAAAATAAATAACTCCCAACTCTCCTGTTTAAACAATTCCACACCCACAAAATATCTGGGAGAACTAATAGACGTCTAACACGGAAGCAACACATTAAGGCAGTCCTACAAAAAGCAACAGCAAAAGCAAACTATATCCACTCATTAATTCCTCAACCATTTTAAAAGTTGAAACCAAATTGCTCCTCTACAAAAGTATTATCAGACCCACCTTGACATATGTTGGTCTAGCCTGGATGAACGTTACACCTAGTAATATAAACTCTTCACAAACTTTCCAAAACAAATTTCCCAGAAGACTCATCAACACATCATGGTTTATACCCAATAAACAAATTCATTATGAACTCCAAATACCATCAATCACAAATCAGCTGATACACCTATCCTCCCAATTTTTCAGTCTCTTACCATCCTGCCCTCGTATAGCCTATTTTCAACTAGGACAACAAGCAAACTCACCAAACAGAATCAAATCTAGATTCACTACAGACACTTTCAAACCGCCTTATAATCATAACTTAACAAAAACTTCCTAACCTTTCTACCTATACTAATCCTTCCCCAAATCGACAGTCAATAAAAATAAAATAAAATTACTATATATATTACTTGCCGAGGAAGAACACTCTAAAGAATGTTAGGAAGTTTCCATTATGTTAATGTATAAATAATATACTCCCTTCCGTAGGGCCATTTGGTCGATCGGATAGAATGTGAGTCACTACCCAGAGAGTAGTCTAATAAAAACTCCTTGGAGAGTAATAAGGGAAAGAGATTAAATTATAAAAATCCTTAAGAAAAACAAAAATTATGTTAGACACTGTTGCAGTTATGCATTTGCTACAGAACATACAAAAGTTCAAGAAGTAGATATGGGGGGGGGAGAAATTTACAATAAATAGGAAACTTAAGAAATCGAAGGTTAAAATTTCCAACTCCGTCACCAACCGCGATACCTGATACCCAGAGCCCTACTTCCTCGGGAGATTAGATATGCTAAGGCGGGGTGGAAAAGAGAAAAACTGGCAGAAGGGTACCGGGGAGAGGCGGGGAGCGGCAGAACGGGCGGGGGGGGGGGCGCATTCCGGCACGGAGGGCTCCTTGCCCTCGCGCCCTGCCAGAGAAAGGCAGTGGCGGGGAGGCAGGGAGCGCTGCAATTGCCTCGTCATGGCCATAAACCGAGCGAAGGCGCGCGCTCTAGTCACGGCGTCCCCTCAGCCCCACCCCTCCCCGCCCCGCCCCGCCCCGCCCCGCCCCGCTCCCGCTACGCGCAGGCCATCCTGCAGTGCGGCAACACACTGTGCGCTACCTCCTCCCCGCACGCAGGCTGGAACGCAGTGCAAAGCATTTCGACAGCCACATGGCGGGGAGGGTTAGTAAATTCGCAGCATTCATTCTCTTCATACATACATATATACTTACATGTACGTATGTGTATATACATGCATAAAATGTTGACAGAAGCGAATTAAACCATTTGGGATGTTTGGTTTCATTAATTCATGATACATGCGGATCGAAGTTGTAAGTCTCAGTTCCCTTTTCGGAGAGTATTCGCCAGCTGGATAAATAATGGACAATGGATAAATAATGGGTCTCAAGGCACGTGACTGAGTTCAATCAATTCGAGCAGAAAAAAATAGAATTTGAATGAAATGATCGCGTTTAAGATGTGTCCGGATTGAAACAAGGGGAGTAAATCATATCAAAATCCAGATTTCGGGTTTTGCCACGTAAATGCTGACTTCATATATGTGACAAAACTAATACAAAGTTGGCACAATTAACTCTGAAGATTCAGAAGAAAGAAACCCCTATTTTGAATCAAAATTTATATCAAATGTTGAATATTTTCAGATGAATTTTATGTTATCAAAACTAACTTACAAAAAAAGATAAATAAAAGAAAACGGAAGAACAAATAAGATGAGCTTTTAAATTTATATGTATAAATTCATTTACAATTTTAGAGTTCGTAGAATATATAGGGAATTATTTCATGTATATGTAAATTGATTTTTATAATTTTATGTTAAAAATATAGTAACCTGATGATGGGAAGGCATTTCATCCCTAAATGTCGTGAATATTATTAAAGGAAAAATTATTTGTAATAAAAATTAATATTAAAGAAATATGAAATTAATACGCAGTGAGTTATTCAATTGTCTTTGAAAATTGGTGGCCAGAGACAACATATACGTATCAATAAATGAAAACACTGAGGAAAGCGTTTTTTTTTTTACATATGAATGAATTTAATGTTCGGATTTTATATTAACCATTTCGAAACCACAATTTCCATTTCCTTTCTGTGCGTCAGATATATTTTCAACAATTAATTAAAACCTATAACATCTCTTTTAATTACAAAAGGGAATATATTTTAGCAAAGAGGCCCTGGCGCGGTCATTCTAAGTTCCTTGCACGTCAGAGAAGAGTATTCCACCTTTCTGTCCTTTTAACGGAATTTCACCCGCTGGATCGCACATGCACTCAGCAGCATGTGAATTCACAAGAAAGTATATGCACATAACAGTTCGTTTAGGACTCATATTTCTGTGTAAACTAAAGGAAGGCAAGACTCTCAACATAGTATTCATTTGCAACTCAAATGGACAGCAATTCTCAAAACTCGTGGACAAAATGTTAACTTCTGCCCACTGAACGTTTTCGTTCAGCACTTTCGTTCAGTTTCGCAAAGCCACTGAGAAAAGAAACGGGACACAGAAACGTATGCTGCAATACAAGCAAATTTATGCTGCAAAAACACTTCCTGTTGATGATTACAATTGAATTATCGTACTCTAAAAAGGTCCTAAGCGAAGGCACATGCTTTTCAGAAAACATTTATAAATCAAACACAGTGTTTCAGCAAAGCTTTGTGAAATCTGTATAAACAAACACACTCAAACGTATGTTAACATATTAGTGTACATATTGTAATTAACATAAACGAGTAGCCGAACTGTAGATCCAAAACACCTTTTCGTCCCAACTATAAATATTCCTGAATAATTAATGATTTTCTTCGTGAAGAATTTACCAGATTTTTTTAATTTACCACATGCAAGAAAACACATTTTAAATTTACCCTTCAAAATATCGGAGTTCTATTTTTTTAAAGATTTGTTCCGACAGGATTTCTAAGCAAATTGTAATGATTCTATTTTTATGGATTTTAGTTCCGATTTTTTAGTACGATACTTTTGAAGGGCATTACTTGAAATGAATATATTCAAAGGACGTTCTTGAAATACTGACAATATACATACCGTAAAACCTAAACACAACGATTCAAATTATCTTTATATCAAACAGCCAACCCAGCAACTCATCAACCAGAACACAATGTTCGTCGTACGTACCAATGTTTAACGTTCCTGCAAAAGATCCTGTTGCTTTTAAACAAGAAGTATGTACTAACAATTATACATGCAATCAACATTCAGATGTAACTAAGCAAAATGTTCCTGTTTCTCGAAGAAAATTACAAAATTAGTTAGTCCAAATTCTTTATACGTCTAAGGGATATCGAAGCACACACCCCAAATGAAACTCTGAAAAATGAATTGCTCTTTATTCCTAAAAAAATACTTGTGAATAGAGATACAATTTAAAGTCTTAAGGAAATAAATCAGCCAAATTTTGTTATTTTGTTGAATTTTATAATACATGACTTTAATATCTAAGAACTACTTCTAAGAGTTTAAGAACGTTCTAACTGTCACAATTAATGAATTTTTCAAGCGCAATTAAACATTTTGTATTCAATACCAAATAATTTAGAGCAGTGTTTATTTTAAAATATTTTGTCGTCGTTTTGGAAACTTCTATTCGAACGTGATTTGCAAACCTTTGAACAATGCGAAAATCAGATCTAACAAAGCGCAACATGCTCACTGCATAAATTGCACTTCTGGCATAGTAAAGAACAACGGAGTGCATGTTACTCCAGCTGACCTTTCGAGTAAGAAACAACGATCTGCCATAAAGCAATACGAGGTACAGCCACGAGTGTACTTTTACGGGCAAGTCTCAACATACATGTAACTTAATAGGCTCTTGTAACGACCGCGAAACCACAACGTCCGTTGACAACGCTGCGAAAAGAGGAGGAAGGTGAGGAGGAGGAGGAAGAAGAAGATGGGCGAAAGGTAGTCAGAAGCTCGCTCGCGCCGACCAGTCAGCATTCCTCTCGATCATTATCTGTAGCACGCACGCGACGGCAGAGGAGACGCGCTAAAAATACGCTCATATGTGACGGGGATAAAAAAGCAACTGGGCTAAATCTGCACTGCCGCGGCGCCGCAGACGCCTCGTGCTGTGTCGCAATACCCCGTCGCCCCGGCAAACACCGTCACAGTCTCCGCTTCTGTCGCAACCACCATCACAAACACCGCTTCTGTTTCCGTCGCAACCACCATCACAGTCTCTGCCTCCGCTTCCGTCGCAACCATCATCAGTCTCCGCTTCCGTCGCAACCCCCATCACAGCCTCCGCCTCCGCTTCCGTCGCAACCACCATCACAGTCTCCGCCTCCGCTTCCGTCGCAACCACCATCAGCCTCCGCCTCCGCTTCCGTCGCAACCACCATCACAGTCACCGCCTCCGCTTCCGTCGCAACCACCATCTCAGCCTCCGCCTCCGCTTCCGTCGCAACCACCATCACCGACTCAGCTACCGTTACCGTCATAACCACCATCATCCCCGTCTCTACCTCTGCATCGCCGCCAATATAAATCCGTGTAGCACTGCTCGTGTTGCTGTCACCACCCCCATCAAAACCAGCACCACCGTCACCGCCATTACGTCCTGATCTACCTCCATCGCCACAACCAGCGCATTCAGCACCGCCGCTAACACAGTATACTGGTCCGAAAAATCCACAAGGCATTTGTAGTAAAAACGGTAAAACTGTTACTTGTAATTGCGTAACATTCTAAACAAAAGTGAGTTTATAAATGATTTTCGAAATGAAGTCGTTAATTATAAATATAAAAACTACAGTCATGTCAGTTGCGGATCATTAAACGAAGACTAAAAGACAAAGACAGAACTTCAGTAAGTTTCATTCACAAAACAACTCGAAAGAGTAATTATTGATTGAATGCACTTCGGCATTCTGCAAGCCTAAATACGGAATAACGTTACACGTAACATTCAAACATTTCCCAGAATGAAACAAACGCTGAAAGTAAACAGATCTTATTGTAAACGTTATTGTTTAATCACGAATGTTCATTTTCTTTAGTTCTAATTTCCATTTATAACTAAAGAAAAGATGTCTGGTATCAATATATTTTTAATCTTAAGATCTTTTCGATCGCGTAGCGATCAACTGAGCTACCTGAAAATGTATTATTGATTATTGATTAGAATAAAAGAAATATAAATTGAAAAACTGTACAAATTACAAAAAGTTACGCAACGTACAATGCCAGACGTGTAAACAAACTCGAGCGTCTGGGATGAAAACGAAGTTTTTCGAATATATTTTCAGATAGCTCTGAAGATGATAGCTACGCTTTCAAAAATATCTCATGATTTAAAAAAAATATATTGATACAACACCTTTTCTTTAATTATTAAAAGGTATCAACCACCCCAGCGATATTACGAATTCTATTTATAAATTACACACAATAATTATACACCCAGTTAGTTGAAATGCTTGCTAAAAAACAGAAGACGGCTTGCACGAGTTGGGTACAAGTTCAAATTCACACCTTGGGTGTAAATTCGGTCCACTGCGCGGAGCCGCCGCCGCCGCCACCGCCGCCCATCTCGCGCACCGGCGTCGCCGCCACCCGCACCTCAAATTACCGCTGTGCTGATAATTGGAGACGCGCAGCGGCTGAGGAGAGCGGCCGAGGCGCTAAGAGAGCGAAGCCTCCGCTCGTGGGGCGAGGCTTAGAGGCCCAGACGCAAAGAAGCCACGAACTGGTTCGCTGGGCACGAAGCGACTCGCCACGCGCTTTCTCGTCCTACCCGGAGTTCCGGGTCGGTTGTGCCTCTGCTGCGATGCACGAAGGGATTGATTCCATGGCGGGAAAGTAGCACCAATGATTTTCTAATTTTCAGTGGAACATTTCGGGTGTAATCGTCATTTCAGTCGCATTGTTTCTAAACCGAAGACTAACACAATCCGTTGATTTTGTAATTTTTACTGTACATTAGTAGTGGATTAAGTTACCGTTTCCGCCGACAGATTTCACGTTTAATTTTCTTACATTTGTCAGGAGGAGAACAGACAACAGCATTTTAGACCCTGCAGCAAGAATCACTAACAACTCAAATAAGTGGGAATTTATAACGATTTCAAGAAACTGTTACATCCTACAAAAATGAACATCTAGTCCGTTAGAGTAAAGAATATGTGCAAACTGAGGTCAAAATCCTGACATATATACAAATAGCGTTATTTAATTAAATACTTTGATAATAGTAGGCTTTGGAAAAATTATTCTGATAAAATTAATCTTATTATATTAATTATCTGATTAAAATTATTATATTTTAATTAAATTATTATGTATTATATTAATTATCTAATTAAAATATTATATTTTTTGACCTTTAAAATACGTGTACGAAGTATCAAATGTATATCAAGTTGAATCGTGGATAAAAGGAGTGCATTCTTGCATATAAAAATCATGGAGACTACAGTTCCGACTTTTGACCTCTGTATCCTTCTCCGGCATTCTTTTGGCAATGCTTCATTTATAATTCATTTTTCAAATAGGAAAAGAAAGAAATTTTTGAAATGAAACCAAGTTATAAATTTGAACAATGTCAGAGTGAAAATTTAAGAACAAGAAAAAAATAGGATAAATTAAAACGAAAGCAAGACCATTACTTCGATTAAAACAACTGTAGCAGTACAAACAAAAAAGTATATTCTCTCTAAATATTTTACCCCAAGATAATTAGACACAAATAAACGTCTATTTTCTAAAAGCGGAACTTTTTGCAAAGTTGAAAGCACTAAAAGCTACCCAACTCGCAAGGAAAGTGGAATAATTAACACCACCCAACTCTAAACAACTTCCAAGGCTGATAGACGTGAAGCAAGTGAAAGACACGAGCGGCAGGCCTAAGCGAACTGGAAGCAAAAATACGAACCAGCGCCCTGACGTGAAGGACTGGCAGAACGTCAGGAAAACGGAGTCTTGGCACGCCCAACGAATCACGTAGGAAATAGATAATATCCTGGAAACTAGACAATTTTAATCTATATGGCGTGCAAAAGTAGTTTCAACACCTTTCCACTTATTATAAAGTTTATTTGAGGCATAATTTGGTACTTCAAATCTGTCTGGCACAAATATCAGAATCATCATATTAGAATCATATGTAGTTGAATCCTTCAATATAAAGAAAGACTGTCTTGTTACAACAAAGCTTCTTCAAGACGGTCAAAATTAAGTTAATAAGAAAAGTAAAAAATATTACGAAATTCTACTGATTTTATAAAAAATAATTTCTAGAAATGTTCATACAATGAAAGATAAACGAATTCATCAATATATACTACTTGTGTTAGATTCCCGTCTTCGAAATAAATTCTGGGAAAGCTCCTTGATGCGTTACATCTCTCTGAACAAATCCAATTATTCATTATTGAAGACTAAAATGTAATAATAATAAAACGTACATCAGTAATATACAAAATAATAATTTTTTGAATTTTTATTTCGAAATACAATTCATCGTACTGAGAAAATGAAATTGCAAAGCAAAGTTTTAAAAAATTATTTTAATTAATTCACCGGTGTTCACGTCGTTAACATAAAAAATAATTCAAATACCCTTGAATGAAATTCTTAAAATGCATTAATAAGCAACAAGAATGAAAATTCGCAAAACTTTAAAATGTTAAGAAGTATTTAAACGAGGAGTTACACGCGAAGATATTATTTAAAACGCCAAATAGGATAACCACAATTCAGCATTACATCTACATATATTCAAAGCGTAAGAAACTTGTCAAGCAAGAAAGAGGCATATATTGTAGAGAAGGGAAAAATGTTGCATTGTTAATGAGACTATATGCAAATATCCATTCTATCAAAGTGCATCTTAATGCAAGGAATCAACGCTAATCCAAGTTGACATGAAGCATGACACTTTCCCAAGTTTAAGGTTTTCCTGTCCAGCAGTAAACTGGATCCGCTTTTGGTAACTTGATAACAGTTTCAGGGAAACTCACTCCTAACATTTCACATTTCCAGGTCGATTATTGTGCAAATATGATCCTAACAACACTGTTATGGCAGCATGTTAGAACTAGGGCCTGCGAACAGAGTGTAAATGTCGAGTACAGTTACCGTACGCCAATTTTTAATTAAAACTGAAGGAGTACTGCAGCGTAACGCGGTTTTCAATTTCAACAACGTTTGCACAATATATTGGGTTCCCATTCACAGTCCGCACATTACATAGATTGAGACAGGACATTGAATAGGAAGGACAGGTACAGGAATATGCGGTAAGCTCACTTTAAAACAAATACGGTGTTCCATTTAAAAAAATCGAAATAAGAACAACAGTCAGAGGCAACAACTACTGCTGCGCTCTATCAGCTTATCGATACACTATATCTCCGAACCAAAACACTTCAGTATTAATATTACCTAACAGTGTTATTTAAAGTGCCATCAGTGTTCCAAGCAGTGTACAGCGTTTCTCTGGCCGGCCTGTCGGCTGGCTCAACGTATCCACATGAATAAAGCAGTACCAGACAACGTCAAGATGAATCCGTCACCTAACCTCCAAGATCAACCCACGAAGTCGTACGCCGGAGCTGCAAATACCGTGAGTTTTCCATCAAAAGAACAATCTATACTACTGGACGCATGCGAAAATCTAACTGTCAAAGACTATATAAGTAAACTAACCGAAATTGTTCCCCCCAGTGCCATTACTTTTATATCAAGAATATCCAATAACAGAATATGTGTGTTTCTGAACTCGAAGACCAATGCTGACCTTATAACTAACAAATACCCTACTCTGATCATTAAAAATACTACTGTTAATGTGAGACCCCTAATTAACAAACTCAAGAGAATCATAATATCAAATGTATACCCTTTTATTCCAAACGAGGAAATCACAAATATTTTCAAGAATCATGACATTAAAACTACCTCCAGTATATCCTTCATCAGAGCTGGTCTGTCTGACCCTAACCTCAGTCACATTATGAGCTTCAGAAGGCAAACATTTATCCAACCTGAGGAACTTCACAAACTCCCTCAGTCATCAGTGATTGTATATGAAGGTACACCATATAGAATCTTTTTCTCGGCTGAAAACATTACTTGTTTCAGTTGCAAAATGGAAGGCCATACTGCTAGTAACTGCCCCCAAAATCTCCCCAAAGAGAATTGCCTTCTGGACACTCCCAGCACAGACAAACCAACTATCCCTTCTAATAATATGGAAGTGCAGCCTACCATAACTGAAACACCCACTGCCCCCTCCACCAGTGACCCTATGAACTTTCCTCCCCTTCTTAAAAGAAGCCTCCCCAATGAATCCTCTTCCCTATCTGAAGCAACTAATGATGTTAAAGATAATAATGAAGATAATAATGTTAAAAAAACTAAAAAAAAGAAACAGAAAAAGAATTCTTCAAAACATGAAGAACTGGACCAAGATAGCAATCCTGATAAAACACTTGAAGACATGCTCAGCCCAACTAAAGATCTGCTTGAAATGAATCAAAACTCTTTTCCTCTGTCAGCAAATCAATTACACTTACTACTAGAAAATACTCTGGGCTCTGCTGATCCTCTAACCATAGTAAAGGACTATTCTAATGATATTCCAGCCGTTATAAAAATGCTCAATGACATTTACCCTGTATTAAAGGATAGAATTATCAAAGGCAGAGTCACCAGACTAATAAAAAAACTGCAGAAACACCTACCGGAATCAGACACATCTGAGTCTGAATCCAGTATGGAAACTACCTGACACTAAATTTTTTAACTCAGGTCTCTTAAAAAACACCATTCCCCCCTTGCTAAATAAATTTCAAGCAAACAAATGAAGATACTCCAATGGAATATTAATGGATACTATTGTCGTCTTGAGTATCTGCAACTATTATGCAACAATTTTGACCCAGATATCATTTGTTTGCAAGAAACCAATTTCAAGGGTAATCACTCAGCTATTATTAAGAATTATCAATGTTTCTTTAAAAATAGAACCACTGATCATGCTTCTGGTGGAGTAGCCATATATTTAAAAGCTTCAATTTTGGCTGACAACCTTATGATAAAATCTGACTTGGAGGCAGTTGCGGTGAAGGTTGTAGCACCTATTTGTATCAATATATGTAACTTATATATCCCTAACAACCATAAACTTGACTACTTGGAGCTCAGCGACATCCTAAAACAATTACCAAAACCCATATTGATTCTGGGGGACTTAAACAGTCATCATCGAGTATGGGGCTCATTTAAGACCGACAGAAGAGGTATATTAATAGAAGCATTTGCAGAAGACTCTGACTTGATAATTATAAACACAGGAGGACCCACCCACATCAATCCCAGTAACGGCAAAGTTAGTGCCATTGATATAACAATGGTATCGGCCCCTCTTGCTCCAAAATGCTCATGGAACGTCCTTGAATATCCATACGACAGTGACCATTATCCAATCATTATTGATATTGACTTACCCGGCTCTGGTGACACACCTTTCCCTCCTACCAGCAAGCTGAACTATAACAAAGCTGACTGGGCCATGTATCAAGAAATCGTTAGCTCTGCCTCATCTAGTTTTCATCTGGATGAGAATGAATCTGACATCAATCACATAGTCCAAGATTTTACCAACATTATCATAGGAGCTGCATACCAAGCGATTGATTCTTATCAGGTTAAATCTAATAAGAAGAGAGTCCCCTGGTGGAACAACGAATGCCGGGAAGCTATCAAAGCAGCTAAACGTGCCTTCAATAAATTCAAAAGAAGAACTTTAGAGAACAAGACTGCTTACAAGAAAACTAGGTCCCACGCCAGAAGCATTATCAAAGAGTCGAAAAAGAAATCATGGACTAATTATGTATCATCAATCAATATAAACAACAACATGTCTGAATCATGGAAGAAAATAAAGTCCATTCAGGGCAATAAAGTAACTAACAACATACCTTTTTTACAATCTCAGAACAAGATTATTAGTGATTCTGCGACAATTGCCAACATGCTCGCTAAAACTTTCCAATCCAATTCTAGTTCAGCGAATTATGATAAAGAATTCTTGAAGGTTAAAGATGTAATTGAAGACTCCTATAACAACTACCTCCAAAACCCATCGGCACGTTCTGACCTACTTAATGTTCCAATAACAATGCAGGAAGTAAACGAAGTTATTAATGTGACAAATAACTCGACACCTGGGCCGGATGGTATCTCCAACATCCTCATACGGAATCTTCCTGTAGAAGGCAAGGAAATCCTCCTAAATATTTTTAATTTTATGTTTAAAAATAAAACCTTCCCCAATAAATGGAAAACAGCAACTGTTGTCCCCATTCCTAAACCTGGCAAAGCAAGATCCAACCCGATTAACTATCGCCCGATTTCCCTAATTTGTAACCTGTGTAAGATAATTGAAAAGATTATTGATAGACGTTTAAGATGGTTTTTAAATCACTATAACATCATTGAAGATAATCAATTTGGCTTTAGACCTGGGCATTCTACTTACTCACATCTTATTAGCGTGGACACCTACATCACTGAAGCCATCCACAACAGACAACATGTCATTGCCGTCAACCTAGATGTCCAAAAGGCGTACGATATGGTCTGGATACCTCGAGTTATATGGATACTTAAAGATATCGGCATTAATGGTAACATTCTTAGTTTTATCATGAATTTTACTAGTGATCGATGTATTCAAGTGAGTGCTAACAACCAGTTATCCGAAATAATCAAGCTGGAGAATGGACTTCCACAAGGATCCACCCTAAGCGTAACGTTATTTTTGATCGCAATTAAGGATGCTGGTCAGCATATCATATCACCTACGATCATTCGCAAGTATGCGGATGATATGATAATCCTCAGCAAAGGAAAGAACCTCGCATCTACGCAGAGTATTACACAAGATGCATTGAACTCAATACATAAATGGTCGCTAAGCTCAGGATTCATAATATCTCCAACCAAGTCCGAATGCATCCTGATATCTAGGCAAAATATAGCTGGAGATCTTAATCTAAAAATGGGAGAGGTAGCAATAAGAAGAGTCTATTCAACTAGAATCCTTGGTCTTATTTTTGACTGTAAGCATACTTGGAAAGAGCACATTAAAGATCTCATCACTGATGTCAAAAGAAGAACAAATCTATTAAAATGCATGAACTATAACAACTGGGGCGCAAACATACCTTGCTCCTCACTTACAAAGCTATTGTTCGTAGTAAAATCGACTATGGGTGCATAATATATAACAAAGCCAAAAAGAACCTACTCAAAAAATTGGATCCTGTACATAATAGAGCGCTTAGGATATGTACTGGATGTTTCCAGACAACGCCAACTGGTAGCATCCTTATCGAAGCCTCGGAACCAACCCTGCAATTTCGACGGGATTATCTGACTATCAAATATATAAGCAAAGCCTCCTCATCCAATAACAATATTATACTCAATGATATTAACCCACCAATCAGATCTGCTCCCATCCACCTACAATCATACCCAAAACCCTTTTACGAAAGCACCAAAGATATAATCAGAGCCTACAACCTCCCAAACATATCGGTGGGAAGGTATAGAACACCTAAATATCCTCCCTGGGTCACACCAAAATTTACTGTCGATTCCTTTCCCAAGAATCTCTCCAACTCTAACTTGAACGACTCCGACGCTGATCTTATCCTCAGCGAGATTCTCAATAAATATCAAGATCGCGATGTCATCCACATCCAAGATACGCTGGAAACAGACAGAATGGGCTTATACATCCAATCTCCATGGAAGACCTTTCATATCAAGTTTAGGAACTTTGCAAGTAAAAATAGCGCTTACAATTATGCTTTCCTAATGTCAATGAACCTTGTCAAATCCAACCCAACTAAAAAATGTATTATTTTATCAACATATATACCGAATGGCATTAAAGTTTCACCCAGTAATTACCTACAATTAATCTTCACCAACCTGCTTGAAATCTGCAAAGAGACAGCTGACATGTGTATTCAACCTGTGGTGATCCATATTACAAAGAATGTAGAAGCAAGAACTCCGATTAGCAGATCACCCACACCTATGTTGCTTATTGACTTTGAAGAGAAAGTAAACAACAAAATGTCTTATACAATTGAGGATTACGTGAAGTTTATTGGCAAAGTCATGAGAAAGATGTGGTCAAACCAATGGAACAATCTCAAAGCAAGCACAACGCATAAGAAAATTGGTGAATTTTTTGCCCTCAAAACTAATGAAAATCTCTCACGTCGTGAACAAATAACTCTTTCACGCATCAGATCCGGCCACACCAAATTTTCCCATAGTCATATACTAGAGAAAAATTCCATCCCAGTATGTACCTCCTGCAATTGCCCGCTAAACATTAATCACATCCTTCAGGAATGTCCCCAATTCAATTCTGTTAGACCTCAATTCTTTGATAAGGAAAGATTTAGTGCCATTCTAAGGGATAATACTTACCAAAGTAATGTTTTAAAATTTTGTAATGAAATAGGTATTTCGGGAAATATTTAACTGTATTAGAATAACGTAATTTTCTATTCCTTTTTTGTAGTAATTAACAGTTATGTAATTTTTACGTTTAAGTTTTGTTTTTATATCCATATCATCTCTGTACTGTAACCTCAATTGTAACCTATATATTGTAAAAACTAAAAATTGACAATGTAAAATATAATATATTGTATTTATTTAGTCGCTAATGACCTAGCCGTTGATGCGACTTAAAATAAATTAAAAAATCGGTTGTATTTATTAATTGTGTCATTAAAGTTATAATTTCATTCTCCTTGAGGTAATTTTATTTAATTTCTAGTAAAATGTCATTTATTAATAAAAACGTTTATTTTAAAAGGGGATCCAGAGGGGCCCAGAAATGAAGTTGCTCACTCTTGTTTTGGGCTACGGCCGTCTATTAAGGCCGCGCGTCACATGAGCGTTAAGTTGACGCGCGTTTGATGCGCGACAAGGTACTTGTGCCCTAGATTAACACTATCTTACGCGGAACGGCCAAAGCTCTCGTGTGCGATTTCGCATAAGTAATACTGTTATCCTACAACGCGCGTTACTTATCGCGCGTCAAACAACGCTCGTGTGCACTGGTCCTGACAAAAGTTTCGTATTAAAAGTTCTGGATTAGGCAGATGCCAAAAAGCTGCAGGGGTAAGTGAACCTTGCGAAGATAGGGAGGATCAAATCATGAGAAAGACAGTGTTTCCTCACGTGGTTGTATTAGGAATGGCAGACGCTATATCACCCCACCTTTCAAAAAATCTTTCATTGATTTGCATCGGTCCGGAAAAGAAAATAAGAATTTGGATACTGGCTTGCCTATGTTGCCAAAGATACGATATTAGAGGTCTGCATACTAGTAAGAGAATAAGAAGAGCTATATTTATTTTAAGAATAAACAATTGGGTTTTGTGGTATTTTGATAGATTACCAATTTGCCATATTCTTAACAACGTATTATTTATCATATTACTCATCACTTAGTTACAATGAAAGGCCTCAAATCCTGCGAAATGGTTGAAAGCTGTTGGCGAATAATGTTAAGTTGATGTTGATGTATTTTGCTCTGTAAATTATCTGTTCAATTTCATTTACAAATACAAAATCCAGATGGAAGCAGGGTATCTCAATATTACACATTGTTTTTCGCCACAGAGCATATACAGAGATTATTGATGCCAGTATGCACGGGCTATTTGAAGGTAGCAAAATATCATGTTTATTTCCTTACACTTCTCACGACCGTGTTGAAACAACGTAAACATTTCACTTTTGGACAGAAATAATAAATCATACGTACTACGTCATGTGCTTTTCATTATTTTCGGAGAGAAAACTGAACTGGTTCTCTAAACTAAAAAAATACACAAAAACCGTCCAAACGTAAAAAATACCAGTGGATCCCTGACATCGCATGTCAATCTCTAAGCCAACTCAGATCTTTTAAGTTGCAAAATGTTCACTAGCGGCAATAATCCACTTTTGCTAGAAAGTTGTCGAAGCTTTGAACAACCCCTTTAAAATAATTGGCAATTTAATCGCACATAATTAAATACATCAGTAATTTGAAATTTAGTGAAAGAATAATAGAGATTCACAGTAAAAACATGGTGTTTCTTAATCGTGAAGAAAATTTCTGGAAACGGCCCTGAAATTTGTTGATGATATCGAAATCGTTTCACAAAAATCTATAAAATACCAATAATTATTGATAAACTATAGGTGACCGAAACGTTTCAGAAAGCAAAAGTTAGAAATGATCATTTGAAGACAGTCGATTACTTATACACATGATTTAAATTCATTGAGTATTGAGAAATCTGATTTGAACGAGAGTATTTTTTAACAAAGAATAACTAATTTCACAACAGTTTTTCAAGAAATATAACATTTTAAGCACTCCCTGCAAGTTTCATACGTTCGCGCAGTTTGTTCAATTTCGAATGAAGAAAATACGAGTATATATTTGTTTCCCTAAAATTTGAAAATACATAGTCCGAATGTATTGGATTTTATTGTCGGTACGTGATCAAATATTTCAATGCGAAAAAAGCGCTCTAGTTCCACGATATTTCGTCGAACAATTTTAAGTTGAAAAACTATACAGAATAATGCTCACAGAATGCTTTCTTTAGGTTGTATTCATTGCATTGAATCGTAACTCATTTTACGCACTATATTTCACCGTGTATCATTTACTGAACGAAATTTGCACTTCAGATCTTTGAAACATATTTAAAACACGATAATGCACTTGCATTTGTTGACAGTTCTAGCTACACTGCACTTCACCATACATAAAAATTTCGAGAAAGGTTTCGTGAGCTCATGAATTCTACCTCTATTATTTTCCCAACATAACTCAGTAGTGAATATGAGAACATTGGTGCCATTTCATAGGAAATGTCAGGAATAGGAATTCACAGGAAATGTTTTCTACCATGTAAGAAACTGTTTTCATCGATGAACGAACTGCAGACTCAATAGTACTGCCATTCCCCATTCCCCATTCCTCTTGATTCTAGCGAAATGAGATCTTCACGAACACGGATTTTACCGATGTACCTTTATAACAGGCAAAAGCGTTCACAAAACGTTCTCATTTTTAGACGAGCGTAGACTTCTACGTCATTGATTCATGTCAATATTAGAGTAAGCAAATGAACTTTTAATATGGTGTTAAATACTGAAACATTCTTCAAAATAAAAGTGAGGAAACTCTGAAATATACCCGAAGATTTTTTAGGACATTTGCGCAGTCTACTCAAACATTTGATTTTGATATGTATTCATAATTTTTGATAAATGAGAATTGTTGGGATTTCATCAACGAATGAACAAAATTCAGCACTAGAAGCTCTTAAAAGTCACCTGAAGGGCTAATTATTGTGAGTAAATAAACTCTTGCCACTCTCCACTGTTATTTATTATTTAAACTGTTGCTACGAGGTACACCAATGAGAGGGGGAGAGATAGAAAGGGGGTTGAGAGAGAGGTTAAATGAAATTGATAAATATTTCATACGTTGAAAGTTCTATTTATACTGCACTGCACTACACTACACTGAACTACACTGCATCACAAATAAAAATACAAGCACATTCTCTTAAGTTCCGAAATTCTTGTCCTCGTTTTTCCCAATAGAGCTAAATGATTTTAACCAAACGACAGAAATGAGTGTTGTTGACAACATTGGATTGAATCAAATATTCTCTTCAGTGTAGAAAGAAAAAAATTGTGTCGACAAACGAGTTACAGATTGAATTTGAGCATCGACGAAATATAGAAAATATGTAAATATTTCATGATGCTCAAACAGAAAACTTTCATTGTCTAAGGTACATTCTTTTCAAAGAGGCATAAACAAATGGCCCATTGAGACATACATAAACTAGAAGAGGATGATGCTGCCTTTTATCATACAAAAATCAACGAAATAAATGTTGAATTGCATATCAGTACCATGAAAGTTATTTACGAAATAAGAATCGTATTACATCTTATGACAACACAAGACATGAGAATTATAACAGGAGGTCCTTAGGTCGAATTTTTTAATGAATCAAGTTACGAAACAAATATTGTACGTTTAATCTGCTTCATTAAATTTCCAAAGAACTATAATTTTCGTTTAAATTCAACTCTTCATCTTGTCATAGGAGTATTGTTGATAGTACTTTATTAGTCACGTATTATGAAAACACTCGTAATAACTGTTATTGCGAAACGTCAGAAATAAAAAAACAACATATTCTCGGTTTCGAAAATTTGACATCAGATAATCAGCATAGATAAACATTATTTGATGTAACAATAAACCTGGGGAGAACCGATTTGATGGCGGAGATCGCTAAGGAAGTCTAAGGTGTCGTAGCAATCCAGAACCGAAGGGTCGCGGGTTCGAGTCCCTTCTCAGGCATGATTGTATTTGTGTTCGTCCTTTCACCCCTTCTCATCAAATCGTTTCATCTTCACAGTTACCGTAACATTAACACCAATAGTGGTCACTAATAACCTAGATGTCGATGCGACCTTAAATTAAAAATAATAATAATAATAATAAAAAATAAAAACCCCCAGGGCTAACAACTTTGGGGTGTAACAATGGAATCCGTATTAAATTGCAGATGCCCCCTATAGAAAATAACTTGTACCTACCCCGATATTCAAGTCTGAGCCCCGGTGGGATGCACGTATCGCGTGGCCCAATGATGGCCGATTCGTGTGTGGGGGGGAAATAATTAACAGAAATAATAAAAAATAATAAAAAAAAATTTAAAAAAATTAAAAAAAACAAACAAAAAAACTGGTGATGTCCAGGGGGTGCGCGGGGGCGCGTCTCCCCGCACCGTTTGGGCAGCGGCGCAACCTCGTGCGTAGCGCACTCACCGGGGCTTGCGGGGTTCCCTGGCGCGGGCGACTGCGGCAGCGCGCGCGGCGCGGCGCGGCGTGGCAGGGCGGAAGCTGGCGGCGAGCGGCCGGCGCGGCGCGGGGCGGAGCGGCGCGGCGCGAAGGACGATCGAGCGACTGCCGCGGGCTGCGTCCGCCGGCGCACTGGCGGCGCTGCTGCCGGCGGTTGTGGCGCCGCGGCGGCGCTGGCGGCGCTGCGCTGCCGTCACCGAATTAGCGGCGGCGGTGGCGGCGCTGGCGATTGGGCGATGGCGACGGTGATGTTGGCTACGATAATGGTGATGGCAGTGGTAATGGCGGTGACGGTGGCAATGGTATCACGGTTGCGGTGTGGGTGGCGTTGGTGATGGCAGTGAAGGTGGAAGTGGCGGCAGGAATGGCGATGATGACGATGCCGATGGCGAGGGCAATGTCGTTGGTGATGGCGGTGGCGATAGCGACGGCGATGGCGGTTGGAATGATGGTGGCGATGCCGATAAAGGCGATGGAGGCAGCGGTTGTGACACAATGGCGATAGCGAGTGTGGCGGTGATGACAGAGGCGTAGATGGTGAACGTGGTGGCGATTACGATAATGTGGTTAACGGCGGTGGCGGTGGCTGTGGCTGTGGATGGCGGTGGCGTTGGCGATGGTGATGGCGGTGGTGGTGGGGGTGGCAATGGCTGTGGTGGTGGTGATGGCGATGACTGTGACGATGACTGTGACGATGGCTGTGGCGATGGCTGTGGCGATGGCTGTGGCGATGGCTGTGGCGATGGCTGTGGCGATGGCTGTGGCGATGGCTGTGGCGATGGCTGTGGCGATGGCTGTGGCGAGAGCGATGGCTGTGGTGGTGGCGGTGGTGGTGGCTGTGGCGATGGCTGCGGCGATGGCTGTGGCGATAGCGATGGCGATGGCGATGGCTGCGGAGATGGCGATGGCGATGACGATGACTAGAAAGGCAACGCTGGTGGCGATGGCGGCGGCGGTGGCAATGGCGATGGAAAATGTGCCGATGGTGATGGTGGCGTTGAAAATGTCGAAGACGGTGGCAATTACGGTGACGCTGTTTGCATCGGTGGCGATTGTGGTGCCGGTGGCGATGACGACAGTGATGGTGGTGTTATTGCCTGTGGTGATGGTGAATGTGCTGACGGTGTCAGTTGCGGTGGGGATGAGGATTCAAGCGATGGCGGTCGTAATAGCAACGGCTATGTTTTGAGTCGTGACTGTGAGCTGCGATTTCATTGAGTATCTTTGACAGTTGTGCCGAGAGTATTGACTGTAAATGTTGAAGATATCCAAAGAATCGTGGACATTATCGCTCATATAGTTGATAGTATAGCTCGTGGTAAGTCCGCACAGGAGATCGTTGACAACGGTATTCTGAACTCGGTAACTGAATTAACGCTGGCCGGCGGTTAGGACGACCGCATCTTTGACAGTCGAATTGATTGTGGTGAATAGGATGGTGACAGTAATTGGTCGTTGGTGGGAGCGGTCGGAGTCATCGTAATGCTGTTATAATTATATTAACGTCTTGGTGAGACTTTACATCTTCGCGAGGTGGACTAGGCCAGTTTGTCCATAAATAATTGACTTCCCCATCTAGCTAGACTTGTATGTAGATTAACTTAAAAGCGATGTCAAGGTGGGAGAAAGAGGATAAAGGCGACGCCTAAGTGCTTCTGACCCTCACCCAGCCCGGCTGCCGCTAGCATGTCACGTGTATTTTGTGACTGCAAAATAAACAATTTATGTATCAACGTCTTATAGAATTGATGGGGTGGGGATGGCGACTGCGACGGCAATGGCGGTGGCAGCGGCTTTGGTGGTGATTTCTACATCAGTGCAACCATCACCGAATTAGCGAAGAAGGCGATGGTGTGATCGGATTTGAGAGCGGTAGAGGAGGCAGCAAAGTTGGCGGTTGGGGTTGCAGTGACGGAGGCAGTGTTGATGGCAGTGAAGGTGGCAGTGAAAGTGGCAGTGAAGGTGGCAGTGAAGGTGGCAGTGAAGGTGGCAGTGAAGGTGGCAGTGAAGGTGGCAGTGAAGGTGGCAGTGAAGGTGGCAGTGAAGGTGGCAGTGAAGGTGGGTGGCAGTGAAGGTGGGTGGCAGTGAAGGTGGCGGTGAAGGTGGCGGTGAAGGTGGCGGTGAAGGTGGCGGTGAAGGTGGCGGTGAAGGTGGCGGTGAAGGTGGCGGTGAAGGTGGCGGTGACGGTGACGGTGGTAGTGGCGGTGACGGTGACGGTGGCGGTGGCGGTGACGGTGGCGGTGGCGGTGACGGTGACGGTGACGGTGGCAGTGGCAGTGACGGTGACGGTGGCAGTGACGGTGACGGTGACGGTGGCAGTGACGTTGGCACTGCTGGCGCCAGTGGGTTTAGTAGCGGCAGTGGCGGTGACGGTGGCCGAGGCGGCGTAGCAGTGGCGCAACTCCGTCGGGAGGTCTCGCCCCCGCCCCGCCTTTCCTCCCTCCCTCCGGCCTGGCCGATCTTCTCGTGGCCGCGAGCCAAGAGACTCATTGGCGGCAACGAATTGACTGCCACTGTGTTCTGAGATCGCGGACGCAGCGCTGGCTGCAGCATTGTAAACATAGGAGCTTCGCGCTGTCGGAGAATCGCCGTTTTTATGAGGGGGGTATTATGTTGTTTTAAGCTCTGTTTTGCAAATAGTACGTTGAATTTTTAATTCAGAACAGTACCTTCTTGAGGCAACCACATGTACGCGAAATAATAAACGAAGAATAAACGTGTTTACATCGACACGACAAAATCAACAAAATTATAACTGGTGAATGTTGTTTTAGAACAATTAATGAGATATAATTTTACATTCTAGCAGCAGTACTTATGACCCATGTACCTTAGAACAGAATAATTTACGTAAACGGGTAGAACTAGCAAAAGTGTCGTGGACAGCCAAGAGTCTGTTATAAATGAAGTCATTCGCAAAATAAACACATTGCTCCGTGATTGTTTGATTAATTTCAGGGTAATGTCTCAATTAGGATGGCAAAGGTACTATCAAAGCTTCCCCAATCTTCCACTTCCATTCCTGAGATTAGTGTGTTGAGCTAAACATAAACATTTCATTCAAACTGAATTCCAATATCTGTATTTCTGATTTATAATGCGCGGAGAAATTGAATGAAAACCATCTTCCGGTCAGCTTCCGGACTTTGAGAGGTGTCTATGGTTTCGATAGATACCCATTAACTCGGTAAAAAAAACCGGAAACAATGAATCAGTTTCAATTTTTACTGAAAAATGTAAGGTTTTGATCCTCTAATTCCGACTGAATTGTGCTATGCATTATGTCACTGCTTGCGCCACAGCTGACGTGTGTGTGCAAGGTGGATGTGTGTGGCTGCAAGGCTCCATGGAAGAGGTCACCAGCCATTACATATTTGCCATTTATGTGTTACATTATCGAACAGAAACTTCTTTGATGTACCTTGTATGTAAAGAACTGTTCAACTGTATTGATATCAGTATTTACTCTGTTACTGCAGTATTTGTGAAGTCTGTTTATGAAGTTTGTCTAACAAGAATTTGATTTATTGTATTTTATTTGATGTTGCTGAAAAGTGTGCTTGCTACTTTTTGGAAAAACATTTTGTGTAGTTTTCTTCAGCAAAGTTTTTACTGATCCGGGTCATTGGTAAAGCTAAATAAGTTGTTGATTTGAAAGGATATTGGCTGAACTTACAATTACGAGTTGAAATTTACCATACACAAGGAAGGAGAAACTTGGCGCTTTTTGCAACAACACGTGTACAGGCACGTATTGCATGTGCACACTCATTATTATGTTCACACTCTCGTAGAATATCAGGTTTTATTTTTCGAATACTCAATGTTATTTAAATTTTTTAACGCTTTTATGACCAGTTTTTGGCAGGTATTTTATTGTCTAATGGTGCACATACATCCTAAATATGTTTCTTATGACACCCATCTTGATAATTTTACACTTTCCCTCGTCGATTAAAAATATTTCTTACACTCTACAATTGTGTAGCACCCAACTCAACCTGAATTGTGTAGCACCATCTGTCCTGAATCAGAATCCGAGAAGAGTTTCAGGGAAACTGATTATACAGTTATTTTCGTAATTTTCAAATTATACAATGAACTGTATTTTTTCGTATTACTTCTTAAGTATGTGTTTATTATAATTGTGACGTTCGAAATTGGTATCAGAAACGCTCCAATGATCGCCATTTACGATATTTCAGATTTGTTTCATTCAGAGTTGCCATTCGATTATGCTCATTTATCTTCTGGACTTCAATCTATCGGCGTCTGATGAACATCTCAAAACTTTTACCACTAAGTCCCTCGGTTCATCAAGTTCCTGTGCCAATACTTGTATGTCCAAGCTAGCGCATCTCGGTGCTTGATTCATTGGGTGATGTCTTGAAAAAGTAAGTAAATACCATAAGCTTTCGAAGTAAATATTTACATTTCGCTAAATAAAACTTAAGTACTGGGTTTTACATTTAGTAAATACTATTTACTTACCCTAAATATGTAGTCTCGTAAGTACTATTTTTGCAGCATTTGCATAACATTTTATGAATAAAAATGAACTTTTGCTCCATTTTAACAGTAAATATTGCGAAATTTTCAAGTACTGTGGCTGAGTTTCCGCTGTTAAGATCTGCGAATGTGGTTGTGTTAGAGACGGTATAAATTGCATATTTCCGATATAATGTGCGTATAAGAACATAAAAACAGTAAGAGTTTAATAATAATAATAATAATAATAATAATAATAATAATAATAATAATAATAATAATAATAATAATAATAATAATAATAATAATAATAATAATAATAATAAATTGATAAAACTAATAAAATCACCTACTTAATAGATATCGCAATCCCAAATACACACAACCTTCAGTCCTCCCATATGCAAAAGATTTCCAAGAATACTGAACTAGCAATAGAAATAAAACAGCTATGGAAAATGGAGAAAGTTTACACGGTACCCATCATTGTATCCACAAATGGAGTCATCCCAAAAACCTTGTATAATAGCCTACAACAGTTAAACCTGACAAAATCATTGTATATAGAATTACAAAAAGCTACAATCCTCAACACATGCAAAATAGTTAGGAAGTTTCTGGATAGCAGTGTGACTCACGCCTAATACATATATCCTACTCCAAAATCAAAATCGGAAAGGGCCTTCACTTGGCAAAAGCCCGTAAGGTCACTTCAATTCTGGGACAACATTCAGAGACATAATTGTATAATAATAATAATAATAATAATAATAATAATAATAATAATAATAATAATAATAATAATAATTGCGGTGGTAATCTTGATTTATGAGCATCAAAAAAACATTCTCTCGCGTTATTACATCTGGAACAGATTATCAGTAATTGTTTCCATTTAATACGCACATGGAGTGGTAATCAAATTAATTGCGGTAATTACTTCTGACTTGAGAAAAAAATGTGTTTTATTCAGAGCACCCATATTTTTGCCGTAGGGAGCCAATTCCTTAGTCACGAGTACCGATAGGTAGGACGTATATCACTCACACACTTTCTGGACAGGTCTCGAAATTCTAGTGTACAAGCGATACATGAGATACTGAAAATGTACCCCATAATACAGTCATAACTGAACACAGTCATGCTTTATACGGTATTCGAGCCCACAGCCTTGGTACCCGGTTTGGTACTAGGGCGCGCGTACCCCAGGCTCCAATGGTGTAACAGCGTGCCACATTGATGTACCCAAGTTTGCAGGTTGAAACCCGAATGAAATCATGGATTTTAAGGGCGAAAAATAATTTCGTACGCCTTCGTTCGGAGGGGGAGTAAATTTGACTGTCGCATGTTGTAAATTTTCTAAACGTGAAAGATCCTCAAGCGTATGAGCTAAATTCAAATCAACTGTTTGGCTATCCAAGGGAGATCTTCTTTCTCCGATAGATGATGAAAGGAGAGTAGCAGAATTTGAGAGGTCAGACGAGAGGTAGGCCTGACGGGCTGAGTCTCGCCATGTGAAATAAGGCATCATTGAAGTGAGTTTCTTTGATTTGAATTGAACCTTTGCGCCACCAGGATGGCTGGACAATATTTTATTTGTTAATACTTACACGAAAATTCTGTCTTTTGAGGGAAGAAATTCCATTGGAAATCGTTGATAAAGCAAATATGGTGGAGATTGAAAGGTGTCAGTTCATAAAAAGGTAGTAATACTACCTCCCTCTAGGGATCACAGCACAGAATGACGTCACACGGGACAGAATATCTACTTTTGACACAGAATTGCATTTCCTCCTCTCTTCATCACAGTTTACAAACGCATCCTTCCTCGTAAGTATTCTGACATCAGCACTCAGATAAAGAGCTCAAGTTGTTGCCACAAACACCTATCTGGACTTCTAGTCTCCATGTATGAAAGAGATGATTATTTGATTCACGACTCATTTAATTCCCAACTGGTTCTAATAGTCCAAGTGTTGGACGCCAGAGCTCGAGAGCTGCAAAGAAGTGTCAAAGGCGAAGAAGTTGGTTGAGTCAGATATTTCTTTCAGTATATGTATCTATCTATATATTTAAAAAAATAAGGTATTCTGTCATGGCTTCGTTTAGAGCTTCTACTGAACCGATTGTAGTATTTTTTCCCTTTAAATGAAAGACTGTGATCCCTAGATGTGTCATCAGATATTGTTTGTGTTGATTCACCAACATTTACGGTGTAAATTAATTAAGTAAATCATTCTTTAATAGTAAGTTTATCAATAGTCAATTGTTTTCTTCCAAACGGTCGCTGTTTCAAAATCGATTATATGAAACAATAGATATGAGTCCACGCTGCTTCATGGTGGCGCTGCTTGATGTTTTGTTTTGATTGTTGAGATTTGTTTACAATTCGCCAAGGTTTTGTTTCAGTGTAATAATTGCATTGTGGCGTTAACAGTTTGCATGTATTTGCTTTTGTGGTGTTTTTTGTAGAGAACATTTGGACAGTGGGTTTTGCTCGGTTGTACTGAAGTAGTGAAGTGGTTTACAGGTTATATCGAATTCCGAATCGTTACTCACGCGCCCCAAAAGACGCAAACGTACATTAATTGGACGCAGGGAAAGAGACAGTCAGCGTAGGTGTCATGATAGTGAGGTCATTTAGTTTTCTGTTGGTTCGTTGTCTATGAGATGTCAGTTTTGTTCTGCTTTGTACTTCCCATGCGAGATAAATTCTGCAAACGAGTTTACTCTGTGTTGCTTAAATGGGAAAATAAGTTTACCTTCGAGCAATATGCTAGAAGTAATCAAATTTGTTTATAGGAGATGACACATCAAAAAACTTTAGAAATAATATCCGTCAGTGTAATAGCGCTCTTTCTTTTCTATCATTTGGTGTATTATTGCAAAATGTGGGTCATATTGCATTGCCACCTGGTCATAGGCCATACGTGTTCCAAAGTTTGAGAACCCCACATCACAGAATATCTTCGTTATACCCTGAAGATACAAACAATGCAACATCCTGTGAATATTAGTCTGGGCACAGTATTTTACATTTATCTCAGATCTCACCGTCAAAGTTTGACGGGTTCACACTAGTTTTAGATTTTAAAATTGTATTATTTTAATCGGGTTTTACATTGTATTTTTGTAGACTTTTACTTAGTGCGTAACTGTAATATGCGCTAAGTTCTGGATGCCTACGGTACGATTAAAAGAAGTGAAAAGAAAGTTCAATTACACCTCAAGGCTAGCTTTTGTTTCGTACAAGCATGAATCACGTATGAATCAAACTTATTTTAACCGAAGTATAGTACTGTAAGAGTTCACTTTTCATCGTTCCGTAATGACATAATTTGTTCGATATTTCAAAAGTAAATATACACATTTTAATTTTTGTTGGTAAAATTTATGAATAAAATGGTATTCAGCCTTAGTTTTTGTTTTATTCTCTTTGATTACCTTAAGTCAAACAATGAAATTGCAATCATTTTCTGTTCTCCATATATATTATTTTACTAAGGAGGGAGAACAATTTTTACTATTCACTAAGAAAGTACATAGGGAAATGAATGATATTACGTCATTAAATTAATAATATCGCTTTATTAGACTGATCAGCAAAAATCATCTCTTGAGTAATTGTTATTTATTTGTGTAGGAATCTGATACAAAATGTTTGATACAATCTATTTTTACAATGTGTGTCTGCTAAGGTTTATCTGACCTCTTTGGTTCACTATGGTTCACCACACCCCTTTCTTTGGGATCGCTTTGCTACCCAGATAAGTCGACATAACATTTGGCAGTTGGACGCACTACATTGGGAATCCTTTATTCGTATGGTCCGCCTTTGCAGCATTTCCGAAACGTGCATGTGATATGTAACAGACCTGTCAGCCCAACAGGAAAGGAACAATGTCACGCAGCTGGACTAATTCGAAGGGGTACTCATCCCGTGTAAAATACACATCAATGAATTCGGATAATGTCTTTCAGAGAGACGTATACCTGCGTTAAGAGACGTCTCTACAAATAGTCACGGTAACTTAAATTAACACAAAGTTTAATAATTGTAAAATCCAGTGCAATGAAATACATTTTTTTAATTTTAAACGAACGATTGTTTCTTGGCGACAACTCCTGATGCATATTCAATGTGCATAAATCGCATGGCTATATGGTTTAGAATCTCCGAACATTATTGACAGGTTACCGAAAAATTAATTAATTGATTTGAATTGAAAATTAATGAGAATATATCAAGAGACATTTGATGTAAAAATTGGCTTGGAAATATAGACATTTTTCTTCTCAATTTAAATGTTTCTACCACTTCAAGAGTTCTTTTTCCACTTGTCGAATGTCCACGCTTTTCCTAAATCTCGTAGGATCATTACTACTCACTGGGTCTACGAGTTCAGATGCATCTTACTATCTTTTCTCTAACGGCTCTCTTTAGGAGGATCTCTTAATCTGCTTAATCGCTTGCCCTTGACTCTTGACTCTCTGTCGTGCCCTCTTCAAGACTTGCATCGTTATTCATATCTATGACAACAACTTGTGGAAAGTTAGTGTTACTTTCTTTCATTTTAGTCTGTCTATTCATAACAATTTGTTCCTTTTTATACGAATTAGCGTGAGATACAAATGTTCGCTGAATCCATCATAGTTTTTACTGTTACTCAGAGTATACCGTTCGAAAAAGTGTGAAGGGTACTGAATTGAGAAATAAGTAAAATATGCAAACACGTTAATAAAATCACTCGTTTTTTAGAAAACTAATAAATAGAACGATTTTCCTTTCAACCAAAACACTGAAATTCTGAGACAAAGTAACCTATTGTATGAATGTTTTGATTTCCGTTCAATAATTCTGATTTCTCTAATTCTATTGCTTTCTTTTCTCTTATTGTTGACAATGTTTTTTCTTTCAAATTCACAGAAATATCAGATTTTATCAGATTTAAAAAATCATTTGCGCCACTCAGCTTAGAATATAGAATATAATATATTGTCTTTCTGCGTAGCTTACAACATTTTCAGTTTTGAATCAACTTTAATTTTGATCAAACACCGCACGGTAGCAACCAACTCACGGCTGCGTTAGATATTTTTCTGTTTAATACCGTAATTGATGAATATTTATTTACAATTAGATGTTACTGCAGTGACTGAAAAGTGGTGGATTTCTATTAGCTTATTTCATTTCAAAGGGACTGGAACCTATTTGGAGGGAAAGTGATCAAAATCGTAAATGTTCGTAAAACTTTAATTTAAGAAAATCAAGAGGATACGGTGATGATGGGAAAGGAGAAGAATGATGAGTTTTGTAATATCTGCTATTACATCCATTTGGAGTTAAGATTTTGTTGATTGGTAGTTACACATGGGGCTTTTCTCAGAGTCATGTTTTGGATACTTTGAATTTCATTGATGATGCTCTTAGCTGCATTTCCGAAATTGGGCATTCACATGTCTTAGGATGTCTTAATCTAGATATATGAGAGATGTGTTTATAAAAAATTAATTATCAATACATTATTTTTGGCAATGTTCGAAAGTTATCGCCGGCTGTGATAGCTCAGGGGCAACACCTATTGTCCCTACCATGTCCGGGGATCGAGTTTCGACTGTAGTAAATTTTCAAAAGTAGCTAGGCAGTTAGGTCGAATTCAGCCGCTGTCTAGAGAATACTTGCGACCAATTCCCCTGCTCGGTAGTGTTCGCTGGTTTCCCCAATCAGTACCAAGTGAATACCGGAGCATTATCCTAGCAAACGGACCAGTGATCACGTGGGATCTTTCCATTATCCTTGTCCCCTCTTACAACTCCAACACTAGCACACACGTCGGGAGATCAGACGGGAGCTTAGAGCTTGTTCCGGCTGGAGCGGTGCTCCTCTGGCGGAGATATCTGTGGTGGTGGGAGAATTCCCCACAAGCTGACGTGTAGGTCACCACTGGATCTCACATGCCAGTGGGGGAAGAACACCGCCACCTCCAGGGATATAACATGCAATACACTTAGGGGAAGTATGACCATTGTTGACGCATCCGGGAACGGAAATAATGAATTGAAAGGTATCGAATACGAGTACATTGGACATGCGATTTCAATACTGTCTTATAAGATTTATTCTTTTCGCAGTTGCTACCCCTTTATATATATATATATATATATATATATATATATATATATATATATATATATATAGGGGCATGATTTGCGAGGATAATTATATTTTCACAACATGACCTGATGACTTGATGACGGGTGACGTGATGTAAGCAACAGTAGGTCCTTATCGTGTCGTCGGCAAACTTACAGTCCACATGTAATCCAGTCTTACAGGGCCCCGCGCCCCTTTCTGCCCCCCTCGCCACGGGGCCCAGGTGCAGGCCAGTCGGCGGCGCGGGGGCGGTCCCCCCCTGCGGGGAGGGTGTCCGCCACCTGCCGTCGGCGCACCCCGCGCGTCGCCCTGGTAACGGACGGAGGGGGGCGGCCGTTTTTTCAGCTGCATTGAAACAAATGACCAGGCGGGGCCGGTTCGTCGCCCATTCGCTGGGGACACGGGGGGATGTGATAAAGAGGGTGCTTCGGGGGGTTTAGAAGCTGTAGTTGTCTCTCCCCTTCGTCCCCCCTGATCCGCTGTTTTTTTTTTAATCTTCATACTGTTCTCTTTCATCGTTTTACAGCTTATTTTTATTTCTCTCCCTTCTTTGGAAATCATAGCACTGAGGACATGTTGGAAAACGACTAGAAATAAAGTAGATAGTATGTTTCTCTCATACGTCTACATTTTAACTCCCTTTGCATTTTTTCCGTTTTCCTTTTGACGCTTCTTTATACAAATTTTCTTTTCTCTCTCTCTTTTAGAAATCATATCACTGAGTAAATATTAGAAAATAACTATACATTTAGGAAATATGTTTCTCTTCTTCTTCTTCTTCTTCTTCTTCTTCTTCTATGTTTCAACTGATTTTGCATTTTGTCCCCGTTTTCTTTCTGACGATTCTTTCACTTTCCTCTAGTTTCTTTTAGTTTTTAAATCCGACAAAGTTCAGGACATAGATTGTACGACGCTTCATTAAAAAACGAATAAATAGGTCAGTCGGGAACATTGTAATGAGTACGATTTACTTTTGATCGTTTCAATTTCGAAAGCGCGATATGCAATAGCTGTTGAATTGGCGATCACAAAATAAACAATGATGTACAGAGATTAAAATGATTCTGTTCTACGGTGCATAGTCGCACCGCACACGGAAGGAAAAACAATAAATTGAATACAAAATAAAATGAGGAACATTCCAATCTCTCGTTTCGAAAATAATCCGGTATTGGGGGTAAATAGAAGCGCTTTCAAACTCTGTCATTGACCTATAACCAATATTATATGAAACCGATCTTTTCGGGAACCGTAGTTTTCGAGAGTTGAGATAATATGATTACTTCTTCTTGAAACGTTCACATAGCTTTTAATCTTATCCCAGAAGGTTGAAAATCGAAATAATTTCTAGTTTCCAAGTTATATAAATTCGTTATTTTTTTCTGTGTGTGAGTTTTCGGGTTAAACTTCTTTTAAAGTGTAAAATCAGACTAATCACTACGAATTTTTTTCATAATCGGTCATTAATTGTATAATGATGAGGAATATGTTTTTTTTCAACTTTTTTACCAACAATAGAAGTTAGGTATTGTATTACTACAAGAGTGAATCATGTATTGTTCACGTTCGCTGTTATCGACCAGGCCGTGTTTGTTTATCAAAAACAATAATTTTATTTCAGAATAGGGACATTTCCGAACGCATTCCTTTTATTTAGTATTCCTTGACCGTCGCGGGGTCAGCGATAGGCATTGTTGAACGCACGCCGGCCGGTAGCCCCGACGGAAAAACTGCAACTAAAAAAATAATATTAATTAAATGAAAGAAACCTGATAGGGGATTGTTTTATCGAAATGTTTATCCGTATAAAAATCCGCGTGTCATTTCACAAATCTACAATTATAAGAAATTAACAAATTGCTGTAATTAAGTATTTCTAAGATAAATGTTAATATGATTCGAGCATTAAATAAAATATATTAAATTTTTGTAATAAGAGGTAATATAAAGATCTGTATTGATAAAATATAAATAGTTATTTATATAACAAGGGGTTTAAGTAGAGCTTTATTCACGAGGGATATAATTCTCCCGAGTGAATAAAGATGAGGTAAACCCCGTGTCATATACTCTTTATTTTCAAACAATATTTCTTCGCATGCACACCTATGCCACAAAGAACGAAGCAGAGAGAAGATGAGCGCCTTCTAGAGGTCACCTTTAGGTGGCTGTGGTTTCAGCTGGTTTTCATTCTGCATGGCAGAATGGGGGAATTTTTGAATTAGGCAAACGATACATATTATCTGGACTCTGAAGGTGAATGTCTACAAATTCCTAATTATATCATGAAAGAAGACGAATGTTTCAAAATTATTCTCTGAAAAATCCAGTCATATCCACGTAAAGAGTACGAATGTTTCTGCATCTGGAGAAATGACAGGAGAGTAAGAACAGTTTCAAAAGAAATTATAATTACGTATTTTAACAAATAATCAAAAACATACGAGTCTTCATCGTTTTGGACGTATTATTCAATGGGGAGGGCAACGTTTCGTGTCAAGGAAAGTGTTGATATCTGTAAGTAAATATGTTCTACTTACTTAGAACGTATTTAACTAGGAAAAATTGTTGACGATACACATTTAAAGTTTTCAATGATATTAATTGCAGGTATGGTAAATTGAATGGATTTTTGAAGAGACACGAAAAAGGCTAGTAGGCAAAAAACAAAAGGTATCACTTTAATTCCGGGAGGATTAAAAACACATTTAAACATAGGAAAGAGTGTGATTAAAGCCGCACTTTAACCTTGTTTAAAAATAAAAAAAATAAATATGGGTTTTCGTCGTCAAAATGACAGTAGTGTGAAACTATGAAAAAACCTTTAAGTGTTTAATGTGTACAATTAAAAAAAGAGAATTAGAGGAGTGCAAGAACTATAAGCTCTCGAAGATGGCAACTTAATCTAATAAATTACATGAAAAATAATGAGTGCAATAAATAAAAAAAACATTTTTTCTAGGGCTTTTATCCAGCTAACAGTCGGTTACCCTTTACGTCCCGATGGGACGCATATTCGACTATACACTAGACTAATACACTCCTCTGATCTGGGGTTAGCAGAAAGCGAGTCCCTCCGCGACAACACGTACGAAGTCAAGGGACAAACAACCATGCCCAAGGCGGGAGTCAAACCCGCGACCCTTCGGACCGAAGCGCTGAGTCGGTACTCGCTCTTAGCCACCTCGGCCATCCAGGTTGGCAGAAAAATTACTGCCTTCGGTTAAATCACGAAAGAATACCTTTCCACTTGATTGGCTATCACTAGACCGAAACCAAGGCATCTAGAAAAAAGTTATTACGAAATAACTTGTTTCCAAATGTTCCACGAATGAAATGAAATAAATATTAAATTTTTCTGTTCTCTGATTTCTGAGTGTAAGTCACCCACCGTATGGGGCGTGATTTGCACGACTCACGACAATAGCAATTTTACTGAGATATTCCGTTTGGGTCCCTTCTGCTTTCCCTTATCGCCGCCCAGGACTGACGAAGTAAACGGTGTGATAGGTAGAAAACACCTTTACAGGTATAGATAGGGTAAGCAAAGAGGAGCAACGAAATAAAGATAAATGTAAATAAAGGGACAGAAGAGGAGAAATACCACAAAAAGTAGTCAGTGCTTAGTTGGAGATTTTTATCTTTATTCTTTACTAGAATAATATATTTTAGGTTTTGAATTTTCAAATGTTTAATTGAAGAGAAAGAAGTGAATATTATCTTATTCTTATCAACGCATCAGCGATGTAACTTATATACCACAGAGGAAACTTGGACTTGATTATTTATGAAGAAATAAAAGAAGTCGTCTCCATCAACTTAATATGTCAACTTTATTATTTAGGATGGGCACATAATTATTTTGCTAACGTAAAAACACGCAATACATTAATATTTGTTGAACGTATTAATATAAATTTACGAAGATCACAACATCTTATATTTTCTTTGTGGTATATAAGTTACATTAAAAGATCGAGTAAACAATCTGACTTCAATACAATAACGATGTGTCTAGGAAAGTATTTTTCCTCAAGTACCTTTTTCCCCGGTGGTATAAAAGTATTTTGTAATCGTTCAGATGGAGCGCTCTTTGTGTTCTAAATTCTGTTTCTGTGTACCTCTGGGCAATCTCCCTCCAGGGGCTGCTTCTACTGTCAGAAAAGAACGAGCGAACTGTTTGCGTCGCGAAACCGCACTGACCGAAGTCGGCGCAAGTGACGATGGATTGCCGCACGTCGGTCGTTTCGGTGCGGTTGGGGGGCGGGGCGGGCAGGTGGAGGGGGCGGTCGCCGCGCGACGGAGTCGATGTGACAATTTATCGACTGCACGTGCATGCACATGACGATCGGGCAGCGAAACAAAGCCCCGTGTAGCGATCTTGACACTTTGAGAGAAGGAAAATATTTGAACTCCAAGTTGACAAACCTGTTTTATCAGACGTTTTCAGGGCGTGCTATTTGAAGTAGAAAAATTGGGGAAATGCATCGGAACTATTTATTAAATCATTTCTATTTAGAATTGCTTAGAAATATGCAAATGCATTTTTGGGTCTCTGACTTGTGTTATTTTCAAAATGTGACCCAACCAAGGTAATGGGGAATAGACAACATTATGGACAAACCCTTTTTCTAAAGGTAATTTCTCCTCAATTTTAATAACCGTCCTTTCTAAGAAAAAAATATTAAATAATAAATTCTACTATTCAATATAATCCATATTAGTTTGCTATTAGGTAGGATATTTGTCCCACATATCAATAAGAAATATTTCTGTTAATTCTTGCACTTGGTCTCTTAATTTAGTTATACTGGTTATAATACCACCTTCTAATGTCACTTTTATTTGCTATACAAATCTTTTCCCAACAAAAGATCATACTTCATAAAGATGTCTGGCATCACATGCAATCTTACCTTCACTGGAACATCTTCAACGTATACATCAACAAATGATGTTAAGGTACTTGCCTTGTTTTGACCTACACCTTGAAAGAAATTACCACCTTCCCTTTTCAGTAAATCCTATTGCTGATGATAATTTATATTATACCGAAATAAAATAATCTGTAAGACTCGATTTGTAAAAAATCACATTTGTCATACTAAATTTCGGATATCAAATGAGGAAATGAAGTTCAATGAGAAACAATTAGATTTACTTTCTTTGGAATGCGTAAGTTCATAATATCATTTAAAGGTCGAGTCAATTTGTGTTAGCTTAATGTGCAAAAAGTTAGGATTTCACCATCCAGTCAAAATTGAACAAAATTATCTCTAAGCGTAATGACTTATAATTATTAATCGTTTATTGTTTCAAACAAGTACAAATAGTTGTATTGAAGAACTATGAAAAACTTCACGAAAACAACCTAAATGTTCTTGTGCTCAACATCCCGTTCGATAATAAACGTCTACTGCAAAATTAGTATTTTGTCATAGATCAACAGCACCTACAGGCCGACAAAATCCTTTCCTCAATATTATTACAAAACTTAAAAACTCGAATCAAAAAATATTCCTATATTTTTCTAAGGGTCTTTTAAAATACTGTGAGCTAGTGGTTGGAAATCTTTTGTAGAATGAATTGAATTTAATTAATTATACCTTTTGTATATTTTATCTATATACATAATAAATGTCATTATGTAGATATACTACATTCCGTAAAAGTTTTCAATTTAAAAATTAAAGAAGTAAGATAATTTGTAGTAATTAAATCACACTATTTTGAGAACTGCCTCAGATATTTATATTGCATGTTCAATTTGGCAGTAATTTTTAAGAACTATTGCTCACGTGTGTGTGTTTTTAGGATTTCAAGAAATTTCTAATTTAAATCTGCGATCATTATGTAAGCTTATTTATTTTACAATTTCTTGAAGTTTAATCAATTATGAAAACATTGTGCAGTCTAAAATGTTCACAATTTTTTAAAAATAATGTCAGACTTCGCCTAGAAAACGTAGGATTTTGTGGTTGGAGGCAATAGGTAATTGGCTGTTCGGGAGATACCACGTCCTGCGAAATGTATTTCGCCCTGAGAGAAGTAAAAGTACGACGGCCGAAACGCCGGCATGTCTAGAACCTGGCGTCTTCCTGTCAGTAAATTATATATCGACGTTCATCTTATTTCCCTTATTGAATTAGTTTATTACATAGAATATCTTATACTCTTGACATTCTAGAGTTGTTTGAAAAAAATTTTTTATAGCTACTCGTATCTACAGTTGCGGAATGAGAGATAATTATTGGAGTAATAAACTACAGAACAAAGTACTCTGAAACTAATAATAGTATATGTAATAATAAACATGACTTTAAAAATCAGTTTGCCACTGACTTGCGAGTCCACTGAATCTGATATTTTCCTCTTGAAGATGCATTCTTTTCATAATTGAAAGTATGAACTCTTTCCTTGTAATATGCTGAAGAAAAATGGAGAAGAGGTTTCTTCAAACTGAGGACATTGTGAATGAAACTGCGGCTTACATCAATGTTTTATCCTGTCGTAACTATGTGGTACAACTCACTCGTAAAGCAGGGCAAACTCAACGTAATCGAAACGAGTTTCTTGTACTCTCGGCTCTAAACCGGTTTATAATAATTATTATAACATGCCATAAACCGTATTCATGTCATGAATAACTGGTTAATTTGGTAAATATGAGCATATATACATTAACACATTTTTTATCTGCAAGATACTTTCAAAATTTAAAAAAAGCCAAGAAATAAATGTGTCCCTTATGAATATTGGTGTAATTAAAGTAATCGTGAAAATGTGAAGTCTAATGAAAAGAAAAACGTAAAATATTACTTAAATGTTTGAAAACAATTGTTACAACATAATTGTTTTTAAATTTATAGAAAATTACTCACTTTTGTGCGAGTCGATGTAAAACCCTGATAGGTATTGAAAACGTGCATTAAGATATTTTTTATTATTATGTTTACTATCCAATTAAACATTTCATGTTAATTGACGTGTGATTGAGAATATTGATAATTAATTCTTGATCGTTTTATTTATCTGATTTTCACGCCATACCTATTATTTCCTCATTACCAGAAACTTTCATTGACATTTGTAGTTATTTACTACAATTTTATTAATTGACAAAAGCGAAACGATGGCCTTTTTTAACTCGACCGTTTGATAATTTTGTATGTGTAAATTTGTTGGCATTCACGAAGTAACGCATTGTTGAATTTTCTTTGAATTGGACATGCATATTCCTTATATACATTAAAAAAGCGTTATCAGGATCTTTGGCAACGAGGTCTACTATACAAAAAATTATTGGTTATATTACTAGAATCATTGACTACTCAGCTTGCATTTTTACTTAATATATACCATCTGTCCAGTGAAAAATAGGAACTTTCATAAGAAACATTCTACAAGAGAAGGTTAGTTGGAGAAAACTAGCGTTCTGGAGAATGGATGTCACTTTTATAACTTAAGAGAAACTATGTGGAAAAATACTATAAAGGAAGGAATCGTTTCCTTGGTGCTGGTAAATTGTGTTGCGAATGTACTACATTCCACGTAAATGCGTCACATTTGATTGCTTTTGTTCCGTGAAGGTATTACTCCATTGGCTTATATAAGACACACTGAATGTTAATGTTAAACAAGATACAGAAGCTACCAGTGTATTGTAAGTAATTCCTGATTGGGTATTCTCGTTGCATGCAGGTTTCATTGCTTGAACTAAGAAAACTGATTCCTTGAAGGGTCACTCAATTTCGTAAGATCAGTGTCAAAAATTATTGATAGATCCCTTCCTTCTTTGTGCTCAGTTTATACTTCGATTGGTTAATCTCTGCTAATTCCTTTGAAAGCACGTTGTGGTCAGCACACGCATGTTATCTATATATTTAAAAAAATAAGGTATTCTGCCATGGCTTCGTTTAGAGCTTCTACAGAACCGATAGTAGTATTTTTTCCTTCAAATGAAAGAATGTGATCCTTAGATGAGTTATCAGATATTATTTGTTTTTATTCAGCAACATTTACGGTGTAAATTAATTAATTAAATCATTCTTTAATAGTACGTTTATCAATAGTCAATTGTTTTCTTCCAAAGTGTGATTGTTTCAAAATCGATATACATGAGTCGATAGATGTTCACGATGCTTCATGGTGGTGCTGCGTAATGTTTTGTTTTGATTGTTGAAATTTGTTTACAATTCAAGGTTTTGTTTCAGTGTAATAATTGCATTGTGGCGTAGACAGTTTTGTATTTGCGTTTGTGGTGAACTTTGTAGAGAACATTCGGACAGTGGGTTTTGATAGGTTGTACTGAAGTAGTGAAGTTGTTCACAGGTTATGTCGAAATCCGAAACGTTGCCCACGCACTCCAAAAGACGCAAACTTACATTAACTGAACGCAGGCTGTGAGCGTAAGTGTCGTGATAGTGAGATCATTTCGTTTTCTGCGTGGTCGTTGACTATGAAATGTCAGTTTTTTCTGCTTTGTACTTCACAGGTGAGAGAAATTCTGCAAACGAGTTTACTCTGCGTTGCTTAAATGGGAAAATAAGTTTATCTTCAAGCAATATACCTGAAGAAATCAAAGTTGTTTATAGGAGATGTCACATCAACATCAAAACACTTTAGAAATAATATCCGTCAGTATAATGGTGTTCTTTCTTTTGTGTCATTTGGCGCCGATATTGCATTGCCACCTGATCATGGGCCATACGTGTTCAAAATTTTGGGAACTCCACATCACAGAATATCTTCGTTATACCTTGAATATCCAAACAATGCAACATATTGTGAACATTATTCTGCGCAAAATATTTTACATTTATCACAGATTGCACCGTCAAATTTTGACGGTTTTTCACTAGTGTTTGTTTAAAACACAAGAGTTTCCCTGATCAATTGAACAAATGCTGAGATGGCCCCTTGTTTTGCTTCTCGACATAAATGTAACTTCATTTTCTGTGCACATCTTCTAGAATTCAGTGGGAAATACAATTATTCAAATTATCGTTTCCATGTTGTCGCGACAGGAAGTATTATTCCGAAGGACAACATGGATAAGAGCCAAAATTTATTGCTTATTCATCCTTGAAAATAGATTTTATTACATGGGAGGGTTGTTGTTGTTGTTGTTGTTGTTGTTGTTGTTGTTGTTGTTGTTGTTGTTGGTGGTGGTGGTGGTGGTGGTGGTGGTGGTGGTGGTGGTGGTGGTGGTGGTGGTGGTGGTGGTGTTTTTTAATTTAAGTAGTATATGACAGTGTAGGGATCACAGAATTTTGGAAATGTGCACAGAATTCATTTTTCCCCATAGCACGTCATACGCAGTTTGAACTGTTTTTTGACGTAAAATAAATAAAAAATAAATAAATAAAAGAGCACGCAATAAGAATCATTTGTTCACAAGCAAACCTTTGGCATGGAGAATAGCATACGTTCTGAAAAGACCACGTACCTTCAATGCCTGTATTCAGATCGTATTTATGTGTGCCGACTTTCAAAATAACCACTAGCGATCTGTTAAGACGAATATTGTTTGATAAACTAGTTTAAATTTCTGAAACAATATTCTCGGCGATTCGAAACGAGTACATTCGCAAACGCCCCGCTGCCTAGGGTACGGGACATACTGGAAGATATAAATGGTTTCAGTTCAATGCAATTCAATTATGCCTTATTTTACGTGGCGAGGCTCAGACCTCTAGGCCCGCTCTTCCTGATCACGCAAATTTCGTTACGCCTCTTTCGCCATCTTGCAGCGAAAGAACGTTGTCACTCGGGGGGATAGAACAAGCGATTAGAATTCAGTTCAGAGGCTGCTTTTAAACATGAGGATATTCTACATGCAGAAAATATTCAACATGGTACATCCGGATTTACTTCCCCTTCGAAGCAAGGGGTACGAAGGACTTTTTCTCCCTGAAAAAGTCTCGCCCTTTGATCGGATTTGAATCCCAGAACTTGGATATAGCATACGCTGAACTTGCTCCATAGATGCCGCTTAAGAACCTCTTCGGAGAAATCTGTCCATCATTTACACTCGCATTGCCAGCCATGTCCTTCTTTCTAATTAACTTTCTGAGAAACTAATTGCAATCGTTTGCGCAATCAGTGGTTTTCGGAGGATTCGACTCCAGATGCACCGACGATTTTCACCCGGCCACACCCCCTTGAAAAAATATGACGATATCAGGGACGACGCAGGGGCGACGCAGGGGCGACGCAGGGGCGACGCAGGGGCGACGCAGGGGCGACGCAGGGGCGACGCAGGGGCGACGCAGGGGCGACGCAGGGGCGACGCAGGGGCGACGCAGGGGCGACGCAGGGGCGACGCAGGGGCGACGCAGAACAGAACAAACAGCTAAAGCGGCGCAGTGCACTGCGTCAGGCAGTTCTTCCAACGAAATAATTTTCGAAATTGTAACCTACCGGGGTTATTTACGGGATCGCACGTTCAATGAAACGCACAAATAAATTTCAGAACACATTTAATTAAAAACTAAAATGATGACAACGATGAGCATGCGAATGAATGATTTTACAACAATTATTTCAAATTTTGATAGTTACTGCGGCGTACTGCGGCTAATTGAAACTATCATAAGCAAAAACAAAAAGAAACAATTAATTTGGTGCTGCAATATATTGGTGGCATCTACCTTGTTAGCTTCTTTCGTTATAGTCTTTTCGCACCTCGGCGGGGAGAGGAGCTGACGGGGAATTGATAACGGGTCATTCACGAAAGTCTTACTGTTGTTGGCGTGATGACTTCCTTCCCGGCGGCTGGGCGCCGGCGCGGCCTGCAGCGCAGCGGGCGGCCTGCAGCGCAGCGGGCGGCGGTGGGAGGCGGGCACGCCGCTGCTGTCGCTTCCTTGTTCACCCTGGCCGGGTACGGAACGACCGCACGATCATAGGACCCACTGTGGCGACGGCGTTGTCACGCTAACGTGGCGATTAGCTGAATTCGATTCCCGAATCAGGCGAGAACGCAGTGAAAGTGCCGGTCGGAGCGCATGTTACAGTGAACACAAGGGATTGATTGATTGATTTTTTCGTGTTTCCGGGCGCGTCAACTGCTTCGGCCATTAGTCCCGTTAGTGTAGTGTATGTTTTTTTCTCGGGAGATGGCGGTGATCTTCCCCCGCTGGATGGCGAGATCCGGCGCCGACCTACCGTCGGCTAGTGGGATTTCCCCCTAACCAGTACTCTCCCAACAGCGGGGCACCGCCCCAGTCGGGACACGCTCTAAACTCCCGACCGGTCTCCCGGAATATGTGGTAGTGTAGTGCATGTTAGTGTGAACACAAGGGATGGAGTTCTAAGCACACGTTTAGTGCCGTAAGTAAACAATACAAGGGCGTGTTTGAAACATAAGTGCTCGTACGTGCGAGTTCGAGATGCAAGTCACTGTGAGTGCATCTTCGAATCCCTATGTCTATTGTAGAAGTTCATCTACGAACGTTTAGTCTTAAACGATAATTTTGAAGCCACGTTGTCAGAGGGTAGACACGAGACACTGTCAGAAGTAGACATCTCAGAAACGTGAGGTAATATCCTTTCCTGGGTCCAACTGAAACCTTAATCATTCAGACTAAGAGAGCCGCTGCTGACCATCTTAGTGACTCTTCCACCGCCTCTCTGGCTATAGATTCAGTTCAGTGATCTACACCATCCTGATAGACCAGAGTTACCTTCTAGGAGCCCTATCTAGGCCCCTTCTCTCATTAGTTTGATTGTTCTCTCCTGGAGAGAGACGTGTATAATTATGGGGATCAGCTTTTCGGCTGTTTTGCTTGGTAAGACGAGGTTGTTATGCCATGAATCATGCATTATAAAGTGACAGGATGATGAGAGGTGATCGTGGCATTTTTTTAAACTATCCCAGTATTCGCCTGTATGAGTAAAAACCACGAAAACCTCGGTCAGGATGGTCGGCCCGGGGATCGAATCTGGTCCTCCCGACTGCGAAGTCAGCGTGGTACGAACTGAGCCACTTCGCTCGGTTATAATAATAATAATAATAATAATAATAATAATAATAATAATAATGATGGTGATGATGGTGATGATGATGATGATGCCAACACTGCATATCTAGGGACGCACAATCAAGTAGCCAAAATAATCCATAGACAATTAGCATCAAATTATTGACTAATTGAGAACCCTCCACCATTTTACAAATATTCACCTTCACCGGTTGTAGAAAATAGTGAAATAGTATTCTACTGGGATAGGCCTATTGTCCCTGATAAAACTGTGGATTATAATCGCCCAGATATAGTAGTAATCAATAAAATACAAAAGTATGCAACAATCATAGATGTAGGCTGTCCACTGACAAAAAATCTCAATAAGACAGAATCGGAGAAGATTTCAAAATACCAGAATTTGGCAGCATAAATCCAACATGTTTGGCAACTGAGTAAGGTTGAAATAGTGCCAATAATCATCTCAGCCACAGGAGTGATGACGGACCGATTTGCTTCAGTTCTTGCAAAAATAGTATTATCGAAAGAAATCTGTATAACCATTCAAAAAGCTTTAATCCTACAGACTTGCCACATTGTGCGAAAATTTTTAAATTGCACGATGGACGAAGATGTATGGTTCTCAATGCTTTCTGAGAAAAGTACAGAAAAATAAAATAATAATAATAATAATATAATAATAATAATAATAATAATAATAATAATAATAATAATAATAATAATAATAATAATAATAATAATAATAATAACTAGTGAGAACCCATCAAAATTTGACGGTGTGATCTGAGACAAATGTAAAATACTGTGCCCAGATTAATGTTCACAATATGTTGTATTGTTTGAATCTCCAGGGTATAACGAAAATATTCTGTGATGTGGAGTTCCCAATTTTTTGAACACGTATGGCCCTTGACCACGTGGCAATGCAATATCTGCACCAAATTACACAAAAGAAAGAGCAGTATTATACTGAAGGATATTATTTCTACAATTTTTTGATGTGTCATAATCTCCTATAAACAACTGTTTCATTTCTTCTGGCATATTGCTTGAAGACTTATTTTCCCATTTTAGCAACACAGAATAAACTTGTTTACAGCATTTCTCTCAGTTGAGAAGTACAAAGTAGAACAAAACTGACATTTCATAGACAATGACCCAACAGAAAACGAAATGATCTCACTATAACGACACATACGCTGACTTTCTCTTTCCTTGCTCCCAGTCAATGCACTACGTTTGCGTCTTTTGGGGCGCGTGGGCAACGGTTCGGAATTCGACATAACCTGTGAACAACTTCACTACTTCAGTACAACCGAACAAAACCCACTGTCCGAATGTTCTCTACAAAATACACTACAAAAGGAAATACATGCAAACTGTCATCACCACAATGCAATTATTACACTGAAACAAAACATTGACGAATTCTGAACAAATCTCAACAATCAAAACAAAACATCAAGCCACGCCATCATGAAGCGGTGGGAACTCACATCGACTCATATATATCAATTTTAAAACAGCCACCCTTTGGGAGAAAACAATTGACTATTGATAAGGGTAATATTAAAGAATGATTTAATTAATTAATTTACACAGTAAATGTTGGTGAATCAACACAAACAATATCTGATAACACATCTAGGGATCACATTCTTTCATTTAAAGGAAAAAATACTACAATCGGTTCAGTAGAAGCTCTAAACGAAGCCATGGCAGAATACCTTATTTTTTTAAATATATAGATAATTTCGTATTTTGAATATACCGCGCGTTCCAAATCTCCCACAAATTAGCCAAAATTTGTACCGTTCAATATTAGAGAACAATGCCGCGCCGGGTGGCATTACCACCCTCATCCTCGTAAGCTTTTTCCTCGGTTCCAGTGGAGAGTTGATAGGCCCTCCTACGAGCTAATACCTCCTTCGCGGTCCGCCCAAAGCGCCCGCGGTGCGAGGTCAAGGGCGAGCGCTGGTCCTACGCACCTCGCGCCATCGCTTGGCGTCGCTCTGTAATTACCCTGCGGTCTGACCCTGGCTCCGCATAGCGCCTCCGCGAAGGAGCGGTAACTAATTTAGTGTTGCAAAAGCTCCCCCCGCCCACCCCCGCTCCCGCCCGCCGCGGCCGCCTGCACGCGCCCATTGAGATCCAGGGCCTCCTGAATAAACGATCGACCCGCGCAAGACAATGCGCGTTCGACCCGGGAGGCGGCCGTGCCAACAATCGAGGCGCCGCGATGGGCGAGCGAGGGGGGCGGGGTCCGCAGGCGCCGTTGGGAAACAATGGACGCGCACTGTGACGTCACAGGACGCACCGACCGCTGAGAAGGATGTCGGGTCGTACAATACCCGACGTACACGGTTGGGGGAGTTGTTCTGTACAGTCCTTGGAGAAATAAGGACGATTTCATTAGCTAGTTCCTAGACGAAGACTTTGGATACAGTGGAATCATCGAGAGGGCCACACATTTTTTACGGTTAAGATAATCGAATTGAAATTAAATAATCGAAATTAAATTATGTAACTCTGTTAATTCTAATTTTGTTTACATGTTTCTTGTATCAGAAAAATGATGGCTAAGCCATCGAAAGCTGCTATTATTGAAATAAATAATATTGTTCATAATGCCTTCAATCATTTCAATTATATAAATGTCAACTATAACTCACTACTAAACCAATATATTAGATAATCGAAATTTGGAAATAAGATAGACGATTCGAGATTCATTTATTATGTACAGCCATTTTGCTGCATTTATGATGTATTCCGTTAAAAATATTATGTCGTTCCTCGTCAAACCGCACAAACGTTTTGAAAATGTACTACGTAAAATGTGTAATATTTTTAATGGAATGCGTAAGATTGTTGCATTCAATATAAACTGTTTGCTCTTAAATATTTATTTTAAAAGGTTTTAAAAAATTTTAAAACTTTTATAATTTTGACTTCGACCAGCAACACCTGCTCGGCAGGTCTCATGAGAAATTCTGCAAATACGATAGAAATTCTTCCTTTAAAATATGATTGTGCTGAAACCCTTAATTCTGTAAAACCGTTTTTCAGAGTCACAATTTATTCAGTTTTATGGATAAATGTTTGATCAGCGACCGATATTTGGCGCAAATTTGAATTTCAGTTTTTAACCGGACAAGAACAGCGCAAACATTTTCTTATTTATCCGAAATTATCATTGAAGTAATTGAAAATGGTGTGATAATTTATTTCAGTTTTACAGGGCTTATGTATCATGAAGAAATAGATTGCCCGGCGTTGCCATGGAACTGGGAGTAAAACAAACACGTGGCAAATCACTAAATGGTGAGTGAAACATCTAAGAAAATGCAATTTTTTTTCCAGGAGTTAAGTGCCCATTGCCTGATTCAAATGGTAGAAAAAGTCTAGTATTGTTTTGTATGGAGATAAAAATATAAGAGTGTAAATAAATGGTTAGAGTTCTTATATTTCGTTAACGTATCACTAATAACTACGGAGTGGAATTCTGAGAAATTGCATATTTTTGTCTGTTGCTCCAGGGCATAGCTAACTGAAATTTCTTGATATTTGGTTAGAATTTGAAGATATGTATATTTATGTGTTAGTTTATGTTGAGGCCGCAAAATAGTTTCATCACAGTTTTGGAAGAGCCACCGAAGGTAAATTGTCTATAAACGTTCTGTCACAGTTCCCTTGCTTGGCACAATGGAAAATTCGGAAAGACAGTTATTTAATAACTATTAGTTTACCTCAGCGCAAGAATTATTGAATATTGAAGTTGTCAATGCTACCTTGTCTTAAGCAAACAGATAGTTTTTCTGTCGAAATTCGGGTGTAATACAATTTCATAAGAATAATACGCATAATTCACATAATACGATTGTGCGCGACAAAAAACCTCAGCTTTTTGGAGAAGTATACTAGGAAACTTGTTCCAGATGAATCATTGTTAAGAACTAAGTTTTTAGATTTCACACTACAACGCTCTTGAGAAAATTAGAGCAAGTTCACAGGACAGTTATAGTGGGTTTCAATAGATGAGACGACTTATGCCACTGGACGGTATGTAGCTGTCATAGTTGAGGGGCAAACTAGATCTTGAACATGCAGGTAAAATATTTATCTTAAACTATGATACTTTGGATAAAGTGAACTATTCCACAACAACAAAATTCATTGATTGCTGTTTGAAAATCTTGTGGCCACATGGAATGGAACATGATTTAGTTTTACTGCTTGTCACATGCGTTGCACCATTCATTATAAAAGCAGATAACTCCCACTAGGCATTGTTTTCCAAAATGGTTTATGTGACCTGCTTGGCTCTCATGCTTTGGGTAGGGTTGCGGAAGAAATGAGGGTCAGGAGGCGGAAGGGTTGCGGAAGAAATGAGGGTCTGGATGCGTACAAGCTAATAGTGTCAAGAAAATTTTTGTAAAGGCCCTTCTCGAGTGTAATTATTCCTAGATCAAGTGCTGAAGTTCCTCTTCTCTGGATTCAGTGATCATTCGATGGGGAATATGAATAAATGCAAGTAAATTTTACTGTGAACACTTCACAGATACAAAGCGAGGCGTGTCTTCTTTTAATACTGACGATGCAACTTCAATTCAAGTTGGTAGTGTAGTGTTAACTCTCTCTACGTGGTCTCTATGTACTTATTTACCTCCTCTCCCTCTCTTTTCTCTCCTCTCATCTCCCTCGTCTCCCTCGTCTCCCTCGTCTCCCTCGTCTCCCTCGTCTCCCTCGTCACCCTCGTCACCCTCGTCTCCCTCGTCACCCTCGTCTCTCTCGTCACCCTCGTCTCCCTCGTCTCCCTCGTCTCCCTCGTCTCTCTCGTCTCCCTCGTCTCCCTCGTCTCCCTCGTCTCTCTCGTCTCTCTCGTCTCTCTTCTCTCTCCTTTCTCTCCTCACTCCTCTCTCTTCTCTCTCTTCTCTCTTTCTTCTCACTCTCTTCTCTCACACCGAAGTGGCAACTAAGATTAACGATGGAGACCAGAGCGGGACACTTCAGAAAATTTTATTTGTGTAAGTCGAACGAATCACGTACCATACGATAAATGTGGGTGTCTGACTGAAAGATGAGGTATCTAAATATATCCACAGGATACCTATCAATACAATAGCGCAGCTAAGCTGGTTTGTTGGCTAGTTAGGGGTGCGCGCGCATACAACTGGCAATCCTTGTGGAGGCAAAGCAAAACTACGGATATCCACTACTGAAGTATACGAATTTATTTGTGAAATTGCGTTTATTAAGAGCTAGTTAAAACTTAAAATATAATTCGTGTTATTTATTGACTTCGTTGTTTTATTTTCCTAGGATTTGAAGGGCAAGCCGTTAAATAGCATGTAAAATTACATGGAACTAAAATTTTAACCTTACATTTGAGATTATCGGAACATATTTGATATACACCAACAGAATTCTTATTCGTTTCCAGTTAACAGAATAATCACAATTCATGTATCGCAAGGAGCATACTGTTCTACAATTAAAAGCAGTAATAATATAGGATAGAATCTTGAGATAAGTTTTTTGTATTTTTCAATAGGCCTAGAAAGAAAGATGAAAAGTTTTTCAAAATCACCATTGAAATGTTATTACCTACTTACTACTCAGATTATTTACATGTCTAGATATTTCCATGAAAAGTAAACTAGATATGCTAACCTTTTGACTGAATGTAAATTCAAAATATCCCTTAAATACCATTCGCAAAAGATGACAATTATTAATAAAACGTTTATCCAATGTATGACAATATGTATATCATTGGATTCGTCTTTTTACGCTCGTTAGGCTAGACTAAAAATTAAATACAAATTAAAAATTAAGAACAAACTGAATAGTTTCATTTTATAAAAACAAAGTTATCTCAATAGCTCGTAAAATACAAGAGATAAAATGGAAATGAATATATGTATGAACTTGCCCCATTCCCTCATTCACTTCTGTGAAAACTGCATTGCAGTGACTGTTCGTAAATTACAGGAGGTGCTAAAGTTACATGACTCATCCTGTATACAAAGATTTATAATTATTGAAAATGTATTTATTTCCGTATGGCAGAAACACTCTGCACTTCATCGTGTACTGCTGTATCGTCTTACGTCAAAGTCTTATGTCTAAATAAAGAAGCAAGGCATCTACTATTGAACTAGGTTTATATATTGTGACACAGCATAGTTACAGCCAATATCAGAGTCACAGTTAATAACATGTACTGTCCCGTTACGTCATTAATACTACGAATCTTTACAATCATTGGGTGATCGGCCATTGTATTATAAAAGATGTGGCGATGAAAATGTTATTCTACTGACCATGGAATTTCCGTATTCTGCTCTTTTCAACGATTTGGGTGAGCAAATCTGTACACTGTGACACTTCGAAACATTTACCGTCGATGTAGAGCTCCTGGTACAATATTATGATGGGATTGTTTATCTGGTTGAAACGGCAGGGTCAAATGTGTAACGCCTAGAAAACCATGAGTCGCTTTGATTAGTGATCCGGGTGCGTCAACGGCTGAGATCATTGCTCTCATAAGTGTAGTGCATGTTTTTCTCGAAGGGTGGGGGTGATCTTCACCCGCTGGATGGTGAGATTCGGCGCCGATCTACTGTCGTCTAGCTGGGTTTTCCTCAACCAGGTATCTCCCACCAGCGAGGCACTACCCCATCCAAGACAGGCTCTACGATCCCGAACGGTTTTCCGGCATGTGTGGTAGTGTAGTGCATGGTTTTGTCTTCTAAAGGTGGCAGTGATCTTCCCCCGCTGGATGGTGAGATTCGGCGCCTACCAGCCTGTCGACTAGCTGGATTTTCCCCAACCAGGTATCTCCCACCAGCGAGGCACTACCCCATCCAAGACAGGCTCTACGATCCCGAACGGTTTTCCGGCATGTGTGGTAGTGTAGTGCATGTTTTTATCTTCTAAAGGTGGCGGTGATCTTCCCCCGCTGAATGGTGAGATTTGGCGCCTACCAGCCTGTCGTCTAGCTGGGTTTTCCTCAACCAGGTATCTCCCACCAACGGGGCACCTTCACAGTCAGGACAAGCGACATGGACCACGAATATTTATTGTGGTTCTTAATATTACAACCTAAATCAAAATGAAATTATGATCTTTTATCATTCAGCTTAAACCAGGTGAGTTTAGCTCGGAGAAGTCATTGCCGCTGAAGCTGCAACGACTGCGACTGGGAGGTTCAAGGGTTTGTGTTCCGACGGAGGGGGATTTTCGACATTAGCTGCATAGCTTATATTCAGCCACAGTATGGAGGAGAATTCCATCGGTCGGCTGCTTTGATCGGTAGTTTTCCGTGGTTTCGCCGATCAATACCAGGTGAATGCCCGATCAGTACTCTAACAAACGGGCTACGGACAGTGCGTGATCTTTCCATCCTCTTCCTTATTTGGAATCCCAACTGAAAGATGAAAATTCAATTTCAATACTACCTGAATCCCCATGGCTTCAGATTATGGTTCAGTACTGTGGAGGCATTTCAAGCTAAAGAAGGAAAGTTTTATTGATGGCGACGCTGTCAGTATGTGTTGCATACAAGATGTGTCAATGCGTATTCCCTGCATTCAAATCCTATAAGTATAATAGGAAAATTATCTGTCGGCAACATCAAATACAATCTGAGCCAAAGATATTAATAATAATAATAATAATAATAATAATGCAATAATGAATAATAATAAAAAACATAATATATAATAATGTAAAATATAATAAAATATATTAATATAATGTAATAATATATAATAAAATATATTAATATATAATAAAATAATTTTGATGATGATAGTGGCAGCAAATTTTATTGTATTTTCTCATTTTGTCTGTTTTAAATAAATTATTATATATTTTGAGTCTCTCTCTCAGTATATTTATTATTTTTATTTCAGAATATGTTGAGTGTGTCAGAGTATGTTAATGCTGTAGTTCGTGGATGGTAAGAATGTGCACTTCAACCTTTAACTAAAGCTGAACATAATGGAGTTATTTATCAGAAAAGGCATATCGTTTCAACTGTTTAACGTAACAAACATCTGTTGTAAATGAGAACTCGTGTCTCTTTACTGGTTACTCTTTCTTGTACTATAGTCAATTCCAAAACGTCGGAGAAGTTATTAGAAAACCGTGCCTTGCTATTTACTGAAGTATTTACTTTCTCATATCGATTTTACTGATAATTTTTACATTAAACAAAACTATCCCTATTCGAACATTTATTATATGGATAATTCAGTGATTATTTATGTTTCTAAAATTATACTCACCACTTCGTGATTGCTATTAATTACACATTATTTTTCAAGGTTTCTTTGCGCTTTTTACCCGAAATCGTTGGCCTGAAAATCACCGCTCGTACGAGAATTCTGCTGGTAAAACTTCTTATGTTAGAGAAAACAGTAGAGTAAAATTAACTTCTGTTCTTTAATTTAGAATCCTTTCATGCTTCGAATTACTGATTCACACCACTCCGACATTCACCTGCTATTGATCGGACCAACCACGGAAATTTACTGATCAGAGCAGCCTGCCACCGGTATTCTCCTGCAGTGAAAGAATTCGACCCAGATATCTAACTAGTGTCGACAATCCGTGTTCGCCAATCGTTTAACCAATAGGAGTAGAGCTTCCCGGTTGCGCGGATTCTGCAGCAGCGAAGTGCTGAAATAGTGCTGAGATATTGCAGGTGGTCATAATCATGATAACAAACATGACTATTAAGAGTAATTAGGGAGGGTATATAAGTGTCAAATGTACTGAATTGAGTGTTGGTAAAGAATTTAGCATTTATGCACAATTAAAAGTTGTTTTTTTAAATATTGATTTACGATTGAAAATTAGTAAGAACTCCACCTGGTAATGAGTCATTCGCCGACCTAGGTAGCCGAGGTCGTTAAGGCTGTAGGGCCGTAGCAGCCTCGGCTCGAAGAGTCGCGGGTTCGAATCCCGCCTGCGGCATGGATGTTTGTGTGTGTTTGTGTTATCCTTACGCGTGCTCCCTACAGTTCCCCCTACAGTTTAAAACTCACAGTGATTGCTATCAATGTTAAAAAGCGAGTCATTCGGTAGTGTGAGAGAGTGGAAGGACGACGTCCTATGAGTCTTCTCTTCTTTAGGGAGAGGAACGTTTTTATAAGGATTCTACACATTCTGTCCCAAATCTTTGATGAAGTTTTCTGTTGCTAATTAATATTTAGTCTATCATTGCCGGATGGCTGGTCCGCCATGTGTGTTTGAGTAGTGTTTGAGCCTAATGGAAGACCAATCTCGCCATTTCAAGCTGTCTGATATTGTGTTGTTTTCGGGAAGGAGATGCACACCAGGATTCATCTTCTACTGATCGCGTATTTAATCGGAATTTCAGCTTAAAATTATATTTAAATTCGATTACAGACACATTACTAGCATTTGTGTGCGCTGTATTAATTGAAAAATAATTTACTTCATGCTTGAATTATCGCCCATTGGTGGTGTGTCATTCGCTTCAGACCACTACGCAATATTTCTGTAGCAATGCGAATGTGTTAAGAACTGAGGTGGCTCAGGGTTCAGAGTGATATCAGTGCTGTACCGCTGATCGGGCGGTTCTTGGGGTTTGAGTTCCAACGGTTTTTGACACGAGCTACGTAATTAGGCCGAGCTCAGGAATTATCTGGGGGAGAATTCTAGTAGCAGGCTGCTCATATCGGTAACTCCATGGTTTTCCTTGATTTTTTTTATCATTATCACGCCAATTTCGGAGCTTAACTCTAACCAATGAATGAAGGTCTTTCCTTCTTCCCCGTCGATTTTCCCCCCTTCCTTGTCGTACACGCAGCTCTTACTTACACACTCATACGTATACATGTACCAATCTGCCACACATGTCGGGTGACAAGTCGGGAGCTTAGAGATTGTTCCTGTAGGGGCGCCGCTGGTGGGAGATACCTAGTTCGGGAAACACTCTCAAGCTGATGTGTAAGGTCGGCGTCGGATTTCACCATCTAGTATTTTGATTGATTGATTTTTTTTTTTCGTATTTCCGGGCGCGTCAACTGCGTTGGTCATTAGCACCGTGAGTGTAATGCATGTTTTTTTCTTGGGAGATGGTGCAGATCTTCCTCCGCTGAATGGCGAGATCCGGCGCCGACCTACGGTCGGCTAGTGGGTTTCCCCCTCACCAGGACTCCCCTACCAGCGGGGCAACGCCCCAGCCGGGACAAGCTCTACGCTTCCGACCGGTCACCCGGAATATGCGGTAGTGTAGTGCATGTTAGTGTGTAAGGGGAGAGGATAGGACAAGGAAGGGGAAGGAAAGATCGCGCGCGGTCCGTGGTCCGTTTGTTAGGGTACTGCTCCGGGATTCGCCTGGAGTTGGAGAAACCATGGAAAACTACCGATCAGAGACCATCAACTACACCATCATCTCTCATGATAAAAACATGCACAACACTTACGGGACTAAGGGGCATAGCGCTCTAAACCACGAAACAATGCGGTCAATCTCCGAGCGCGCCGCTGCGGGGTCGCGGCAATGACGGAGACGGTGCTCGCGGCGCGGCAGCTCGCGCCAAGAGCCAAGGCCGCCGCGTTTATTGCGGCGACATTGATCGAGGCCGCTGGCGCGTAGCTTCCCGCCGCTGCGGCCGCTGCAGCCCCGCGACGCGCGGCCTCTCTCGAACGCCTGCGGGCACGCGCAACGCACTAGACCAGGCATGTCAAGGTCGCGGGCAATGTAACTAGCTCACTAGAGTGCGCGGGAGGCCCTAGATTCGAGTCCTGACGGCGGCAGGATTTTCGACACTAGCTTTTCTGCTAGGTCGAATTCAGTCGCTGTCTGGAGGAGAGTTCTAGCGGCCGGTTGCTCTGATCGGTAGTTTTCCGTGGTTTCTCCGATCAACACCAGGCGAACGGGCCACGGACCCTACCAAACGGGCCACGGACCGCGCGCGATTTGTCCTTCCTCTTCCTTGTCCTATCCTCTCCCCTTACACACACACTTACACTAACATGCACTACAGTATCACGTATTCCGGGAGACTGGTCGGGAGCTTAGAGCTTGTCCCGGCTGGGGCGGTGCCCCGCTGGTGGGAGAGTCTGGTTAGGGGGAAACCCCAATAGCCGACGGTAGGTCGGCGCCCGATCTCGCCATCCAGCGGGGGAAGATCACCGCCATCTCCCGAGAAAAACATGCACTACACTAACGGGACTAATGACCAAAGCCGTTGACGCGCCCGGAAACACGAAAAAATCAATCAATCAATCGAGTGCGCGGGCACTGCGACAAGACCAACTGGCGTCAGATTTAAAAATAATGGTTGTGTAGCACCAGCTCAGTTCCAGACGCTTGGTGACCGGTTGGGTCCCAGAACACATGGTATTTAGAGGTATTTTAAGTGACATCTGTAATAATTTTTGTGAAACAAACTCAAAATCCTTACTATTTTTAGCAGGCGACGATGTTTGACGCCAAATTGCACACAAAATAATCGTATTTTCGAAAAATTAAACATTTCATTAAGAAAATATTTTTTCTTCATAATTGTTGTTGTAAGAAAACGACAAAAAAGGTTTGAATTTTTGAAATTTTCAAAAATCAGAAATGAACATGAGACCTGCACCACTTTCAAGCGATCTTTACGCTATCCGAGGTGAAAAATTAATTTAAAAAATTGATGCCACTATCAAAATAGTTCCACTAGTTCCTCAGCATTACATAACTTTCTCTCTACCGCGCAAGCAGAAGCTAAAAATTTACTTGTGCTAAAACAGCACCTACTTTCTCGCCCTTAGTAATGGTTACGTAATACTATTTACACCGCCAATTTCTCTCCGAATTAACAAATATCAGTATCACTGTTTATAAAATTCAGTAAAAATAGTAGAATATTAGGTGCGGGCTCCTCGTTCTGTGGTCAGCAGACTCAGAAGGCCTTGCGCGACAACACACGTATATGAAAGAACGAACAAATAACCATGCCCAAGGCGGGACTCCAACCCCATCTCGATCAGGTTTTTTGTTCAGTTTCCCTGATCCATTGAGCAAATACTGAGATGGCTCCTTGTTTTGCATCTGGACATAAATGTAACTTCATTATCTGTGCCTGACTTCTAGAATTCTGTGGGAAATACAGTTATTCAAATTATCGTTTCCATGTTGTCGCGACAGGAAGTATTATTCCTTGAGAAAGGACATCATAGATAAGAGCCCAAAATTTATTGCTTACTTATCCTTGAAAATATATTTTATTACATGGGAGCGGTTTTTTTTATTCAAAATTCAAGTAGTATATGACTTAGTGAAGGGATCACAGAATTTTGAAAACAAAGAATTCACTTCTCCCCATAGCACATCATACGCAGTTTTAACTGTTTTTGACGTAAAATAAATAAATAAAAAATAAATAAACCTGCCACCCTACAGACAGAGGTTCCAGTCACACGCTCACGAGCTTCAACCATCTCTAGCCACCTCTGCCTTCCAGGTCGGCGAAAATTACAATTGTGTTTCATACAGCTAAATCATGTCCCAACAATGATATGTAATTCACAGAACTACAACTGCCGTTTCGTGAGGCGCATTGCCATTGTCGCATTCCAATCTTATATTTCCTAAACACTAGCAATTTTTCTTTCAAATTACATTTAAATCGTATTATTAAGAGAGAAAACCTAATTCGGCTAATTCCAATTAAGGTGTGCGGATTGTTTAAAAAAATACATCAGTACATTGAGAATGCAAATACTAATCGCACACTTTTTCTTGATACTCCACAGCCGTGGTGCGGGGAGAGGCGGGTCCTGTCTACGTCACGGCAGTGCAGTGCTGTCCACTTTCTCGATAGAAAACTCAGCGTCTTGGAATACATAGCAATGACAAAGAAAGTTTTTTTTAATTCTAAAGAAATAATTAATAGTTATAAAAACTATTGAGTAACAAGAAGGAGCACTGTACGCACAGACAATTAGAAAGAGAGAGAAAAATTTTAGAAGTCCGCATTGTAAAAGAAGGTGAGCAGTACTGCAAACTGAACTATGACGTTGCGAGCGGAGCTCATATTTTCTACTGGGCCGTGCTGTGCCGGGCTGAGCCAAAACTAGGGAGCTGGAGGATCAAGAAAACGTGCGCGCATAGTACATTCCTCACAACACGGGCAAAAAATATGGATTATCAAATAGGTTTTAAGTAATTTTTAGAATATTAATTTGTAAAAGTATAAAAAAAGCTCAAATGTAAGAAACAAACAAATAAATACGAATGAAATAATACCCAAATTCTAACATAAGTTGTATCCAACTGCCTGGAATCACTTTCACTTTACGTTCACGAAGCGCAGGGTATTCGGAGCGGGAGACTATCTTTGACGCCAAATTACTCAAAAAACACTCATTTTCGAAAAAATTAACATTACTTGAAGTGTTTTTGATGAACACATTTCATTAAGAAAAAATTGTATCTTCACAAATGTAGTTGTGGGAAGTCGCCCAAATTTTTATACTTTTTAAAATTTTCAAAAAATCAGGTATTTTAACTAACACGAAACCTGCACTATTCTCTTAAACGTTCTTTACATTATGTAAGGTAAAAATTTAATCAAAAAATTTTCTTTCGTTTTTTATGAAAAAAATGTTTAAAGAAAATTGCTTAAGTTTGACGCGAAATTACGCAAAAATAATATTTTCGAAAAATGGAACTTGATTTTGTTCAAAGATCTTTTTGCGATGAACTCATTTCACGAAGAAAAAATGTTTATATTCATGATTGTAGATGTAGGAAGGCCTCGAAAAAATTTTGAATTTTTGCAGTTTTCAAAATTATAAATTTTCAGCGAACATGAGACCTGCACTACTCTCATAAGCGTTCTGTACGCTATCCAAGGTGAAAGTATAATCAAAAAATGGTGCCCTTTTGAGAAAAAAATGTTTAAACAAAATTAAAAATTGGCTACACTACAATTGTCTTTCACGCAAAAATACGCGAAAGTATTCAAATTTTCAAAAAATTGTACATGACCTTATTTCAAAATCTATTGTTAAGGAACATATTTAATCAAGGAAAAATCGTTATATTTAACATTTTAGTTGTAGGAAGACTTAAAAAAATTTTGTACTTTTGAAATTTTCAAAAAACATTTTCAACGAAAATGAGGCCTGCACCATTCTCTTAAACGTCATTCACACTATCCAACAAAAACATTTAATGAAAAACGATGGATCCACTTTTTTGTACATTTTGAAAATGTCTCAGGGGCTTCATGTAAAGTATCCCCCACCCCAAAAAATTAAATAATCAATTTCAAACTCAAGGGGCCGCTACATCAGCTAGATCGATTGGAGAAAATCGGCTAAACGGTTTAACTGCTACCGTTGTTCAGACACACGTTCTGCCGTCAATTGATTTTTCGGTACCAAGGACCCAGAAAACATGGATTCTGGGTCCTGGATACACCACATGTTAAAGGATTTTTTTAAAATTTAACAACTGGATTTATCCTCTTTTTCGTTACCAGTGCCCAGCAATAAAAGTTTTTCTTCCGAAAATTCACCGCTTTCCCTTTTGTATTACATAACTTCGTAAGCGGTAGCGATAAAGTAAAAAATATAATTTTGAACAAGATCGAAACAAACTAATACTGATCGCGGCTAAGGCATAATCTTAATAAAATTAGAAATAGAACTAGTTGTCGGTTGATGTCCACTCTCACACTCATCATAATCTTTTTCCACGCTTCTAATTTTCTACTAATAATTAGACAAGGCAAATAAAACACTCCTTTAAAAATATTGACTATTACACAACCAATCAAATTCAAGATACCGCGATACTTGAAGTTTTCTCACACGACTTGTTTGGGCATTTTTCAACCCTATTACTTCTAAAAATCTGATGGAGATTTATAACTTTATATAATTTTTTATTTCTCTCAAACTATCATGTAGTAAATTTTCTAGCAAAACACACCCATACAAGGGTAATGATGATATTTTACATGACAATACAAGGTAGTTAACGCGATACATGATCTTTATTTGGCATTGAACGGAATTAGTACAATCCAAGAACAATTAGCTTTCCTTCAGGAACTGACTTGCGATCTGTCATCAACACTTCCAAAACTATTTGAAGCCCGTGAATTGACACTTGAACTGATTGTCGCAGAGCTCCTCCCGCCCCTGTATGATTTGCAAATCTACCACCAGAAATATCTGCCGACGCCTCGTTCATTCTGACCAGATTAGCTTCCACAGTTCGATTGATTGATTGATTGATTTTTTCGTGTTTCCGGGCGCGTCAACTACTTTGGTCATTAGTCCCGTTAGTGTAGTGCATGTTTTTTTCTCGGGAGATGGCGGTGATCTTCCCCCACTGGATGGCGAGATCCGGCGCCGACCTCCCGTCGGCTAGTGGGGCTTCCCCCTCACCAGGACTCTCCCACCAGCGGGGCACCGCCCCAGTCGGGATAAGCTCTTAACTCCCGACCGGTCTCCCGGAATATGTGGTAGTGTAGTGCATGTTAGTGTACGTGTGTGTGTGTGTAAGGGGAGAGGATAGGACAAGGAAGAGGAAGGACAGATCGCGCGCGGTCCGTGGCCCGTTTGGTAGGGTACTGCTCCGGCATTCGCCTGGTGTTGATCGGAGAAACCACGGAAAACTACCGATCAGAGCAGCAGGCCGCTAGAATTCTCCTCCAGACAGCAGCTGAATTCGACCTAGCTGAACAGCTAGAGTCGAAAATCCTGCCACCGTCAGGACTCGAACCTAGGATCTCCCGGTTAGAGGCACTGCAGAGACATCAGTTGATGCATTGAGCCACCGCTACCGGTTCACAGTTCGAGACAGTCTTTTTGAACTCAAAACTGTCTGTCTGCCCCTATTCCCTCCCGAACACTGAAAAGTCCTGCATGTGTTCACGAAACCATTGGCAGAGTTTCGAAAGGTTACTTACGTACTGCCAACGTACTAACTTGTCGGGGAATAAATTGCACACATATTTACATTCTAATATGTAAAATATTGGATGTAATTATTGTTAATTTGTGTTTATATTGACGTAACTGAGAAACAATCTTCAGACGGCAAACGGACCGTGTTTGGCTTTCTGCATTATTTTTATGGCTTGAATGGATTCTCGAAGCATTCCCATCCATCAGCATTCAGTCAGAAAATATTACCATCCATAACCTTTCATCTGTCAACTCTCATGAGATACCTCACATGATCCAATCTCCATCTTTCATACAGTTGAAGGTAAAGGCAAACAAATACTGTGAACATTCTCCCTGGAAAGAGGAGAACATAAATGCTTCAGTATTCTCTCTTGCTTGTTCTCAGAAATGTTTGTGCTTCATAAATCAAAGAAGGGGCACATCAATAATACAAAGACTACAAGGTATTACGATATAATATGCGAATACACATGTCCATAGAGAACCACATAGGATTTTAGTTACACGCTTGCAACGGGGATTAATACGACGTAACAGTTACGGTGATCAACAATCCGGGAATGATGTGGATGAATGAGGAAGTATTGTGGTTCGTATAAAACGATAATTTCACACGGCTATCATCACTAAAATAACGCTTCTAAATATATGCTTCTGTATGACCTTAAAGTATAACACTATATTTCCTCTGTCTCCTTCCTCTCAGCAATTTCATTTCACACTCGTCATTCGCTTCATGTGGGCTGTATTGTTTTGGGCTGTACTTCTAGAAGATGAGCAACTTACTCTTATCATTACTTCGTGAGTACACAACTTAGGTTTTGCAGTCTAAAGCGGGAGAGGCGGCCAGCTACAGTAAACTTCTCTCCCCCCGCGCTTGTAATCAAATGTTTTTATTGCCAATCTATTTTAACGGAATTGGTACTATTTACAGGTATAAAATATTTTGTTACGAAGGGTTTTGGGGAACCTTTCTGAAATTTTCAGGAGATCCACGCATCCCCTAGCTCTCCTGTGCAGACGCCCATTGTCAACATGCAGTATATTGTACAGTGTAGTTTATAGAAACTCCCCATAACGCACATATTACTTGCGTATGATAGGTTTGCTTTGTAATACGAACGTTGATACGCTTTTTACCAATGCTAAAAATTCTTTCTAACTAAAGAAAGTCCCGTCAGTTTCATTTTAATAAGTTTTCATAGTATTTTGTAAGTACTCGTAGCTCTTTTAGGAAAAACTATTTCCAAAAATTTTTCTCAAAGAGTCATAACTATGAAACAATTTTTTCGTATGTTTCTGAAGCAAGAAAAAGCGACTTCAATGGACTACAAAAGTACCAATAAAAACACAAACTTTTGTTTTCAAGTGCAGCACTTGTTGAATCCAGGCGTTGTTGTCACAGCGAAGATGAGGTGTAGTGTTCAGGGATCAAGGCAAAGTTGAGGTGTAGTTTTGAGGAGTCAAAGCAAAGATTATATTGCAGCAACCGGCGGAAATAGTGTATCGTGATATCATGGAAAGATGTGACGAATCAAATTATATTTTCCCGCAAAGTTACCAGCGAACTACAGTCGGCTTGGTAATGGATCCACAAATCATTCTCCTAGATGCCCTAGTTAGGAGTGTCTGATAACTCTTTGTGATGCACCAGCCATTCTATAAAGTTTTATGATGATGGATCTGCGGTTTATTCTCCAGCAAATGCTTTCATCCGTTCTCACAGTTCAACGCTGCGCGTTGTAAGCTAGGAGCATGTCGTGCCCACGTGTGCCTTTTTATTTGTAGAAATGAAAGATACTTGTCTAGGTTATGTTATATTACCATAGTGGTATTTTTAATGCAGCCACTACAATTAAGATTAGAGTGAAATCTTAGGAAATAATATTGTTACGAACAGTCTGGAAGTCCATGACCTGTAACTGAAGAACTTCCATTATTGTTATAAAACGAACCGTCAGTTATTTAGGATGAAAGGAGAATGGAATGCCGCGTACTTTCTTACTTGGAAAACTATTAAAATCCCTATAAATCCGCATTCACCCATGAATTAAGAACTTAAATAATGGTACTGTTTTTCTTTACTGAAACTTGGTGTGATATTAATAAGTTTCCGATATTACTGGATTTCTTTGACTTAAAATTTAAATATTTCGTGAATTTCTCTTTCTGAAATACTCTGGTCCTAAAATGGAAATCATTTTTCTACCTCTATCTCCATTTACTACAGCTTTGTGATCGCATTACGATTTCCTCTGCAGAGTCGCCGACCTTAGGTCCTAAGGTTCGAGTCCCGATAGTGGAGAATTTTCGACACCATTTTAAAGAAACTATTCAGTTGGTCCATATAATATTTGCTAACTTTTGGTCAGTTTCATTTATCACTTACTACTATATTTCCTCAAGCACATAATCACGCTACGAGGTCCTAATAAGGCGATGGGCAGGGGGGCGGTTGATTCAAGTCTGTCTTACGGCTGAATTACGTATTCACGACGACATTGCATTAGAGTGAGAAGCAAAATTCACTGGATCCAGTTTTTCTGAAACACGCTGCTCCGGCCTGCTGAAGGATGTATTTAAAAATATTATTAGCAATATTTTTTTAGGAACAACGGTTAGGTCGTAAAAAATAAACCTGTGCTTATAAACCTCCACTTGGAACACTGTTTCTACGGCACACTGTTTTATTTTTATGACCAGGTCGTTGCTCGGAGCTTAAAACCCCTAATAATAATCTTCCTTAAGTATGAAAATTTGTGCATCTAATTCGCTTGTTCTGAGTGGTTTTAAAGAAGCGGATCTGACTTCCGGACGAAATTGATTCATTACCTTTCGAAGGCGATACATGCGGAGCTCCAATCAAACATATTTTTCTCAATCTTGATTGCTGAGGAGTGGGACTACATTTTTTTTATATACCACCATTATAAACGATCTTTTTCTTTTCCCATTGTATAATTCTGTCGTTTGATCGCTGCAAACCGTTGCATAATGATACTTATTACGATATAGATTCCATTGTTCTTGACCTATCACAGAGAAGTTTTCAATCCAAGAATTGACACTTAATCATGGATAATCTTTTTTTATAATTTATTAATTTTCGTTCGACAATGTCTTTCGAGGGTTTTGAGATACATAGATACATAATCTTATATGGCTTTTTAGGATATGGCCATCCTTAAGTCGCTGTTGGTTTCTGAATTATACTGAGGAGTTTTGACTTTTGTTCTGAGATTAAAGGATGGTATAAGATTAAGATTAAAGGATGGTAAAGGTACGAGGGAGAAGCTAAATTAAGGAGGTTTAAGTTTATCTTTCGAGAATCTTAATATAATTATTGGTGTGCTATTGTTTCTTCCTAGGTTGAATATTGCAGTGCAGGGAGCATTTGGAAGGGCGTTGTAAAAATTGCTGGTAAGATTTTTTAATGTCTCCTTGAATTCTGGTATGTCTAATTCCCGTTTGATTGGAAGGTTGGGGATGAAGCATGGCGCGTTGAGAGTTATTCTGAGATACTTAGTTTGGAGAAGATTAAGTTTGTTGATGGTGCTTGATGATCCACCACCCCATACTGGGCATGCGTAAGTCATTGTTGGTAATATAACTGACGTAAAGATTAATAGTCTGCATTCTAACTTCAGAGGTGAATGGCGAATTATAACAGGTGATAAATTGAATATTTTGGTTTTGTCAATGCTTGCATTAACATGGGGTTTCCAGGTGAGTCTTTTATCGAAGAGTACCCCGAGGTATTTTATAGGGAAGGTTGGCCATGGAATTTTTGTTCCTTGGATTGTGGATTTCTGGAGGAATTTTGGGACGGCAGAGAGTAAAGATTTTGCAGATTATGTGGATTAATTCTAACTCTCCAATTCTGAGTCCATTATACATAGTTATTTACGCTTTCTTGTAGGTGGTCCTTAACTACACCTCTATGCCAAACTTCGTCGTAGGCATGGGTCATATCTAAGAAAGCTGATGTTGTGTGCTCTTTTCGGTGGAAACCGTGCGTTATGCCTTCCTTAATATTAATAATTGGTGCGATGTTGAATGATTTGGTTTAAAACCGAATTGGGAAGGCGGAATTGCTTTTGAGATTGTCAGGAAATGATTGAGCCTCTTCAGAATCAACTTCTCAAGTATTTTAGATATAGTGTAGAGGAGGTTTATGGGTCTGTAATTGTTGAGGAATTTTTGGATCTTTGTTAAGTTTAAGTACTGATAGGACTACGGCCTTCTTCAATTTTGTGGGGAAGTAATTGAGCCGTAAAGCAGCGTTGTAGATCGCTGTTATAGCCGTAATTCCTTTTTTGTCTAACATTTTGATGCTAAAGTTGCTATTTTTGATGCTAAGTAATACCTCTTTGAGTTGTGCCAGAATCTTTGGACATCTGCAGTGAGAATATGATCACTGGATTGTGGTCGGAGTCTAGTCCTGGTAAAACAGTGTGGTGAAGCGGGAAGTTTATGTCCTTTGTCAGAGTGATATCGAGAACATCTGGAATGACATTTGGGGTTGAAGGAAATCTTCTTGGTTCATTGGTACCCGTTATTGTCACATTATTGGAAACTGCAAATTTCTGCAGTTTCTTGCCCTGATACGTCATAACGTTACATTCCCATATTCTGCTTTTACAGTTTAAATCACCAGTTAAGATGGTGGGACTGTTACTTTTGAAGATTTCGTTCAGGGCGTTTTGAGGAAATGCCTTATTTGGAGGTTTATAGGCACATATGATTTGAACTAGATGATTATTATGATTATTGAATTTAATTTTAACTCCAACCGATTCTAAGTTCGCTGAGAAGGGAGTGGAGATTTATTCTTCTTTTACTTCTCTTCTTGTTAACTAATATAGCTACCCCACCTGAAGCAGCATGTGATGATAATCTATCATAGCGATATCACTGGAATCCTGGAATGTTAAATGTTTCGCATGTGTTTCCGTCATGCAAGCAATATTGACATTGTGATGACGTAAGAAAATTTGAAATGTTTCTTCTTGTCGTTTGAGGCTGTTTGGATTCCAGTTGAGGATATTTCCTTTTTCGAACTTTTTATCCATTGAGGGTCATTGTTCTAACCATACTCTCTACCATTTTTTGTATTTGGGGAACTATAGCTGTTACAACTTGTAAAACTATGTCGGATATGACATTTGTTCAGTCTAATGGTGGCGCCGTAATTGAAGGTAGGGTTGCTTCGCGATAAGAGCGTCGAGGGAGTGGTTTGAAATTACGTTTATAAGTTTCAGGATCATTTCTGATGAGAGTAGCTTTGGGGGTGGCATAACTATTTGAATTGCTGTCTCTTGCTTTTTGGGGGAGCATAGTCTTCTCTTTAACGAAAGTTTTATAATATTTACAACCGTGGTGTTCATTACAGTTAACACATTGAGGGAGGGAATCTCTAGTTTTACCACATTCTTTGTAGTGGTGATTACCTACACATTTCACGCGTCTCGCTGGGAAACCGCAGTTGGCTTGAGAATGGACATACCTTTAACATTTTTTGCACATAATTATTCTAGCATTGCTGAACTTTTGCTGCATTCCAATTTCACTGTACATAAATCTGTTAAGAGCAAAAAGTTTTCTACCATCACTATTGTTTGTTTGTTTGTTCTATCGCACAGATGTGAATGGATCTTCTGTCTTTGTTGTTACTGACTTTAGTAACTGGATATTTAAGACGTAAAAGTTCAGCCTCATTAGTTTCCGTGAAGTAGCATGTGGGAATATCTTTCATGACAACTGACAAAGGTTTAACCGTAGGATCTCTGAACGAGTAATAAACGATGTTTTCATGACAAAAATTTCTATAATTTCTGAAGTTTTCAATGTCACTAGACATCACTTTCACTAAGTCTTTAATATTTTTGGTAGAGCACTCGTATTGGGCGATGTTTTTGATGTCATGGATAATTTTTTTCATATTCGTCAACTTCGTGCACAAAAATTGGAAGAAGTTTGGTTATATTTGGTTCTGGTTCGCTAAACGCGTCTGTTTCGTGCACAGGGGGATCGTGAGCTAGGTTTTCTAGGGCTTTATACGTGGAAGACACTAGCACGTTGTACTGGACAGCACCTTCGTCGCAGACGGAATGTTTTGCGTTTCTTGCTGTCCACTCCGAGATTTGAATGCACTTTACTTACTTGATTTAATCGCTGTAGCTGTTGGTTATCAGTGAAGCTACCTTGATCCTGGGCATTGGTGTCCATGACGCCGAAAGCGTTCTCACCGCTCTGTTGAGTGTAGGGGAGGCCGGATGGGATCGATAATCGTTACAGTAAATGTTTCGTTCGATTGCGTACCGGATGGCAATACCGGATGGCATTGATACCATACCGGATGGCATTGATAATTGTTATAGTAAATGTTTCGATCAATTGTGTACATTAAAATTGCATTTAATACTATATTATGCTTGTCAGTTTTAATTTCTTTTAGTGTTAGTAATTATTTACGTGAAATATTATTGAAAATAAATTGGATCGTAATTTCACACTGATCATATTAGACTAGAGCAGTGGTAGTTATTGGAGAGAATGTTTGACTGACGTTAAGATCTCAACGCAAGTCATTTTGTGTTATATGTTGTTGCAGTGTGGTTGTTCTTAAAAAGCGTCCAATTCTTTAGTTTGAAATGTCTAGTAAATCAAAGGTGGGCATGAAACCTCTAGAAACACGATAAAATGGGAAAATGGTGACGTCGGAATTATTGCCGCAACTTTTGTACTCCCTCGCAAGCGGTCTGTTAAAACAAAACCACCTGTGGTGAATAGGGTAGGAAGCTGTCCGCTACGTGTCCTTGGCTGAAGCCTGCATGTCAACTGTCACGAAATGATTCAATGTAAAAGTTACCATAAGCAGTAGGTAAAGTACCAAATGAAACATGATGTAATGGGTATTAATACATTCGTGTGAAGTTTACGATACTTGCTCGTTTCTCGCTCGTATCGTAATATTACACTTGTCTATTAATACCCATCATTACATCATCGTTTCATAATGTACTATTTATGTTTGGAAGAAAACGTTCATAATCGGGAATTTTACGGTACAAATGATGACATAATAGCATTTTAGGCCACGAATGATTGCGTCATTGCACGTTCGACCAACGTCCAGCCACGTTTGCAACTCGTTTATAATGCTGCTTTATTGTATTCGTACAAATTTGAAAACCCGCTCCAAGCGTCGCTCGTTTTCAAAACATCTATTCATGTAATTAAGCTTAACATTATAAACTAATAGCCAAAATTGATTCAAATTCGGCGCCGTACTTTGAAATCCATTATTATAACAATTCCTTGTCGCTAATTAACAGTAAGGACCATGCATTTTAAACGTCCCGCGTCGGACTTATAATATTTTTCTCCACAAACGGCGCGTTTGCTACCAGAGGGAAAGGATCTTGCAGCCGTGCATTTACACAAAAGATCGCCTCGTCAGTTAAAAGCCGTGGTAGTTCCCTTCTGGGCAGCATTGAAGAAATTAAATTTTGACTAGTGGTAGCAGTGTGTGTGTTTTGAGCGCGTACGAGGTGATAGACGAGCTGAAAGTTTATGTCTCACGAATTATGATAGAAAACAATCTTCTGTTGATCTAAGGAAACATTGATAGCAAGGTAAAATTGACAAACTCCTTTCATCATCAATATTTATCACGCTGAGATAAACTAATAGTTCTCGAATAATTGTCTTTCAGCATTTTCCCTTGTGGCAAGCTAGGAAGTGGGTAGCCACGATTTGCGAGCAACCCAATCCATCATTCTGTTGCTCTCCCAAACAATTTACTGAAGCTATTTTGCAGCATCAACAAAAATGTCATTTGATATTATGTCGTCGAATTTATTTGGTTTCCTCTTTTCACTGTGCCTACATCCTCTTTTAAACTCTCACACAGAGGCGCCCAGAGAAAACACGTGCCCTGGAGCAGTGACAAACGAAAGTTGCCCCCCCTCAAAACAACAACAACAACAACAACAACAACAACAACAATCTCCCTGGATTTTCCTGCATAACTCTCTTACACTTGGAGCAAGTTAAATCAAATAATATACATGTTACTTAATTGTACTCATAATACTTGCAATCTGGATTCAGTGACGATTGAACCCCTAAGAATAGGGGTCGCAAGGTGGTGACAATAGTAATAAACAGCATGCATCTTGCAATAATAATAATAATAATAATAATAATAATAATAATAATAATAATAATAATAATAATAATAATAATAATAATAATAATGTTGACGCGGGAGGGGAAGCGGGTAGGCAGGCGGGGTGGACAGGGAAGGGGAGAGCGATGAGAGCAGGGGAAGCGCGCGAGGCGGGTGGGGAGGGAATTGTGATAACTAAATACACTGACAACGCCTGCGATTAGCTAGCTTGAAATAAAAGCGTTAGAAAACGTATGTTACTTGTGTGCTTTGTTTATTGTAACTCTTCTGTTACAAATTAATCAGCAAAGGTTGAAAAAAATTGTTAAACAATTAGTATTAACAGAAACCTATTGATTACTGTACAACCTGTTCTATTGGAAGTGATTTATAATGAAACTTTGTTATGGTTAAGCTGTGAGTATACATAGCAATTTGTAAGAGGAAAATCTTACAAGCAAATTACAAATGAAATTGAAATCGAAAACGTATGGTCAATAGTGCCGTAGGTGTAGTGCTTGCTATATCCTAGGAGGTGGAGGTGTTCCTCCCTGGCTGACATGAGATCCGGCACCGACCTACACAGTGCCTTGCAAAGGATTGCCCTCTCACCAGCCATTTTCCCTAACGGGGCCCTGCCCCAGCTGGGACTAGCCTCTACGCCCCCGACTACTCTCCAGCTTATTCTCCACGCTTGATAGTGTAGTGCATCTGAATACAGGGAGAGTCACGTAACTTTAGCACCTCCTGCAATTTTTGAACGATTGAATTTATTGCGATGCAGTTTTCACGGAAATGTACAAGGGAATGAAGCTAATTAATACATGTATTCATTTCTATTTGATCATTTGTATTTTTCGAGATAGTTCAGATTTTTTAAATGAAACGATACATATTTTTTTAGCCTATCATGACGAGCGTAAACAGACAAAACCCAAGATACACATATTGTAATGTGTTAGATATGCATTTTCTTGAGTAGTTTTGATTTTTGCGACTCGTATTTAACGGAGAATGAAACGCCCCGAGCACGTGCTAGCAGGGAGAGCGCTGAGCGACCGTGGTTGGTGATTTAAAATATACTTTAAATACGAGTCGCAAAAATCAAAATTACTCAAAAATGCTTATCTAACATATGACAATATGTTTATCATTGGATTCGTCTCATCATGATAGTCTAAAAAATATGCATAGTTCCATTTGAAAAACACAGTTACCTCAATATCTGATCAAATACAAGTGATAAAATCGAAACGAATAATTGCATCAATTATCCCCATTCCCTCATGCACATTCGTGAAAACTGCATTGCAATAACTTTAATCGTTCAAAAATTACAGGAGGTGTTAGTTACGTAACTCGCCTATATATGTGTGTTGAAGGGAAGAGGAATGGACAAAGAAGAGGAAGAAAATATCGCGCGCGATTCGTGGCCCGTTTGTTAGGGAACAACTTTGGCATTAGCCTGGTATCGATAAGAGAAACTACAGAAAACTATCGATCAGAGCAGCAGACCGCTAGATTTCTCCTCTCGACAGGAGCTGAATTTGACCCTACTCTGTAGCGGTCAAACTCACGGTCGGGACTCGAACCGTATGAACTCCTGGTCAACAACGCATCAGCGGGAATGAGTGCTGAAAATGTACGTTTTCATGGGCAGAGTCGATAGATTCTTGGCTGTGTGGTGAAAGATAAAGCCCAGGCAAGCCTAGAAAACTCGATGCGATAATAGGAATACGTCGTGTCCACCATATGTCCCTCTTAACCCCATGCGTGGACATTAACCCTTTATTGCATAGTGTAACTCAGCTATAACATAATGTTTTTCAGGTCTTAAACGCATTCTGACGATTAATTATGAACAATTTTATATTCCACATAATGTACATCATGCGTTTATGTCACCCCATGCATTGTTAGGCGGTAAACGCGATAAGATAACGACATGAAGTGATAGTAATCCAGTGGCGTCGTGAATCGGAATTTCCTAGTAACATACAACTTTCCGTATATCAGAAACGAAACGCTTTTAGCAAAATATTCAAGCTAAAATACGAATGATACTTATTTTGTTGATTTACTTGATGCTTATTTTATAACATAAACGATTTGAATAAAATAAATATTTTTTTAAATCGTGAAATATAGGACATTTTGTTGGAGAAGTAATACAATTTAATTTTGTGTTTTTTCTCAAGCAATAATTACTCCCGAATTTTTTATTATTTCCCTTATTTTAAATAAATGTAATGAAAAATGATTATTGGAGGTAAAAAATCATGCAATAAAAAAATAAAAACAGGACCGAGGCCTGGGAACATCGGTATCTGCAAAAAGTCAGATTAATCTGACCCTCAAATACCAAATACATACAGGGTGTCCGGGGAGGAAACACAGAAAATTCGTAAATAAGCTCTTAAGGCAATTTTAAGCATATTTTGTCTCATAAACTACTTAGATATTCTGATTGGCTGATCCGTAATATGCACTCAAAAGTTGGATTGAACAAATGCTTTTTAGGGAAAAATTTGCATTGCAGAAGTATAGAAACACTCCAGGAACATGTAAATTGTCTATTATTTAGAAAAGAAATGAATATATTTATAAACAAAGAAAAATTAACCGAGAAATAAAAAAGCAGTCGAATTGGTGTAAATTGGATGCTTTCTTATTCGCGTCTGCGTTAATTTTTCTTTCTGAATAAGTGACTTTATTTTGTAAATAATGAACAAATTACATATTTATGGAGTGTTTCTGAGCTTCTGCAATGCAAATATTTTGCATATAAAGCATTTTTTTCAGTTTCTATAAGACACATACAACTAAACTATGTAAATAGCCAGGCTGAAAAAACCGTGCTTTCCTGTAACAAATACCAGTGAAAAATTTGGCATTGATCCATATGGTCCGGGTCTCAAAGGGTCATTCCATAACTTGTATTTATAAAATGAATCAAAGACCTTCAGGTACAACATTTTTCAATTATAATAACAATTATTAGAATTATTAACATTTCACTAAATAGTCACTCTTGTACGATGTTAATTGTAACTCTTAATCGCTAAAGAGTGTTCGAAGTGTTGTCTCGGCAGCTCAAGTGGAAGAGCAACTGGGCCTATACAGGAAGAACCGAGTTCGATGCCGGTTGAGGCCATCAATCCTTTGAACAGTAAAACATAATTTATATTATTATTATTATTATTATTATTATTATTATTATTATTATTATTATTATTATTATTATTATTATTATTATTATTTCTTTTTTCTCGGGTGTTTCTCACCCGGGGTTCATGGTTTGGGGGGCCTCTAGGCATACCACATTCCTATCTTTGCATATTGAGGACTGTGCGAACAATCCGGTAGGTTTCAAGAATGACTGACTTTTGAGCTTTTGTTGTTGTTATTATTATTATTATTATTACTATTATTATTATTATTAATTCAGTAACGGATTTCGCCATAGAGCAATCGCAGCCGATGCGATTCTCGAGCCCTGGAGGCGTTGTAGTTCTTTTACGGCTCCCCCGAGTGCGTCACCGTTGCATACCGCAACCCGAAGCTCAGGAGCCCCCCCCCCCCGGTTTAATGATCGCCGAATCTGCGCATCACGCACCGGCGCGGCGCCGTGACGCGCCCTCCGCCCACGCGACGCGCGCGGCCCCCTGCGGGCCAAGGCCCCCTCGACGCCTCTCTCTCGGCGGCCACTCGCCTCCGCTCCACGCCGCGCGATGTGGGTCAGAGGCGCCCCCACCCCCGAAATCTCCGCGCGCGAATCACGAAAAGCCCTAAGCACCATACAAGAGGTTCCAGCGTTTGTTTGCGGGCTGTGTTGGCTCACTGGAAACGTTCGTTGCGTCTGCTGCGTCGTTCACTTAGAGATTATGGAGATTGAGTCCTGACGAAAATAATAATAATAAAAATAATAATAAAAATAATAATAATAATAATAATAATAATAATAATAATAATAAATAATAATAATAATAATAATATCGGATTCAGCCTAATCCTGATCCCCCTGATGTCATTCAAGACTTGCAACGTGATAATTGATAATGAGCCCGTGCAAGTGCATGTCCTGCGTGGTCCAAGATGGCCTATTCGCGATAAAATAATAATAATAATAATAATAATAATAATAATAATAATAATAATAATAATAATAATAATAATAATAATAATATATTTTTATTTTGTCTTTATTATGTCTATTTCAGGCCATAAAACCTGCGAGGTTCAGATTATAAGGTCTGCTCTTGCACGTGTCCCCTTAAATATCTTTACAATTACATAATTACAATTGAGAGGTTTGGACGCAAATAATAACTGGAATTTCATGTTTCGTAGGTTGGTTAGTGATTCCGGGCACGATAACTGCTAAGGTAACTGCCTATTAGCGGTAGCTCAGTGTATCAACTGATGTCACTGCAGCGTCTGTGACCGGGAGGTTCTAGGTTCGAGTCCTGACGGCGGCAGGTTTTTGGCACTAGCTTTTCAGCTAGGTCGAATTCAGCCGCTAATGAAAAATAAGCTAATGTAAAATAAAGAGAGCCTTTGCAACTCATTCATGATGGCGGTGGAGCATTATCGACTGTAGCAGCATTGCTAGGGTGAATTCATTGGAGGAGAGTTGTGTGGCTGGCTGCTCTCTACGGTAGTTTATCGGGTTTTCTCTGATCAATACCTAGCACATATCGAAGCAGTACCTTAAGAAACGAGCCACAGACCGCGCATGATCTTTCATTTCTCATTCTTGTCCCCTATTCTCCCTCATGCCATATATGCACATATGCTTACACCTAAATACACTACACTGCCTTACATGTAGGGATGTTGGAGCTTGTCTCTGATGGGATGTGCCTTCGCTTGTGGGAAATACCTACTGCAGTGTGCAGTGCCTCTGACTGGAAGATCCTACAGCAGGATTTTTGATAGTACATAGCTAGCTTGTCAGCTAGGTTGAATTCGGCCGTTTTCTGGAGGAGAATTCTAGCGGCTGACTGCTCTGATCTGTAGTTTTCCGTTATTTCAACGATCAACACCGGGCAAATGCCAGAGAAATACCGTAACAAATGCGCCACGGACTGCGCGCGATCATTCCTTCCTCTTCCTTGTTCTAGACTCACCTCTATTTTACACACATTTACACTAACATGCACTCCAACTAACACACATACCGGGAGTCCGGTCGGGAGCGTAGAGGTTTCCCGGCTGGGGCGGTGCCCCGCTACTGGGATATACCTGATTGGGGAAAACCCCGCTAGCCGACGGTAAGTCGACGCCGGAAAATAAAACGTACTACATTTACGGTAATAATGACCCTATCAGATGACGTAATCGCTAACAATCGCACAATCAATCATCGGATCCAGCGGACGAGGAACACCACTATCTTCTAATAGTTAATGCGCGGAAAACAGTAAATGCTCTACAGAACAGCAAAGGAGCTAATAATTTACTTGCGTATGGAGTTCTTATTGGAGCATATTTTAATATAGTGGACAGTTTTTTCACCTGGCTCACATAGCAAGAGATGCATCATTGTACTGGACCGTAGGCTTGACGAAAACCTAATAGTTTCTGTGAACAGCGCTGAGTGAAAAGTTAACATATCATACGCACTTCTGTGTGTAGGCAAGAAAGGAGACTTTCACCTACAAGGACATAAAAATCGTTCGGTAATGAGAGTAGAACGTGCTTCACGATCTACAAAACAACAAGAATCACTAATTTACAAAGAGTTTCAGGAGTTCAGACGAATCTTACCTGACTTCCGGTTTGCGTAAATGAGGATTTTTGTGAAGTATCAAATGCAATTCAAATGTTTAAACCTTCTCTTGAACTAATGATGTGATATGAGATACATTTTAGCGGACTTATCATTAACTTATCCAATTAAATGATTTTAAAGTTTGAACTTTATTCCTTGGAGAGTCCTAAAGTTGATTCATTTGATAACTTGTGATTGTTCAATTTTTTTTTTCACGAAAGGGGATCATATCAGTGAATGTATAACATTACGTAGCTAACCGACGGTGGTTTTTAACCAGTATTCTACTTTGGTGCGCATTTACATTGAGAACCACACTTCTCTTAGCATTTATTTAGCAGGGCAAAATCTTGGCAAGGACATTTACTTAATTGCTTGGAACTTCGCAAGCGAGAAACTAATTAGTCGGTGATTCTGCCCAACTTCGCGGATTTCTCGGAAAGTTGTAAGTGGCCCGGTCAGGGCACAATGGCTCCATTACAAGCCCTTTCTAAATCGGGACGGAATATTAGGAGGGGTTCCTTCATCTCTCGTCGTCCCTACACCACCGTGAAAATGCCTCGAGCAATAATATTGTTTAGTATTTTTTCACTTCCCCGCCTACTACTTTCATAGTTTAAAGAAAGAATTGTAATACTGCGAGAAACAAAACGGAGATTTTCCGACAAAAAACTCATTTTGAGCGAATGTAATATGTAAATTGTGGATAAATCTTGATCCTAGTACTAAATCACTTCCTCCAACACGTTGTGTAGTTAGAATCCACTTTTTGTGAATCCTTGGTACCGAAACATTCATTGACTGCGAAAGTCTATCCGTCTGTCCGTCTCTCCATCTACAAACAACACTAGCGCCTAAACTATTCATCTGTGTGCCTGACTGTCGGTCTGTTTGTCACTGTGTATGCGGTGTGTGTGTCATTGTCTGTGTGTCTCTGTGTGTGTGTCTGTGTGTCTGTCTCTGTGTGTGTGTATCTCTGTATGTCTCTGTGTCTGTGGGTGAGTCTCAGTCTGTATGTGTGTGTGTGTGTGTCTGTCTGTGTGTGACTGTCTCTGTCTGTGTGTGTCTCTGTGTGTGTCTCTGTGTGTCTGTCTCTGTTGTGTGTGTGTGAGTCAGAGTGTGTGTTCTTTTATGAGAGCAGGGAAAAATCTTCCAAAGACACTGCGGAGCCCGCACCGCAGCAGCGTGTAGGATTCACAGCTAGCCTCTGCCTACCCACTGAAAACCCTCCCATCCTTCCGGTTCCCTTCCAGAGGAACCGCCGTCAGGCATTGCATCACGGGAGGGGCAGATCGGCTAATCGCTCTATACCAACTAATGTCACGGGATACTTCTTCGAAACCGTCCTTCTACTCGATGCTTCTTTAATAAAATCTTTTGCGGCATAGGTGGCACCGCACTCCAATTCTGTTGGGACACCAGCATCCAAGTGTCAATAGTATAAGGACCTGCAGGAGCAGTCGGTACAGTTCTTCCCTTTCCTCAGCGAAGCGCGGAGAGTGAAAGAACACGTGCTACACATCTTCAACCAAGGGATCACAGGTAGGTGGAAATCTTTAAAAGACCTTGGGTAGCCCATACTACCCAGCCTGTGAGATTTTTACTCATTAAAACTGAGGCACCATACATTTACTACGGTTGATTTCCTTCATGTATCCTTAAAGACATCGTTTCCAAAACATCCAAAAAGAAATGTATCCAATTTTTGCCTTGAAGTTAAACATTTTTTAGTAGCGTTTTGAAAAACGCTTTGAAGCACATGTGCATTAATAAATATTGTGAAAAATCAGTATGCATGTGTTTTTTAATGTAATTTCGTTGATAATTGCATTTTAATCTAGTCGTTTTCAAATTAAATGATAATATTGTTTTCTTGGAGACATTTACACTCGTTTGATGCGATCGAAGGAATTGAAAAATTTCCGGAAGGACTTTTAACACGGCTAATTAACTAACCGCAATTACCCCATTCTGCGAAAGAAGTCCCAGAGAACCTCTCGTAATGGATTCCTAAATCTCTTTAAATCCCTTAAATCTCTTTCGAATCAATCTGGCCAGGAAAACGCAGAGGATTGTTGGACTAATGGACAACGATTTATCTACGCCACTTCTTCCTTACTCTTTCGGAGAGCAGCAGCACCTCGAATTTCCTTTTAGATCTTTTAGATCCGGACATGTACATCTGGTATATCTAACGAGGCTTCAAAATCTCGACATAATGTCCCTATACTACAAGTTATGTATAAAACCAAGAGAATCAATCAACTACCGTGTTATATTTGCATTCCGTCCAAGATAATAATCTGTTCCTTAGAAATTCGGTAAATGTGGGCAATTATTTAGGAAACCAAAGCGTGTTATCGAGTTGTACACGCTTCATAACAAAATACAGGATGATTTAGTCATCGTTGCTCATACAAGATCTTGTGATAGAACACATTAAGTTATTCATGAACACAAAAGGGAATAGTGTGAACCCTACTCAAATTTTTGAAAAAATAACGTTTTTTGTCATTGGTCATGTTTTGCATAAAGGAAGCTCAATTATTATATTAAATATTGTTCCCTGTTGCTGTTATTACGTACTTATATAATGAATATGAAAGGAGAGACAAAAAGCCATTCTTTAAGTGCTATTTGGGATACTTTAATATTTGCGAATACAGTCAAAATTTCGCATTTTCACCTTATGTAACAGGGGCTCTACAAGAGTTCATGATGATCATGAATGATGGCGCACATATTCTGTGCCCAAACATTCAACGTCCTACAAAAGTGTAGGGAGAATCTGAGTTATTATGAAATTCAAATACTGAACGCCTCTCAAACACTCAGGTAAGAAGTGAGGACCGATGATAAATTCATCCACACTTTCAACCCACATATTAACACAGAATCGCTCTTGTTGAGCTACGATAGTGCAACATGTGAATTTTCCTTATCCCATACAGGCAAATGACATACTTAATTGTTCCAGTTCTTCTAAAACACGCTTCATCTATCCAAAGAACGGTTTCAGAAATTCGTAGTTTTCCTTGCATTTGTGCAGGAAATTCCTCGAGAATTCAAAACGACGTCGTAAATACAATTCGCACAACTTTTCTTGAACGGTGGATTGAAGAAATGCGGGCGGAGTGGGGGTATTGGTTACAAAATCGGCGACTAGAGTATTTACAGTAATGTCAACCTCTGGAAAATCAAAGCCATAGCTGCTACGCGTGTGGCCAGATCATCGCTCTGGGTACGCAATTTCAGGGACACTAGATACGAGTTTTAGGTGCCTCCCTTGAAGAACCTGGACCTGCCTCAGCCATTTCTTTAGATAATGGTAATATAGCTGAACAGAACTTCTCAATTATGAAAGCAACTATCTTTGGCTAGCTTCTGTTACGCGCCAACAAAGTTTTAATGCTTTGAATGTTGTCATCAGTGTTCGCTGCGAGCTTTTGACTTCAACTGTTTATTGCTTAAGGGAGAGGGAAGCAAGGTCATCGTTCAAGAAAAGTTGCGCGAGTAGTATGTACTGCGCAAATGCTGCACCGCTGGAAATGGAAAAGCCGTAATCTCTCCGCACGAATTGTTCGCCAAGGGACGGACTGTGATACGTAGACCTCGCGCGCTATTCGCTTTGCCCTCGCTTCCGGCCCTTAGCGGATGGCATCAATAACAGAGTTATCCAAAGAAGTGGGAACTGAATCATGGAGGACTAAATTACCCTGTATACCAACTTAAATAGATTTTTCATTGAATGCAATTGCTTAGAAATTTGTGAGTTAATTCAACAAGTGTTTAAGCACAATCTACATTAAAGGAATAATCCTGTACAAGTTGTTTACATGTCATGAACTATGACGACAGATCAAGAACTCCAGTCGCATAACGTTCAATTACTTGCAATTTCAACGTATGACATTCTTGCATCACGGGGTACGTCTTAATTGCCTACTCGTCATTTGCTCGTCACCTAATCACCACCTGACCGAATCATTACGCCAAGAGGGAATGGGCTGCTGGATAGAATGCGTCATTTGTTTCTTACAGTGTGTTTCTGTCACGCCGCGAGCATTGTTGTGTAGTTGAAGAGCTTCAAGAAGGTCGATGCTTCTGTCAGAAGACCTTGTGGTTGCGTTAGGACCATCATAATCCTCAACCTATAGAATATCAATGACCTCGAGGGTTTTTGTTTGCTCATTCATGCCTGTAAACTGAATGAAATTCTTATGACTAATTTCTGTTTGTAAATTGCATCTTCTTCCTTTTTCTTGCTGACCTCTTGACGAATTCTTGACTGTTCACGCCATCTCCTTTGTCACGTCACTGGGGAGAGTTGCTCGATGAGCACTAAAGACGCCGTGATCACACAGCATCTTTGCAAGCTGGGTCAATGTCAAACATAATCTTCACGTGGGACAGAGGCATTTCTTTTCTTTCGAGTCTGTCATTTCGTCGCGCCTCTCTCTCTCTCTCGCATAAATCGTTGTTTTTCATTACCTTGATATTAAAATGCTATTAAAAAAATACGATAATTCAATTGATTATGAAATTCACATGATCAACAACACATGACAATAAATGACTATATTTGGATTGTTATTACGAATGTCGATTTATTTTGATACAATCTTATTTGATGGCACATTCCTCACAATTTGGGTATAAAATAGCATGTTTTCACCTTCGAATGCAATCCTGATTTTACCTACTCCATTACAAAAGTGGGGTCGGCTTGACGCCAGGCTGATAAATTATTGCTCTGGGTTTCTTTTTTCGAATAATATTCTGGAATTTAATAATTAATAATTTTCACAATAGGAAATCATTCTTTAACTAGGTTTTTTTACGTTTAGAAATATTATGTCCAGAAATGTAAAAAAAGTCTTCCTAATTGAGTCAGTATGATGTTGATTCGAACGTGAATTAAATACCAAATTTAGTAGAAATTTACTGTATTAGCACAAAACAAACAAAATATTTATTCTATTGTAATTGTGCCAATTTTCGAGTAAGAATGTTCGCAAATTGTATACAGTACAATTGGTATATAAATCCCAGCACAAACAGGATTTTGGCAAACAGTGCATAACATAGAAGTTTTTTATCTCCTTTCCACGTGCATATTGCGCAGTGTTTTATTTTTGTCAGTGCTTGTGGGTGGAGAATTATTTTGAGAAACAATTCCACAAATATTAATTCCACAATATTCTTATTTGCCTGTTGAGGTGAATATTGCTGCTTCTTTTCTACATATAAGGTTTGATCATCTCCTTAGAACGTTCGTCTAAAACAAGGGACGCCTGTGAAAAACCATGCTATGGTAATTAAGATGCTGTTTTGTAAATATTTCGAAACCATTTACGGCAGCTATGACCAAAACATTAAAGGATAAAGTCATTGGCCAACTTTTGACAATTCTCTTGCATGTGTAAGTTACAAGTATTTTGTCCATGACATTGATTCGCTTTTTTGTGGAATTGTACCGCTTTATAATTTCCATACAAAAGGGAAGGAATACCAACTCCAAAAATAATAACATAGTAGGTAAATAGATGGACGGGATCGGAGTTTCCCCACGATTGTAACCGCGTATTATTTTTGTTAAAAGGGTTCAAATCAGGATTTGAAAATTGTAAAAGTTAAAAAATATCGCTGTTTACAATAAGTAAGCATGTAATAAAAGATGTTACGAAGACTCGGATCTCTGAGAAAAAAATGTGGAAGACACAACCAGAAACAAACATGCTGAACTCAGATTGACCCCATATTTGCATCCGAGGGTTAAGTCCACGTGATCATAAGAATTCGTTACATGTGAAACTGCCTATGCTTCATTTCTCTCACGTTCTCACATTCTCTCACAATTTCTCTCATATGCTCGTGGTTTTTGTAAATTTGCAACTTGCTTTAAAAAATACGTATCATTTTTCAATGAAAAACTATTACGTAATGTTAATAAACGATATTCAGGAAACATTTAATATATTTCTTAAAATGTATCTGCCGATAATTACAATAATATATCTTCACAATCTGAAGAAATATTTTAATTTTAAATAAATCAGTGTTTGAAATAGAAATTTTTAAATTCACCGTCAGTATTGGTGTTGCAAATGGTAACGAAAAATCACATGAAATGCCGCCAAGAGTCCTTTGTATTGTTTGTTAACTTTGAGGTCGGAATCCTATATTTCGACAAATTACAGTATGCACCCTGCGCGAAATCTGAAGTAAGAGAAATATAATCAAGTTGATATTATATGTGTCTACGTATAAACGCAGAGAACGATGCGTATGTCTTTATGATTAGCTTATTGCAATTTGCTATGTCACGATCGCAGACCGTACACTGCCTCTGTGGACATTCTGCTCACATCTCATTTATGATTCAGCTAAGGAAATTGCATTGTCTGCCGTTCGGTGCATATTCGGCAACGTTGCAGTCATGTACTCATCCATCTCTCTCGTTAAACGCAAAGCCACGTGGAATACGTGTCATGTCTTTTTTTGCTACTATATATTTTTATTAGCGTTAAGTGCGTGTTTTAGGAACACATTGTGTATTAAGAATTAATTTAATTACAGAGACAATTTGATAAAGTCAATTATTTTCAGCTGATCGAATGCATTAGTGTTAGAAGATACGAGGGTCCAACTAGATCTTCTTAGAATATAATGTCCTATCTTTGAACCTAGACAGTGACAATTTTTTGATAGCAGTCAGGACGCAATGTCGTTTAATCCCCCTGCCTTATTTAAATGTTTTAAACGACACCATACAAGTAAATGAATGAGAATATAGAGGCCTCTTGGGGTCTGATGGGTTCATTTCTGTGATTTCCTTTAATCTGTATCAAAGGAATGTGGGAGCTGTGACTTTCATAACGGACCATGTTGCCTTTGTAGAGTCGTTGATCGAGAGGGCCTAGGATTAGTGTCGACGGTGGTGGATCTTTTCTCCTTAGGGATTCACCGGATATCGGGATATCAATCGGTTGATGACTGATTGCTTGATTGATTGGGATTACCAGAGCGTCAACTACTAGGGTCATTAGTCTCGTACGTGTAGTGCATGTTTTTACTCGGGAGGTGGCGGAGTTCTTCCTCCGTCGGATGGCGAGATCGAGTGCCGACCTACCGTCGGCTAGCGGGGTTTTCCCCAACCCGGAATCTCCCACCAGCAAGGCACCACCCCAGGAGGGACAATCTCTAAGCTTCTGACCAGTCTCCCAGCATGTGAAGTAGTGTAGTGCATACTAGTGTAAGTTTGTGTACAGAGGAAAGGATAGGACAAGGAAGATTTAGGAAAGATCGCGCGCGGTACGTAGCCCGTTTGTTAGGGTACTGCTCCGGCATTCGCCTGGTGTTAACCGGAGAAACCACGGAAAACAACCGATCAGAGTAGCCGGCCGCTAGAATTCTCCTCCAGACAGCGACTGAATTCGACCTAGCTGACAAACTTGTGTCGAAAATCTTCCCATCATCGTGTCTCAAAGCTAGGACCTCCCGGTCAGATGATCAGCAGCGACATCAGTTGATGCACTGAGCCACCGCTCCCACGCTCCAGAGGGGGAGGAACACCTCCATTTACCGAGATATATCATTCGCTGCGTTTGTGAGACTAATGACCTAAGTAGTTCACGCGTTTGGGACCAACAGTCACTCACTCGATGGATATAATTTTTTAATAATATTTTTTTATTTTATTTTTTTATCTAGGGTTTTTATCCAGCCGACAGCCGGTTACCCTTTACGCCCCGATGGGACGCATATTCGACCATAGACATCAACACACTTGCGGACTCCTCTGATCTGGGATCAGCAGAACGCGAGGCCCTCCGCGACAACACATACATACAAAGTCAAGGGACAAACAGCCATGCCCGAGGCGGGACTCGATCCCGCGACCCTTCGGACCGAAGCGCTGAGTCGGTTCTCGCTCTTAGCCACCTCGGCCATCCAGGTCGGCTTATTCATATTTTTCTCACTCCTATACTTCGAGTTAGGCGAAGTAGTATGTGGTACACCAACTCCATTCAGCCTGATTCCCATATTGGAGAACTCACGTTTTAGAAACACGCGGATGACAGCCCAAGACTCGAGTCTGGTTCTGGAAAAGGAAAAAGATACTCTGGAAAAGAGGGGGAGGAACACCTCCATTTACCAAGATATATCATTCGCTGCACTTGTGAGACTAATGACCTAAGTAGTTCACGCGTTTGGGACCAACAGTCACTCACTCGAAGAATATAATTTTTTATTCATATTTTTCTCTCTCCTATACTTAGTCAGGCGATGTTGTATTTGGTACACCAACTCCGTTCAGCCAGATTCCCATATTGGAGAACTCACGTTTTAGAAACACGCGGATGACAGCCCAAGACTCGAGTCTGGTTCTGGAAAAGGAAAAAGATACTTTAAAGTTCGGTATAAAGCATTCCACAATGCCCTCTTCCGGATGCATCCCCCTACAACAAAATAAGCCCGAGCCCTCGTTCTGCCCTTTGAATCGGCTTTCCTGCTTGAGATGCGCGAGCGTTCTCCAGCCCTTTCCTGGGCGCCCAAGGACCGTGCACCCTTCCCACCCAGGTAGGCGGAGCCGCGTTCGGTCCTGGACTCGACGAGGCCACGCAGCCGATGCCCTGAGCCTCACAGTGTCCCCAGTTTATCTTTACCCCGGAATGTTATTTTAAATTTCAATGGTCAAAACGTGAAGTGTCACCTCATTCGCAACTGTAGAATATGTAAGTACCTGAAATTAGTGAGAACAGTATACTCTAATACGGGAAGAATGAAACCAATGAGCTTTTTGAAGTTAATGTCGGTATTTTCTCTTCCTCGACCTCTATCTTCTTCCTTTTCCTCCTACGGTTGTAAAGTCACGGTAGCAATTGGGAGACGGTAACTTGGTATACTACACTTATCGCGGCTGTGTTGAAATGTGCCAATCCTTCATTCTCTTCACTCAGCAAATTTCATAAAAATAATTATTTTTATTATAACTATTAATACTATTATTACTATTATTATTGTAATATAAATAAGTCTTGCACGAGATCCAGGTGATAGCAAAAAGTGTGATGGATCTACTAAATATTTTCAAAATAAAAATAACTATAATTATCTTGACAGGGAGTGCAATAATGTTTGTCGTATTTTAGCCGTTCAACTGTCAAAATCCCACGTCCATTGTGTGCTTGTGCTTGTGTGTGTGTGTGCGTGCGTGTGTGTGTGTGAGTGTGTGTGTGTGTGAGTGTGTGCGTGGGTGAGAGTGTGTGCGTGGGTGAGTGTGTGCGTGGGTGAGTGTGTGCGTGGGTGAGAGTGTGTGCGTGGGTGAGAGTGTGTGCGTACGTACCTGCGCGTGTGTGCGTGCGCATATGTGTTTGTGTATACATGTGTGTGCGCTTGGGCGAGCACGCATAAGTGATCGTATGTGTGCGCGCGCGAAGTTCGAATAGAACTCGCTATCTGCGATATACCTTCCTCTGTAAATGAGTTTGAAAGTTATCATCTTTGGTAATCGGCATGAATGTATTTTCAATGATTAATCCTGTAACAAACAAAATAAGATCAGATGTAGACTATAGTAACTATGGTGTTCGTGAGAGAAGTACAAAAGAGATACTTGTATATCAGATGTGAACGGGAAACTTCCAACATTTCACCTAAATATTTTATTTCAGATTTTTCTTTGTTGATAGGAAATTTTGTATTATTATTTATCGCATAAATCTATAGTTTTACCATGAAGCTCAGATACCCATCAATGACTGTTTTTTATAGGTTTCAATTTTTTTAACTGAAAGTCATTGGTAATGGTTACCATACGCTTTTTGTTCAATATACGATGCAATTTGTCACAATATTTTGACAAGTATAATTTAAGATATTGCGGTGACTTCGGGTATTGAGTAAAAAAAATTGCGTCTATCCACTGAATCTGAACTGAACATTGAGAATATGATCTGGAAATGTTTGCTCGAGTTGTATGTTGTCTTCGTGTAACACAGACTGAGTTGAATGCAATTTTTATGAAGATACCTCTGTCTTTATGTGACTTTAAGATGTAATAAGTTTTTCCCCTAAATACAAATATTGATACAAGTCAATATTTTTTCATTTTAGAAACCAGAAATTCAAGAGTGTTTTTTCGTTTAACACATGTATATTATTGTAATCAATATATTAATCAATTTTTAATCTATATATTATCGATATCGTCAAAAAATTAATAAAATCAAAATTTAATTGGTCTGCTCCGGAGGAATCTCTCCCCCCATTGGTAATTCACTGATTTTTTTTACCTTGGTATTGCTACGGTGAATGCTATAAAAGTCCATATTAACAAGATAATTACATTGGACACAATACCAGGATGACCAAAACCGGTGCCTCATAAGTCTTAAGAAATCGTTGATCGAGGCAAATATATGTTGCATTTTGAACATGCAGGACGGAAGGAGGAAGGTGGTCAGCGATGACTTCACTGTTCACGTGTTCCTTCTCTTAAATTATTCCTCACCTCTCGCTTCGTTTCTCTCTGGGGATAATCCCAAACAGAGTGCCATCATCAAACTACACTTTAACAAAACTGCAGAAGTGTTTCACTTCCATGAGCGGGAACATTGTCTGTTCATCTTCCTCCCCTTTTCTTTTTGCATCTTTGGAAGCGATCGCTATTCTTCGGGTGGGGGAATTATGACATAATACTTTGCTTTCACGTTAATTTCTTCATCTGCCTCAACTTTAATTTTTAGATAATTAGAGTAGGTATGTATCTGTTTGGCATTGTGGTAAGATTAGACCAGTTAGCGGTGTTCTCTGCCCTGGGTTCTGTTTTTTTTATTTATTACCCACGCCTAAGGGTAAGAGAGACATATGGCTAGCATGACGAATTCTCATCACCCTACTTCCTCGTACATTACTTGGCCTGCCTGATATTATTTCGTTACACAGTTACAGAAACATACAACTTGTAATAAAAAGCTACAGCTTTATTTCTTCCTCGACCGGGAATGGAACTGGAGACCGCCTCAAACAAAGCTAGCCAGTTATCTAAGAGCCACTCGAGAAACAATAATTAGAGTAATTACTTAACTACGTACACCAACGCACCTAATCAATTTGAATCCCACCGGCCCGTACTCCCCATCTTAAAGCGAGATGCCCCAAAACGGAGTAGCACCATCAAACTGCACCTTAACGGCATTTCCACCCCTTTTCTTTTTTTTGTCCGCTCCGTTCGCTCGCTCTCCCTCTTTCTCCGGCGACGCCAGTGCTTCGCATACAACACGCGCTTCCCGCCCCGGCGCCCCCTGCGCGATCGATGTGGCGGCGCCGTCGAAAGGGGGAGGGGGAGGGCGCATCGATGTAAGGGGGCCGTGGGAGCACGTGACCCGGAACCACGCCAGACGCCCGGCCCCGCCCCGCCCGGTCTCGCCCCGCCCCGCCCCGCCCCACCCCACCCCGCCCCGCCCCACCCCACCCCTCCCCGCTCCGCCCCCCCTCCCCGCCCCGCCCCCTTTCCCCGCCCCGCACGGCCCCGCCCCGTCCCGCTCTGCCCTGCCCACCCGTCCCGCTCGCCCGCCCCGTCTTGCTCGCTCGCCCCCTCCCCGCTACGCCCCCTCCCCGCTACGCCCCCTCCCCGCCCGCCCCCTCGCCCGCCCTCCCCGCTCCGCCCCTCCCCGCCCCCCCCCCTCCCTCGCCCCTCCCCCCCCCCCCCGCCCCGCCCCGCCCCGCCCCGTCCCGCCGCGCCCCGCCCCGTCGCGCCGTCGCCGCCTCGAAAAAAATGCTCAGCGGAACCGCGCGGTTAACGTGCGCCGGGAAGAGGGTGGGAGGGAGGGAGAGGGAGTTGTCGCGGAAATGAAAGGAATTTGAGAAATGCGAAATGTATTGGAAAAAATACAAAGCTTGGATTTTGTGGAGAAGATGACTCCAAAGTGGGTTTTGCGAGTATAGTACATTTTATGTGATTGAAGACCCAATTTGAGTTTTGTAAGATGGTCTTTTTTTGTTTTAAATAAGATCTCATTATGATGGAGACACACAATATTACTTGTATTAGTGAGACGTGCTTCACTATTTTATTCACAAAAGCTGGAGACTATTTGAATGAATTTTATGAATGATAAATTTGGCAGATGATTGGTTGATATTCGTTGGATAGAGTCGATGTTTAAATACAAAACATTCATTTCCAAAAGAAGTGGAAAATTGGAAACGTGATAATTTCATTACATTTTCTTAAGTTTCAGCATTTAACACAAAGGAGGATTATCGACATAACATTTTTCCTAAAAAAAGGACATTATTTCATTTCATTATTCTGATCAATGCAATTGTTCGCCAATGAAGAGAGATGCCAAACACATGTCTGTTATTGGCTGTAAGATGGTCAAATATTTCAGCCCGTCGTTTGTTTAGAATCAAGTACACACTTGAGTTTCATTCAATCCAGATCATAAAAATACTATGTGATCAATCTGAAAATTCTGTCAATCGCAATCGACTTATTGCCCAGGCTGATATCGAGAATAAACTGGTGAAGCAAAGGAAGGATTGGAATAATAGCATGGAGAATATAAAGTAATAATAATATTAATAATAATAATAATACAAATAACAACAAAAACAATGAGTTGCTTCTTGGCAACTATTTCGGTGTAAAAATTTTGAATGAAATATATATATATATATATATATATATATATATATATATATATATATATATATATATATAAATTTATATATAAGGTAATAGGTCGCAAAACAAACAAATTACAACTTTGTCTCCTGAGAGAAAAATAATACACACAACGATGATGATTCCATGTAGATTCCATTCCGTGTCGTTTATCGTTGAGTTCTTATTAAATTATATACGACTTCGTTTCACGAGCACGCTTCGATAAAGGCCAGTCGTTGAATATAAAACGCTCACGTCGATCGTACAGGCTCCGTCCGGAGCTTTGAATTTTGATCGCCGGGAGATGACAAGCGAAGAACAAGCTCGGAACAGCTTCTCCAGCAGGTGCGATCAATGCGGGTGCCTGGGAGGGGGCCGTGGCTATCGATGCAGGGGGGCTTTGGAGCGTAGACCCCGCTCCGCGCCGTGCTCCGCCGCTCCGTGGTGTAAAAAGTGGTCCCGGGGAATCCCCCGGTCGCGTAGCTGGGGTTCCCCCGCTGATCTCGCAGTTTGCCCAAGGCAGCGTGGAATGATTCAGCTGCATACGGAACGGATTTTGAAGATGGAGAATATTGTGGCATGTCTCTTGATTGATTTGAAAACTGATGTAATGAGAATGTCATCAAAGCTTTTATTAAAAATGATTTTATTTTTTACCCGGGCAAGTAAGGGCAAGTAAGGTAACAAATTTATGAAAACTATATTTGGAAAGGGAACACACTATCTGCCTACCTGGGTGACTGAGATGGCAAAGTACCTGTACCGACTCAACGCCTCAGGCCGAAGGGTCGAGGGTTCGAGTCCCGCTTTGGATGGTTCTTTGACCCTTGTCTCTCGGGTATGTGAATGTCACGCGTTCTGATAACCCCAGGACGGAGGAGCCCGCAAAGTGTATTGATGTCTAGTGCATTGTCGAATACGCGTCCCATCGGACGTAAAGAGAAACCGACTGTCGGGTGGAAAAAAACAGAAAAATATCTTGGAATTTTGTGGTTATTTGAAATAATATTTCAAGAATAAACAGAAAACTCAACTCCTTTCATGTTAATCAATGATCTTGTCTCATTCTCGTAGCTTAAATAATTAGACAACTCGATTTGTTTTGTTAGGATTCGTAATAAAATTGACATTATGTTTGTTAAGGCACATTCATCCTTTTCCAGCAACGAGAAATAATTTAACTTACCTGGTTACCAACCGATGTATGGAGAATGTTTCGATGAAACCTGTTGTACATGTCTCTTTTTAGTAAAATATTAACTTACCAGCTTATTCTAGGGGGTAAATACGTAAAGCAGTGAATTGTTCCTTCAGGAATGACGGTGAAAAGAGGTTTGATTTTATACGCGAGTCTAATTTAACTTTTATGTCGTTCAATAAATTGTTTTACAAATAGAATACATATAAACAATGACTGATTAGATCTGAAAAAAATCAGAGAACAATGTCCTATTTGCACATGGTGAGTGCTTCTACCTCAATTTTGAATAGGGTCACAGTAATGAGAAGAATAAAGACAATCTAGAATCTTGCTGCTTTCATCATTCATTGCACAAGTTGAAATTAAGAGCAATCCGCAGATCAAACGACTAGAATATATATTATACCTTCACTTTGGATAGAAACACTTTTAGTTCCTCCAATTTTGGAGTTTAGCTCTTTCTAGATATTTTAACTTAAAAACGAGAGACGATTTCTTAGCCCATCAGTTAAGTATAAACAAACCACTAGTCGCCTGAGCTATATCCCGCAGAGTTTTACCGGAAACGAGGGCAAACGTTGCGAAGATTTTTCGCACAACATGAATATTAAGGAACATTTAAAAGCTTCTTTGCAACAAGTCATAACTTCAACAAGCGAGTATTAGTACGTGAATTTTTAAACGCAATTTCCTCAACCCGCTGCTACGCGCACACACACACACACACACACACACACACACACACACACACACACACACACACACACACACACATTTGTTTTCGTAACCGGCTTTGTCTCCAAAGAGTTCCGAGATCCCTGGCGTAGCGTCCTGTCTCGGGAAGTATCGATCGAGAGTTTCGCATCGATAGGCGTGCGGAGCGGAGCGGAGCGGTGCGGCGCGCAACCTTAATCCGCCCCGCCCCTTTCTGTCCCCGCTGGAAATGGGGCGCGTAAAAAAGAGCGGAGGCGCTGCGAAGAATCTGAGGGCGGCGCGGAGATCCGCTGGCCTAGAGATGGACGAGGCAAGGCCAGTGAATGCGGGGATGGGTGAGGCGGGAATGAGCGAGTCGAGAATGCGATGGGCGAGTCGAGGCTGGGATGGGTTAGCCGAGGAGGGGATGCGCGAGGGGAACGAGGTAAATGCGTGGATGGGTGAGGCGGGGATGAGCGAGTCGAAGATGCGATGGGCGAGTCGAGGCGGGGAGTCGAGGCGGGGATGGGTTAGCCGAGGAGGGGATGCGCGAGGCAGAACGAGACAAGACGAGGCGGAGAGGTGCGAGGTGAGTGGATGCGGGGATGGGCGAGGCGAGTCGAGTCTGGGATGGGCGAGTCGAGGCTGGGTTGGGCGAGTCGAGGCTGGGTTGGGCGAGTCGAGGCTGGGTTGGGCGAGTCGAGGCTGGGTTGGGCGAGTCGAGGCTGGCCTTGAGGAGTCCGAGGCGCTGGGATGGGCGAGTCGAGGCTGGGATGGGTGAGACGAAGGGGGATGCGCGAGTCAAACGAGGCTGGGAGGAGGGAGCGGCAGAGACGAGACGAGGCGGGGAGGGCCTGGCAGGACGAGGCGAGGCGGGGAAGAGCTGAGGGAGGACGAGATGAGGCGGGGAGGAGCGAGGCAAGGCGTGGATGGCCGGGCGAGGCAGAATGCGCGAGGCGAACGTGATGGGGAGGGGCTGACGGAGAGGAGCGAGGCGAGATTAAACGAGACGGGGAGAGCGAGGCGAAGGTGGGGATGGGCGAGGCGAGGCGGAGCGGGCATGCACGAGGCGAGACGAGACGGGGATGCGCGAGCCAAGATGATAGGATGAGCGAGGTGAGACGAGACGAGGCAGAAATGCGCAAAGCGAACGAGGCGGGAAGGGGTTGGCGGAGAGGAGCGAGGTATGAGACTAGACGAGGCGGGGAGGGCGTGGTGAGGCAAGGTGAGGCTGGGCGAGGCGAGGCGAGCGAGGAAGCGCGAGACGAGACGAGACGAGACGAGACGAGCCAGGGATGCGCGAGGATAGGCGAGGAGCGTCGAGGCTGGGATGGACGAGTAGAAGCGGGGATGGATGAGACGAGGTGGGGATGCGTGAGGCGAACGAGGTGGGGAGGAGCGAATTGAGACGAGATGAGGCGGGGAGGGGCGAGGCAACGCGGGAATGGCCGTGGCGAGGCCGAGATGCACTAGGCGAACGAGGTGCAGAGGAGTGAGGCGAGGTAAGACGAGACGGGGAGGGGCGAGGCGAGGCGGGGAGGATAGAGACGGTGTGTGTCGAGGCGGGGGGTGTTCGGTGGGGAGTGTTCCAGCAGAGAAAGTATCTGGGAGGGGTTCGGGTCGGAGAAGCCCGTGGCGGAGGTCAACGAGGCGGATTGAGGCGAGGCGGGACCAGGAAGCGGAGTGGACCGTGCACCTCCCCGAATAAGCCTCACCGCGTGAAATACGGTGCGGCGATTGGCCGGAGAGACCAGAGCTGGAACATCCATTTAGAGCCAAGGTGTATAGAGGGGCAGATACGGAGGCGATGGAGAGAGGTATTCAGGATAATCACCCTTCCCTAAAGACCTTCTGGGATTTGGTATTCACCCCAAACATCCATAATTCCGTTCATGTTGATTAAACCTTATTTTGTCGATTTTTATGTTAATAATGAAAAGAGTCATTTAAAAATGAAAATTTCCCTCTTCCTTCGTTTGTTTTATTAACTGGATCTATATTGGCAAGTGAGAGCAATTCCAAGAACTGTAATCTCTCTCTCTCCAAACATTGCGTTTTCTAGCCGTTGTAGGTGAAAGATCGTTGTCTCTGGGCGGGGTAATTTTAATTCTCAGCAACACAACTACAATAAAAGTATTCGAGAATACGTTTCCAAACATCTACACATTAAAATTATTGAAACGATTGGTTTAAATGTATATATTTTGGTTTAAAAGAGATATAAAACTCCAATAAAAATAACACTATTCAGGGTCATCGTTTTGAAACAGAGAAGGCGTTCGTACCGTAAGCTTGGATATTCTCGCTTGCTTTCGGAGAAAATGATATATCAAACGATTTAGCTTATCCCGACTATAACCGTGTAACGTGCAATTTTCTTCAGAGAGAAAGATTCAATTTCAAAACAGAACAAAAATGAACACGCATGTGAACAATCAGAAGTAACAAGAACCTCTTCTTCATTTTTTTACGTAGTTGGGATGTGATGAATAAAATAAACACATGTGACTTGTAGTCTCTTTCGACTTCTAGTATTTCCGACATTTTGTCTGTCTTACCTTGCCAATTAACCTAATACTTAATGTAATTGAGCCAAATAACATTTCTACGTCCTTCAATCCAGAATACCAAATAAACTAGTGGTGCTAATACAGTACGTATTTATTCGCACTTAGTAACGATTACATAATATTATAATACAGTAATTTACGTCCATGTTAGCACATCTCAGTCATCACTTGTAAAACTCATTACAAATCGTAGAACATTAGATGCAAAAACTAATTCTTTTAAATCTAATATATTAACAAAAATTAGACCACTAAAACAGGATTTCTTACAGCTATAAAATCTATTAACAATAGGAAGGAATTCTCAGAATTTCGAACTGCAGTGTCGCGGCGCGTCGTCATTATGTTATTCCAATCTAATATCTCGCGAAAGACTAGATAATGGAGCGCGGGAAATTTGAATTTGCAATTTTTGAATTCGCTAAACTACTCATATTAAAAAAGTGAACATGACTTTTTTCAAAGAAATCGTTTATCGAGAACAGATTTCAGTGAAAAAAATCTATATCATCATCAGTATTGTACTTTTGCAAAGATAATATTTTTTGTTCGCGATTTTAGAAAATACAGTGTTTGCCGAGAGTACGTCCAGCACCACCTTTTTTCCGATCATTGCTTCACAAGAGGAAAAAAATTAAACAGAAACTTTGGAGTCTTTCAAGAACATATTACTTTAAAATATTTTTAAATTGACTATATTTTACGAAAAATTACGCAAAAACCTCCCATATTTTCGAAAAATTGAACAGAACTTTGTGTCAATACCTATTTTTGATGATCATATTTCATTAAGGAAAATATTCTAACTTTGTTATTATAGTTGTAGGAAGACGTAGAAAAAATTTTGGACTTTTACAATTTTCGAATGTAAAGAGAGGTCAACGAAAATGCGACCTACGCCATTTCTTTATACGGCTTGTGCTCTATCATAAAAAAGTAACGAAAACATTTGGAGTCCTTTTTGAGAAAATTTTGAAAATGTTCAATCTTCGGGTAAAGTACTCTAAATCAAAGTATCAGTTTCAAATTCAACAGCCCGTGACATCAGATCGATTAGGAAATATCAACTTTGGCGTAAATCCTGCTTACGACTTAGCCGCTGGCGTTGTTCACAGACAAACGGACAGTCAAATGAAGAGACGACAGACAGACGAAGAGAATTGTCGTAATCCAATTTCTCGGTATCAAGGATCCACTGCCCGTGCTTTCTGTCTGCACATGTTAGAGGTAGAACTTCAAAATTATATATATATATATATATATATATATATATATATATATATATATATATATAAGGGAACAAAATTCATCCACATTTTCGATAAAGTACCTGGCAATAAGAGCTTTTCGGTCGAAAAAGTGCCGTTTTCCCCCAGCATTACATAACATTCTTTATAGTGAGTAAGCAGTAGCGAAAAAGAAAAAGTAATGAATTAACAAGTGTAAACTAACATGACCCACTCTTACTTAGCACGCCCGAATGAATTCTCAAGAATGCTCCATGAAACGTTTTTTCTCTGAATTTCATCTACTTACACATTTCAAAGAAAGGAGAACGTAAATGATGCACATATAAATGTGTTATCTCTGGCAGAGGAATCGATAATAATTTTTAGTGGACGTCGAACACTCAAGGATGTGGCATTCTCTAGCATTCCTAACCCACTAATTCGCATTATGTTTTCAGATGCCCAACGGCAAATGAAGAGCTCATTCCAAAAGTAATTTAGTTTCTTCAATAAATACAATTCTTCTGGAGAGAAAGAAAGTATCAAATTTAATATCTTAGTTCAAGAGAGGATTCGGTGATTTTCGGATACGGTTTTACATAGCAAATGCCATTTGTGAACACTAAACGTGACAGCATGGTTAAGATGCATCGTAAAACCTTGAAAAACGTAACACTAGAAAACAAATGGAAATGGAGATTCGTCACTCTGGAAATAAGCTTCTCAATTTTGAATCACATTGTGTAGTAACGTTCTGTTTGAGCGTGGCGTCACGAGCGGGCAAGCGGCAATGCTCGTAAATCTTGCATGCAAGGGCCTGAGGGCTCGCCGTAAACGGAGGTCGCTGGGGGATCGGCGCGTGGGCCGTCCCGACTGGGGCGCGTCGGCGGAAGCGAGACGAGTAAAAAGCCCGGAAGCGGTGGCACGAAGACAGGGCGGGGCGGCGGCCGGCCGGCGCCGGGCGCCACTTCCGGCGGCCGCTTCCGGTGCTCTCAATCGCGCGCAGGCGCTGTGCACGAGCCGGCGCCGAAACTGCGCTGTGCTGTGCTCTGCTGCGCTTTAGCGTAGGGGTGCTGTGGATGGGCATTCACATTTAAAACCCATTTCCGCTTTGTGCTAGAAGGGGCGTTTTGGGTTTGGTCGTGAATGAAAATATATCAATAATGAATTAGTAATATCAGTGTATGTATTGTGGACGTGGTGGTGCATACATTTGCAAATCGTCGTTTTAGTCTGTGAGACCCTAGGTTCCTTTTACTACATCCATTTTATAATGCTGTCATTTGATGGCTGCAGCCAGTTGCATAATGATTCTCATTACCACACAGATGTCGTGATGAAAATGGAATTAGAGAGTATCTTCTCAATAATGATAAAGACTCTTGATCAATCATAGAGAAATTTACAAACCAGGCATTGACAATTAATAATTATGAACCGTTCTAGTAAATATATCGATCAATTGTGTACATTGAAAATGTATTTGATATTATATTATGTTTGTCAGTTTTAATTTCTTTACTTATTATAATTTTCTTCATGGAATATTAATCAAAATAAATTGGTTCGTAATCTCACTTTGATCCTATTTGACTAGCGCAGTACTCCCTCGCAGGCGGATTAGTAACCACAGCCACCTGCAGCAGAATGCGAGGGTAGGGTTAGTGAGCTGCCCGCTAGGTGGCCTTGGCTGAATCCTGCATGCCAACTGCCAAGAAAGGATTCAATGAAATAGTTTAACTTATAAAAGTCGTAGAAAAAGTACCGTATGAAACTGGATGTAATGGGTATTAATATACTCGTGTGAAGTCTACGTTACTAGCTCGTTCCTTGCTCGTATCGTAATATTGTACTCGTCTATGAATACCCATCATTACATCATCATTTCATAATGTAGTATTAGAACTGAAGCTAGATTTCTTTAACAGAGCAATCTGTTTCTAAATATTACTAGGTGGCAACCTGGCGGTGGCATTTTCTACACCCACTGAATAGTAGATGGATTAAAGACAGTCACTACTTGGTAAATCTAAGAGGTCGCCTGCTCTGTTCAGTCGTTTTAATGAATTCCGCTTATTTTCAGATATAATTTGTAATGAAGAATGGATAATGTGGTTGTGGTAGCACATAGAATTGCGAATCCTCAACTTTTTAGGCTGGGAGACAGACGAGGATCTAATAATAGATGATTACCATTACATTCTTTGCTACAACCGCAATCCGCGTATATGTGTTTCATGGTGTGTTCTTCGAAATAAAAAGAAATTTATAATTGCGTGTAAAAAGGCGTTGATTGCTCTTTGTTCGAATATGGTGAATCTCAAACCGAGCTGCCTTGGGGATTGCATATCACCCAGTGATTTCAGTCTTGTCGCATTAGCGTTAAGAACATATTAATTTCTGTATTACCATTTGAAACATGTGCAAGCAAAGTTGGATGGTATCTTCTAAAAAATTAAGCCATATGCATCTTTAAATTGTCAAGGTTGGTGCATACTGTTTCATACTTACATAATTGCTTTGCTTTACCCCTCAAGGAAACAAGTATTTTGCTATAGGAAATTTGTTCCAAAGCGACAATACTGTACTTTCCTGTGTTGGTTTTATTTCACTGTTGAAATATCTCTCTTTTAATTTTTGCATATGGTTTGGAACAGTTTATACAGTTGAGAAAAGCGATATTGTGTAAACTTCCTCCCACTCTTCGTGATACATTATCCTCCCGGTTACCCATTTCCTGAGAAACGTCTCGTGAAATTGGATGACCAGTAAACTGAGGCTTAATGCTGTGAATCACAAGTGAAAATATAAAAGAATGTTTACATTTATTCAGAATGATGGTATATAGCAGTTAATTTGGTTGCTGTGATGGTGTAATATTTAAAGTGTTAATAACCGTACTGATTTGCTCGTTTCTGTAAACAAATAATGCCTGTATAAATACATTTCAGAATTCTATTCAATATTGACAAATACACAACCTGCGTTGCTTGTGCTTGTCATTAATACAACTTTTGGAACTGTAACGAGAGATGGACATTTATCAATGACAGAATTAGGGTCCCTTACTTTATAAAACAACAAATTGATGGCACACAAGAAAAGTGACACAAATAAAAAATGCAATTATGAGTTAAGAAGTAAAAAACGTTCCTCTCACCACATATTTTTATCTAGGAAAACGTCATAACCCTGTCTATGAAATTGGTCGCGAGATGGGGGTAATGTTGTTTTGTCATTGGAAGAAACAAGACTGGCTGACAAATTTTCAATTGGCTCTCCTGAAAAATGGTTTTTTTTATATGTATCATTTTTCTTGTGTGCCATCGAAATATGTACTCCTTTAAATATTTATTCTTTATTGCTTGAATAAATTATAAAATTTATGACACACACATTTGAATAAATATTTGTCTAAAAGGTTGTGTAAATACAAGACGTTAGTTATTAAAAACGATTCGTACAAAACAGTGCAAACGTGATTTGGACGAAGGTATGAGAAGGTACTTTGTTCGAAGCATAGATACCATTCACACACAGAATGATGGGCATTATTACTTATTTGCATACACTGTCAGAAATGCCATTAAATTTAATGTAAATTAATGTATTGTTCATGAAACGTAACGTAACCTTGTACATTAAAAAGAGATTGATGTATTTGTACATTAAATTTAATGCACAAGTTAAAATCAGTATAGATTTAACGTAGAGGTTCTCGCCGTTTCCCCTACTTCTGATCATTCATTTCGTGTATTCATAATCACCAGTCTATCCAGATCGTGCATTAATTCCTTCCAGATTTGACCATAAACCATTGACTCTTGCATTGTACATTAAATTTAATGTGCGTTCAGGATAATCACATTAATGTAATTTACATTAAAGTAATATGGAAATATCTGACAGTGTAGGACAAGCCCATTTTCTGTACATAGGCAGTCTCTAAACAACTTTTGGAAACAGACTCCTAAAACTCAATTATTACTGCATTCACATCGTAAGCTACAGTGTACACATCTGAAATAATAATTTAAGACGTCACTTCTTTACAGATGTATTCTTCCGGACTGGAGAAACTCTCAGAATTGTTGCTTGTCCTAACGAACACACTGTAAGAAAACATACAAAAATATTATTGCATCATGTCCACAGAAAACTTATTTCTGGCACGACAGTCACAAAGCATATAAATGATAGGGCGAGCGTCTGTATAACAATATTTGTCCTTCCACTACATTACTGGATCAACTGAATACACACGACTGCAATTCTGTGGAACTTTTTGCTGTTGAAAGTCTCTGACAGGTTGCTGTTGACGATGTTTTACATCATTTGGAAGTCAGCCCAGAGAGCTGACACTGATAAAAAAGTTAATCTTCCGATTATCTTGTGAATTAGTGAAAAATTTTGTCAATGAGGCTCATTGAAATTAGACGAATATATTGAGGATATTTATAAGATTAGTGATATGTTGTTTTGCAAAATACTAATTTTCTCATCTACAGTATTAAAAAAAACATTTTGAGTGCAAAATTTCATTTTGGTTTTAGAACATGTTGGGCATTTTGGGACATTTTCGGAAAATTAGATATTGATTCCAAAATGCTGAAGAAATAACACTGAGCGGGACTTGATTGAATGGTTTTGAGTCCCCAAAATGGAGCCACGTGGTTGTCTCTGGGCAGGAACTTCGCGTGGACGTGGGGCTCCGTGACGTCACGTTGACGAGGGCGGGCTTCTCCCTCGGTGGTGCTGGGGCAGCATAGTCCGCCGCCGCCGCTGTAGACAGGGGAGCCGGGGGCGAGTGCGTCACCGCATGACGTTGTTCGTGACGCATGCCTCCGCCCCGAGGGCGACCGTCACCCCCGCCCCGCGGGCGAACTGGCGGACGGGCGGGCGGGCGATCGGGCGGCGGGACGTATCGACCGCGCTCAGCGTCCTCAGTGAACAGCTGGGCATCCTGCGACACATGGGGACGCACATGAGCACACTCAAGAGCACACATGCTACACATGAGCACACTCAATATCACACATGCTCACATGAGCACACTCAATCACACATGCTCACATGAGCACACTCAAACACACATGCTCACATGAGCACACTCAATACCACACATGGTCACATGAGCACACTCAGTACCACACACGCTCACATGAGCACACTCAATACCACACATGCTTACATGAGCACACTCAATACCACACATGCATACATGAGCACACTCAATCACACATGCTCACATGAGCACACTCAATCACACATGCTCACATGAGCACCCTCAATACCACATATGCTCACATGAGCACACTCAAGAGCACACATGTTCATATGAGCACGTTCAAGAGCACACGTGGTCACATGAGCACACTCAAGAGCACACGTGGTCACATGAGCACACTCAAGAGCACACGTGGTCACATGAGCACACTCAGGAGCACACGTCACAAGAGCACACATGAGCAATCTCATGAGCAAACATGAGCACACTCGTGAATACTCATGAACACACACATGAGCACACATGTGCACCTAACATGCAATTATTTGTTTTCATTAAAATTAACTAGGCACAGAATCTAATACCGCAGTCGTCTGGAACGACTACTGTAAAAACTTCAGTACTAACGTTATGTGTGGTAATTCTTCGTTAAGATTGGCTGCTAACTTTTAATTTTGTAAGGCAAAGAAACTGTCATATATGCTATAATATTATTTATTATTTTGTACTTCACAATTTAAAGTTTTGCGTCAAGGCTGAAACATCAGAATATGGGAAAATGAAAAATAGGAAAAGGGAGAAGGAGAAAAAGAAAAATCAGAAGATAATGAAGAAGAGGAAAAAGAGACTCTTCTATATTAGACCACAACAACCTACAATCTTAATCACCTCACGTCTCTACCAGAATTTGACAATGAAATCACTAGAATGGAATACTGTTTTTCGACGTCTTCGTACAACCAAAGTATTGAAGACAGACTTTTTTCCTTTAATGAAATCTGTTCGTTAAAAATAGATTTTGAGCTAAGGTCATGTTCAATTTCTGTTCAATTCAGTTCTTTTGGCGTAATTTTGCATGAAAATAGGGCAAGAAACTACGTGCTTTTTTCGCACCACTTGTGTATCCAAGTAAAATTCATTAACAGTACGGATCGGAATGAGAGATTTTATTGAGCAGCCAATAACGAGCAGTCAATATACTAAGTGAAACCTGATTAACACAAAAATAACAGTTTACGAACTACCTTCTCCTCAGATCGTGCCATGTCGGTCATCTGATTCAAATGGGTAATCTCTCATAATGCCTAAACAAGAAAACTATTAAATGAATAGATATCGTTTAAAATAAAAATCCTTAATTTAACTGTGAATGCAAACATCGGACTTCGTATGAATCACCTAAAGTACGTAGGGTAAAACAATATTTGATGGTCATGACCAAACTACTAGATACATTCCTTCTCTTATGTGGGTGAAACTTACATGTCGTGTGAATACCTTCACATTTTTTGTACTACTTTTTCCTGAGATATTAACATTGAGTATCTGAAGTTATTTCCCACGAAATCAGTACATAAACAAAATTGCGAACAGGGCACACGTAATTATCCAGTTTCAGTTTCCCGGTAGAAACGGAACACCAAATACGCAAGGAAACAAATTCCTGAGTACATGACTCAACTAAATGGATCAAAGAATTCGTCATGGTCAGCACATTAGCCATTTGTTTCAGTTGAGTCACCGAGAGAGCAATAAAGGCGATGCTCAAGTGCGTGCGTGCGTAAGGAGAATGCAAGGGGACACACATGAAACTGTTCCACTTCACTCGTTTCGTGTAGAGAGTACCGAAGCGTCCAAACTCTCTTCTGTACATCAAGCATGTGAAACCGACCACCAATGCTCAGCGACAACAGTGTTACCTCTGCAGCATTGTTCACTGGAAGGTTCTGAGTTTCGAATCCAGGCGTTGGCGGATTTCCGACACTAACTACAGAGCTGGGTTCAATCACTAGAGGAGGACTCGAATGACCAGCTGCTCTAATAGGTGGTTTTGCATTGTTTCTTCAATGAATACCAGACTAATTATGGAGCAGGACCCTAACAAAAAGACGATCACGGACAGCACGCAGTATTTTCTTTTTTATACTTCCATCTCCTCCCCCTTACATGTACAGAATGATTACAGTAATGATTCCATTGTTGAAGCGCCCGAAATATTCAAGCACTTCAAACTCAGAGTAACACGGGCCAAATAAGTGAAGTCTACGTTTATGGGGGACGCAAAACAGATATTGCTCTACAAGCGTAAATGTTTCAAAAATAAAAATGAACAAGGTACATAATAAAATTAATGATATCTTGAAAAAAATTAGTAATTGAAAAGAAGTTTGTTTACTACAGTAATTTTAAAATCGAACCAACAATGGCTCACAGACGTTTGTAGCTAAATAGACAAAACCTTCTACCAAAGATGATTGCATTCAGGAATGTAAAATTAGAGCTAACAAGTGATTGCAACAGCCACTTTTTGGTAATACTTTGTTTTGTTAATAGTTTCATCTTAATGTCACTTTTAATAATTGACTTACGTGTTGTGAACCTTAGTATACTTCTCCTAAAAGATATTTTTTAAAATTTTTGTTTTACAAATGTTTTTATTTTACAATTCACCAAGTCAAAATATGTTAAGCACAAACAAAAGTACTTAAGGCAGCAGATGTTTCGTCTGTAGATCAGTTCTTTCAGTACAGGTCAAGCGAAAAACTCGATAAATGTACTAACAAAATCCCAGTAATCTAACTTTTTACAAATATAAAGTATTATCACTAAAACTCTACAATTATTTACATTAAACCTTTAAAATATTAGAATTATAATTTCTGTCGAAGCTTCTCTGAATGTGAATATCATAATGTTTAATACAAATAACGTGTGCATAGTTTCAGTGATGTAAGCTTATATTTGACGTAGTGTCTATTTTTTTTTGTAGCTGCCGTTCTATTTATTGTTGTTAGTTTTATTCGCTTGGCTATTCAAAGCGTGACGCATGGGACGTCAGGGCCACTAATTGGCTTTATTGTTATTATTCCTGTATTGTTAAGGGACTTCAGAGCTACGAAATTAAAATTCTTACTCTACATCACCTTTTCCAACTCGAATATTGCGAATACCCTCTACCTTCTCTAACTGTTTTCTCTCCCCATTGCGGTCGCCGTTAATAATAGACAGTTTATTGCCTTTTAAAACTGATAAATGTTCGGCCAAGGAAGCTATGGATCATTAATGATGCAGTTTATTGTTTAGAGTTCTGAGGGGAGAATTCTGTGACGCCATAAAAGGGAAAAGGAAATATGGTAGTAATGTTAATGCACATTTATGTAGAAGTTGGAAGCATTTTACTATATACCTATTTTGCAGTCTGAAGTGTAATACTCTCATGGTAAATAAGATTAGAAACTTATAAATCTAAATGTTATATACCTATTTATAAACCTAAGGTTATGTCCGATTTTTTTCGCATACAGTATGTATTGCTTCATTAAAACAATACAATTAACATAGATGTCTGACTAGATAGTATTAGTATTTAAGGTAATAACTTTTGATGCTATAAGTGTCTTTATTGTAATTTGTTTAGTGACGTGTTATTGAAATATATTGTCAATTGACCTTCAACGTAACATGTGTGAAGTTTTCCTTTAAATTAGTGGCATTTCCTAGACAGCGGCATTAAAATAAAAATAAATATTTTCTTACAGCTGGAGAACAATATTCTAATTTATGCTTAGTTTAGGATATACGTAGTACAGGTAAGTTAAAATATTAATAATTTATCTTACAAATCTCAGCATCCATTTTTAATATGACCACAGCTATAAATTTGAATAACTGTACAATTATGTTGCATGAATAGTCATTAAAAACGTGAAGTATCTAAAAATAGTTTTATAACCTATTAATATAATTAGTACAAATGAGTATCTTCGACGTGAAATGTATTACAGATTTTGGGTACGTTCCTGTCAACGGGGTTAGTCGTTAGCTCATTTTTCGTAGAATATATTCATATCAGGAATTGACTGCAACATAATTAACAAATGCGGCAAAATGGAAATTAACAGAACTCTTGCGGAGGAACACACGTTGCAGGTTCACCGTTGCGCGGCTAATTGCGCCGTGACAGACCTTCCGTTCGGCAACCCCTTGTACACTACTGCCGAGCGGGTTGCAGATTCCAAGGGCGACGCGTAAGGTCTCCAAAATCGATTCTCAACTTTGGTCAGAGTATTCGGAACGCAAGTCCGCGTGGAATTCCGACCTTTTTGAGCTAGAGATTCACTTTGCAATAGCAGTGCTCCCCAAACACACCTAGGCTCCAGAGTTAATGGAATACTTTGGGAGGAATGTGTAAGGTTTCAGCCGCAATTGGATCAACTGATTGAAGCAGGGACCGAAGGGAGAATTCTTCAAACCTCAATTCAGTGGATCACCCAAGATTATGATTGTGGTACATACTCTTTAAGTGCTAAAGAAATACACGGGTACACTCCCATTTAAAAATTGCCATAATTTTTCATCGTATATCTTTCGCATAATTTTATAACAAATGCATTTTCTTTACAACAAAAGTATTTTCATGCAAAAAAAATTATTTTATTTTTGTTAAAAAGGTCATTATCAGTTGTTGGAACAAAAACAGCTAACATAACCACTTCTCTAGTTAATGCATTGCAATATAAACGTTACGGTTACTCTGCTCTATTGTGATGTCTTTCTGTAAGGTTTGATTGTCAATAACTTTGTCAGTTTGTAGTCATCAAATTCAGCTATGAAGGAGATAGGAAAAGAGTTGACATTTGATGTCACTTTCTCGATAAAAGATTGTGCCAAATGCTAATCCTTGAACGTACCAATAGCAGATTGCCTGCCATAGTGAGTCTGGAGGTTTTGAGAATAGAGATTGATTCCTGAAAATCAACTCGCCTTAATTTTATTCGTAAACATGTTTTAATAAAACAAAGGTTCTAACAAAAGTTCTGCTAATTTTTATTCTTCATTTATCAACGCACTATACTAATGGTCGAGATAGGAATGCAAATTTGTTTTTGTAACATTTGATAATTTTAAAACATTCACTCAAATTCACTTTGTATTATTCTTCTCAACGACAACTCATTCCCTTTCTTTTGTACTGGCACATTCACTCTGCTACAACGATGTAATTCTAGTGGATTTGGTTATATTCAAGAGTAGGCAACGTCCATGCAAAGTGAATAAGCAAATACATTAAAATAATGAAAAGCTTATAAAAGTTCTTCTCATCTAGTCTTCAACTAGCGTTTTCATGTTTTGCTTTAAAACGCGTCACAGAAAAGTGGTGAAAGATTCTGGAGTTCGTTTTGCATCGAAATAGATAATTCATTAATTTGACAGATACCATCTTGCTTTTTCTGTGTTTTCGGTGTACGAGCTATGTACCATATGTCATATTATTTTATTGTAATCCATCGAAAGAAGAAGGAAAATTTTACAGATTATCATACTCAAAACAGATAAAACAAATTGAAGCGCACTTTCTGGGGCATCTCTGTTTTGGGTGTTCCTGAAGTACATTTCACACGGTATGTGTACGAGTCGATTGCAAAAACATCGATGTTGTATTAATATGTCGGTTCTGTATTCATCCACGAAGATAATTAAGTTAATACTTGTAACTAATCGAGTATTCTCCTCCTTCGATGAAACCCAATTAAATAAAAACGAACTGAAATCCTTATTCTTTTGAAAGAGTATATGTTGCAAAACTAATCGAACTTACGAGAACATGGAGTCTAAGAATTGTTTTTGCTAGTTAATTTTGTGATACACCAAATCACTTGCAAATATTCTGCCAACATTTTTTAAAAATCAACGTTTATTTTTAAAGAAGTCTAAAGAAAAATCAGAGGAACCGATGTATTGAAAGGAACCAATTTTAATGAAGACAGAGTAGAACATGAAAAATTGACGAAGTTTGGGCTACAAGTCATGGCAAATATTTTTGTTTTCGCAAAAAATACGAGCACGGGTAGAAAATGTGAAATATACACCTGAAAGGGCAAGGTAAGTGCATGTTCATTTAATGACACACCAAAATTGTATTTCTCACATTTACTAACGTACTTGAAATGACAGCACTGGTTTCATGTTCCAAAGCATTTAGCATATACGATTTCACAACATATCAAAAGCATTAATCGCTGCACATATTAAATTCATATTATATTCAAAAGCATTAACCGATGAACATATCAAAAGCATTACTTGTTCGAAAGGCCCGATTAGGCAAATGCTAGATTACCGCGTGTGCCTCTCGGTCTGAACACTCACAGGTTGTCACGTGCGTTGCTGTTCACTGGTTGCTACGTCCCCGCAGTAACTCTCCTGCCCGTTTCGTGACTGTCCGTTATGGGTGGACATTATTCTTAAGAGCTTCCACCAATTTCCACATTCCCGGGCATTTCTCTCCAGGAGAACAGCTGTCATGGAGAATGAGAACAGCTCGAAACATGTTACATTCATCTCGCACAGCAGTAGTCGCACCACTGATTTCACGTAGCTCTCTGTGCCAATAGAGACACTCCGAGTCATCTGCTGATGTGAACATGCCCTACGCAGCATTTATTTCACGCTACGAATGAAATTGTACGATATGATAACACTTCTTTTAGGAAAAAGAATCCCATGACTTCAGCACCAACCCACGTACGACGTCAAAAACGAAAAGAAAGTGGTGTATTTTTATCCTGCTCGCACGATGACATGAAATAAAGCACTGTAGAGATTCCGATTCCTACAAGCGGGACTAGTCGGCATCGTGACGGTATTTTCTATCCAGGATGCTGGCCGTGGAACCGGCGTTTTTCTAACGAAAGGATTTTGGGTCCACGCCTGGACCAGCCTCTTGCTGCGTGACAAGCGTGGAGCAACGTTGCAGGCCCGACTGTCATTTATCTTTTTCCTTTCCTGTGCTATTTTTCCTGCCAGTTCTCTACCTCTTGCTATGGGTTTCCCTTTTGATCCCCGCTTCTCACTTCTTCTCTCTCTCTCTCTCTCTTTGGTCTTATTTTTCATTGTTCTCTTTCTTGTTCCGGCATCTTTCGCTGTCCCTGCTTCTTTCTGACGTCGTGCTCCCTGAATTCTCTCTCGGTATTTTTTTCCTTTTCCCTCATTTTATCTCTGGAACGTGAGGAAACTTTGGATGTGTGCTCGAGACCCTCCACATCCTTTGGTGGCGCTGAGTACGTTTTGCGGCCTTTGTAGCTGTGATGGAGGAGTTTCCTTTCCGACGCATACTCGAAGGAGAGAGCGTTTTGTTTCTTTATGAATCACGTTCCGTGTGTTTACAATGCTGTTCTATGTCAAGAGGGATTTATTCAACTGGCAGGGACCTAAGTGCCGGTTTCTGGGTCATTGCGTTTCGGGGGGGGGGGGAGGGGGCGTTAAAGAGCATTCTGTTTTAAGTTGATGTCTGAGATCAGTATTTCTTTTCATTCGATTAATTCAGTATTACGTTTGTGTGAGGTCTTTAGAAGAAGAATTACTGTTGAATTTTTCTTAGTACAAATGGATCGGATGTCCTTAAAGAGGTAAAACGCAGGAAAATCTCCAAGACACTTCTTCTTGATCATTTTCAATATTAGATTAGAAGAAAATTAAAAACCGTTAGGTTAAAAAAATACTGTTTTTTAGGAAAAGCCTTTACCATAGTAATGGATATTATATTCTGTTTTAGACATCACTTGACTAGATATGTGTATGCGGGAATCTCTTTCTGTATGAAGGTATTGAGGTGAATTATGAGGATAATCCATAACTTCGAGAGGGCACATATAATTTTCAGCGACTATTTTTAGGTGCTTTGAAGATAAATTAAAATACAAACATTTTATTTCTCTGCAATGAAATACCTATTTTTTAAAAAGAAACTTACATTAATCTTTCGTTTCCTATTTAATCGTGTGTTACGAAAAGGTATAAATTCAGAAAGTTTTACAGATTTCTCTGTAAAGTGATAATGTTAGTGACAATGGATTTTAGCAGGGCATTCCCATGAAATTCACAACTCATTGAAGAGAAAGCACCAAATCCAATATAATGCTAAAAAATGATCAATTCGTTACTTAGCCACTAGTTTGATATATAGGATCATAAATTTTTGCAAGTACTTTGGAAAGCTAACTGTAAACGGTATTCTCAGTACTTAATTTTATATTTGAATGGTGTCTGTAGAATATGTCGATTAAAAGTTTACAACTGCACGCAAGTTTAACGACGATGTTAGTGTTTTACGATAAGTTTTAATATATGACCTATTATTCTCTGGGTTTGGAAGGTGAACGTGTAATGCCTCCGAATAAAGTTGGACCTAAAAAATAATTTTGCAGAAGGAGTTATGAGCCCTAAAACAAAGTACAGTTTTCAAGATGTTTCTTGAAATGCGTGTTTAAATGAAGGAAAGTTGGGAATGGTGAGGTCTGGAATTCATGCAACACGCGTTAAAAACTTGGTAAATTCTTTAGAGGAGAGGAAATTGAAGAAATTCTCCGACGTCTACTTCTCCAACAGACGTGCCTTCTTTTGAGTTGGGAGACTACAAAGGTAACGCTTGCATTTCATGCGAACATCTTTTCCAAGGCTAATGAGCACACGAAATACATTATATGATGGTGACCGAAAAGGACGATTTTTTCAGTTATGCCGCAAGAGAGAAGAACTAGATGGTTTCCCAGAGTTGCATGAAAATGTATTCATCGTAATCATGTATTAAGCATCCGCACCCGCCTTTCTTATCCGGTTCGCAACGCTGTCTTCCCCCGACCCGACCTCTTTTTCACCCGCTCCGCTCTCTTCCTCCGTTCTGCTCTCTTCCCTTGCTCCGCCCTCTTTCACCCCTTCGCCCTCCTTCCCCGCCCCACCCTCTTTCATCCCTTCCCTTCTTTTTCTTCGCCGCCGCCCTCTTTTCCTGCCCGCCCTCTTTCTCTCCTCCGCCCCATTTCCCCGCCCCCCCCTGTTTCACCCCCACGCCCGTTTCACCCACCCCACACTGTTTCCCTGACCCATCCTGCTTCCCCGCTCCACCCTGTTTCCCCGCCTCACCCTGTTTTCCCGCTTCACCTTCTTCTCCCGCCCCACCCTTTTCTCCCGCCCCACTCTTTCCCCCCGCCCCACCTGTTTCCCCACCCCACCCTGTTTCCCCGCCCCACCGTCTTTCCACATTCCACCCTCTTTCCTCGCTCCTCCCGTTCTTTTCACCCGACACGTCTGCACGCTTCGCTTTCGTTCCCTGTTCTGTCCGTGCGCTCCGCCCTCCCCCTCTATGACAACCCCTCCTTCCTCGATCTTACTCGGCAGTTCCACCCTCTTCCGCTGCCACTCCTCCCTTGCTCGCCCTGTCACACTCCTCCACCACTCGTCCAGACCTCCCTTCCCAGCTCGCTCGCTGGCCAGTCCACTTCACTGGCCTCGCCCCCCACCCCGTCCCCTGGCAACATTGACTAAGCATTGTTAAATTGCATGAAATTTTCAGAAAGATCATTTTCAGGTAACATTTCGAATTCTAAATCAGTTCAAATTTGTGGTACAAACATATAGTAACATTTACTTTTATGCAGGTGAACCTTAATTGAATCGTTTATTTCAGAAACCCGTCAAACGCCAAAATTTAAAATGCGATTTAGCGGTGGATAATTGCTACATGACGATAGACACATCGCTTATTCCATATTTACCTGAAAAATATTCATTTATTAATTGCTTTAATATTTAAAAAATATTGAAATCGGAAAAACAGGGACACGTTTTCTCAATTTTCTCGACATGACAAATTTGGCGTTTGACGGGTTTATGAAATAAATGATTCAATATTCAAAAGAATCTTGCGAACTCTTATCGTTACTTCACAAATTTTGTTGAAGTATGTTCTCGTCAGTAAAAAAATCGTTTTCGAGAAAATTGTTTCCTTTCTACTTTTGAACGCATTTGTAATTCAAATATTCTGCTTTTAACGGCCACTCGCACTGCTTTTGACAGGCTTGAGGAGGGACGATATATATCTAATAAATTAAATTATTTAATCGCTGGATTGGTAGTTTGGTACAGCAGAGATTCGGCGTTTGTATCGCCTTTTTGCATCGGCTTTTCTCGCTCCGCCCCCGTTGACCGATCCTAATCAGTAATCACGCTGTTGGGAAGGTTAACTGGCCGGAGGCTGGCGGAGACTCGCGCGCCGCCACCGGTAGAGCGCGCGGGTGAGCGGCGAGATGGAGCACTGTAGTGCTGGCGACGTCCGCCAGGTGGGGCCGCAGGAGCGACGACCTCGCGCGCGCTCTAGCGTCGTCACCGACCACCACGCGACGGCGCCTGCCGCGGCAGCCCTTCCGACGTCAAGGACGTAAGCGATCCCGTAAGATTCAGTCTGCAAAGATTGATTGATTGATGCGGAGGAGATAATCTAGGGTGGCTGAGTTTCATGGGCCATTTGCCTAGAAGATTTTAGAGTGTAACTTACTAAATGACTTACAGACCATGAGAGAAATTTGAGATTTTTTTTGGTAATAAATAGTGTACTGAAATATGGCAATGAGTTAGTGCAAAAAGTTAGTAGGGGCCCCAAAAATATATAGTGTAAAGGAAAAGCAAAAAAAAGGGAAGAAAGGTACCCCCTAAAATTTAGATTCGTTTCAAATTCTCAATGCCGCGAGTTCACACAGATTGATCGGATAATAAATCCACTTTGGTTAAAATATTTATGTACGTGCAGATACCGACCTGTCAAAATAAGTAAAAATCTGCGCAAAATCAGTCTTAGTGTAGTGTTAATCTTATTGGTGTTTTTTCGTTTTCTAATTTTCATTCTTTCTTCCATTGATTAAATTTGGCTAGTCGATACGAATTACTTTAAAGATGAACGATTGAGAGATGTCTATTCATGTAATGTCTATCTACGCACATAAAAGATTACATTTTTATAAAATAAAATATTTTTCATTGCTGAAAATTTTTATTTTTAAATTTACGACTTTGCAAGTGGGTCAGAGTCAACCCTACAAATACTACATTACCAAAAGCTTCTTTCACTCTAATAAAAAGTAAAGTGCTCCTGCCTCATGCAAATATTGAAGAAAGGGAGGTTCTGAATGAAGAGTTTGTTTAAAACAAGCAGTTCACGGATGGTTCTGCGAAAATGATCCTGAGAGGAAACTTCGAAAACATCAATATTATCGTGGTTACGAAGTAAATTCCAGAGGAATTTCAATTTTCTCTTATATTTCTCTTCTAGTGGATACATTTCATTCGCTATATTGTAGGTGTTTTGAGTCATTTGTAGCTGCGAAAATTACGGCATTCATTTCCTATTTGAAGTTTTAATTCGTCGGTTAAATATTTTTTTAATAATCTTCCTCCTATTGTTTCGTCTGAGGATATAATAATAGTTCACACTGTCATTTTCGACATCATAACGCACTTTTCTTTCTTGTTCCTTACGCATCTAAGACCCGGTCCACTTTGCATGTTAGTTTAAACAATAAGTTTTGTTCATACTCTTCAAGATCCAGTGATTTCTTTCTGTTGCAAAACGATAAAAAAATTTAAAAAACAGAACTAATCAAACATTTTATTGAAACTAACTAAATGTAAACATACAGTAAATATTGACCTTTTATTATGGCTCTTTGAAACGTTTTTTAATATTTTATATGAGAATATGCGAATCACTCGCCACCTTCACATCCATCTTAATTCCTTTGATATTCCATAAAAATATATGCATCATTCGCGATTAATTTATTTTACTAACTCTAATTTAAAATATTTATTATTATTATTATTATTATTATTATTATTATTATTATTATTATTATTATTATTATTATTATCATTGCTAAAACATTTTTTCAATAAAACAGAAATTTATAGTTTAGAAATTTATAAAGGATGTAATTTCATATAATCGTATTTCGAATATATGCAAAGACATTTGAATAAAGCAGTTGGCCTTTTTAGCAGAAAATGGTTTTCGGCAATGTCCCGTTACAATAATGAAAGTTAAATATGTGGAGTTCGTCTCTACGATTCAAACGCCATGCTTGTAGTTTGCGAAATTGCGGTAACTGTGCGCAATGAGCGGTACTAGCGGGGACAGGGGCCTATTGCGTAGTTTGAATAACGGCGCTGAAGCGCCTTCACTTGTTCAATATTCAACGCACGGGATCAACTGATCTCAAGAATGGGAGTTCGGCGGAAGCTTCTCATACGACTTCATGAAGAAGCAACCCAGAATTGATCGGATTTTTTTGAAGAGTTTTAGTCTCCACTCAACTCGTGGGAAACTTTTCGTATTTGAAGAGGAGCTCATATTTGTTAAAATGTTGAAAGGCAAAGGGAGATGAGCACAGCGACGAATCGCGGTACTTCTACTTTCAAAGAGTTTTTGAAAGCTTTTAATAATGAATTAGAAAGTTGTGCATAGAAGAATGTTTTAAAATTTTATTTCCAGTACAAAGAGAGTCGCAGAACCGGTAGAACCGAGATTAATACATAACATTCTCTGGAGATGAATTGGGATCGTTAAACTTGCTCATGTAGTAGTATACGCTTGAAAGTTTCGTGGGCTTATTGTACGTAACTCATTCGCAAAGTACCTCTAGTTAATATTTCCTTTACGCCTCTACATTGATTAAGTGCAACATTGGCAACATTCATCTTGCCGTGCTGACTCACACGTGCTGGTTTTAATTAAGAAATCTATTCTGCGAAGTGCAGAGCAGAGAGCGGACCATCTGTTTTCCTGCAACGCACTGCTCCTGGTCTTACGACGCGTGTGTAATTCTGCGCGCAATGGCTGGGAAGATGAAGTTTTTTATTGAAGTATTTGTCATTCTTTCGTTCTACGAATTTTTCCTTCATGAAGATTTTAATTAATGAATTAAGTGCGTAAAATAAGTCTGTAGTGTTCATCCACATTTCTAGTTGCAATTGTTTTAGTACACAAAGTCCCTTTATCATCTTTTGAACGTATTTTCATGTATTTTATTTTAGTTATTCCATTTCTCTTTTAATTAAGTTGTTTACTACAACACACAAAACACCTGAGAATCGTGTGCATGATTCATTTTGTCTGTTTCTAGCTACTCCTTTAGTTACTCGTTTTGTTAACTACGTAAATTTTCGGTATTGTCTTTTCTTGCCTTAAAATGAGGAAAATCATCAATTGAGTTCTCATTTTCTGAATGGGAATTTATATAGAAGTGTTTTAGTAAGGTAGTCAGAGCCTGGAATCAACCAGACTAATAGGTATAGATCTGCGAATTGCATGATCCATGAATAATTTAATCTATAGTGCTAACTATAGATATATCCTACCTCAAACCTCTCAGCCGATGAATCAAATGCGCCGGCTATTCTCGGAGACAGAGTGCCTTACACCCCGTACGTACTGCTGGTCTAATCACCTTCAGCATTTGAGTATAAACAGATAAGTTAAATTCCTTGCATTATTTCCACTACTCTAGCACGCATGTCGGGAATTTAGAGCTTGTTCCGGACGTTGCCAAGAGATATCTGGAAAGAGTCTGCCAACACACGAGTAGGTCGGCGTCGTATTCCAGCGGAACACCGCCCCCTCTTGAGCTATAACATGCACTACACTTACAGTGCTTAAGTAGTTAACACGCCCTGAATCAGGAATCACTCACTAACTCACTTATTCAAAGGGGTTGAAACATTTGCGGATGTGTATAGATACGCGGCTGCAACTCGAGGTGCCGACGTGTTGTGCCGACGTGTTGTGCCGACGTGTTGTGCCGACGTGTTGTGCCGACGTGTTGTGCCGACGTGTTGTGCCGACGTGTTGTGCCGACGTGTTGTGCCGACGTGTTGTGCCGACGTGTTGTGCCGACGTGTTGTGCCGACGTGCTGTGCCGTCGTGCTGTGCCGTCATGGTGTGCCGTCGTGGTGTGCCGACGTGGTGTGCCGACGTGGTGTGCCGACGTGGTGTGCCGACGTGGTGTGCCGACGTGGTATGCCGACGTGGTGTGCCGAGCGGACACGGAGTGGCAGCGTCTGCAGCGACCGTGAACGCTTAAATCCACTTCCCGACTGCAGGGCTCCGGAGGGTGTGGCTGCGCGCAGTGGGCGGGTTGCCCGCTTCTGATTTCTCTCTTTTGCCCCTCTCGCAACTGTATCACAAAGTCCTTGAGTACTCTGATAAATCTTTCTCTGGTATGTTACTGTTTTGTTTTATTTACTCGGGCAAATTTTTTTGTGATTCGAGAGAAAGTTAATGTAAAGAAGCGCATGATGGTATTATATTTTTTTATCTTCATTAATCATAGCGGTAATTAGGCAGTAGACAGTAGCTACATTCAATATACGAAAAGTATTAGCATATCTGCTACGATGTCAGGAGTTAAATATTTATGTCTCCTGGGTCGTCCGGAGCGAAGATATGTCAAACATTTAAACATGAAATTTATTTATGGCACTCCTTCAGCCGTAATAGCTTATAATTATTATTTTCGAGTTTTGTTCGAAATAAGTTAGTCCATGAAATCCAAAAACAAAGTACAACACATATTTCGCAAGTTGAGTATACACATTCATCTTTATTTATCCGCACAGCTTAATTTTACATAATCTCTATTTGAACAAAAACTATAGGTGGGTAGTATTAAATCTAATTTCAATACGCCATTAATAACCATTCTTTACTTAAAGCTGTAAACTTTTAAAATATCTCAAATAATTGTTGCATCTCTAGGCACCAGAATCAAGATTACCAAAATCAACAATATTCCGCTGTTGTCCGTTTCACTAGGAACCATCAAACTGTCGTAGGACATTTGTAAAAAAATGTACAGATCTCAATCAGCACGCAGAACATGACCCATAATTTACAACTAAAATACGTTCTACTCTTTGCCAACTGTACAATGAATCTAAGTACTTTTGTTTGACCAAATTTTCACTTTCTCTAATTTCCAATTTTTAAACTTTTTTTAATCTTGCTTCTTAAAGTGCAAGTTATTTTAATTGCATGTCACGAACTTGTACAAAAAACAGGGGAGAAATCGCTCTAACTAAATTGCTTCCAATCCAGAGTTTTCTGGTGAAGCATTAGAGAAAATGTCCGCGTGCATCTCCTCAATGAAGGGAACATAAAACAAGCTTTTGACGTCGTCGTGGTGGGTCAATCCCCGCCACTGTCCACAGTCGGCGCCGACGCGGAGCCGCATGCGATTCGCTGGCGGAGACCGAGGTGGCGCGGCGGGGAGAAGCTAGCGATGTGAAGGGTCATTCGTCTTGGCAGCTGATGGACGGCTTCGTCCCGTCCCCGTCCCTACCACCGCCATCGTCCCCGCCCCACCCGTCGCCACCACTCTATCCCTGCCCCGTTGTTGACATCGTCCCTGCTTCGCCCCCAACTCACCACTGCCCGCCAGCGCCCGTCTCTCATCCCAGCCCGCTTCTCCGCCCTTGGACCTATCTCGTCTCCGCTCTCTCCCCATATCTGCTTTTGCTCTGTCTCGTCTTCCTCACCCTCCCCGCCTTTCCCAGATCCGCCCCGCCCTTCCCATCCCCGCCCCGCCCTTCCCCGCCATCCATCTGCCGTTGCGCTTATCCCGTCTCCGCTCTCTCCCCACATCCGCCTTCCTCAACATGCTATTTCCGTCTCTCTATCTCTGCTTCTGCCCTTACCCCGACTCAGCTCTCTCCCCATATCCGCTTTCACCAAGTTTTGCTTTCCCCACCCCGCCCCGCCCCGCCCCACCCCGTCCCCGCCCTGCCCCTGCGCTGCCCCGCCTCCGCTCGGCTCTCACCCTGCTCTCTCACTTGTCCCCGCCCTATCTCCGCTCTCTCCCACTGCTTCCACATGCTCATACCCCATCTCCCTGCCCCCACCAAAACCTCTTCTTTGTTGCCTCTGGACATAGTTCGCCTTCTCCACCCACCCCCCGCTTCCGCCTTCGCGCTCATTTCTTTCCCTCCCCCTGCTGTCTCTCTCACCACCGAGGTCTCTTCTCACTCCCACCTCCATCTTTTCCCACCCCGTCCTCGACTCGCCCGACCCCCGTCCTTGTCATTGGTCGCCGCCGGCCTGTCTCTTCTCCTATGTCCTCTTGCTCGTCTCCACCCCCAGATCCCACCCACGCCACTGCTCATTCGCCAACAGCCCACTCTGACGACGACGTCCCGCATCCATCGTCCTGACCCGAGCGGGATATTTCGTGCGCGATTCTGCCTCGCTGGCTTTGCGGTCGCAAATGAAAGAATGTTCGTTGTTAAGAGAGAATGTTAAAATGATTCCCTCGCGAGAGAAATATACTCTTGTATACAAGCAGCAAACAACTACAAGTTGTGAAGAAATACGTAGATTTACATAATTAAAAGTTTTGTGAATATAAATGATGAAGAGGAGAGGGTGGAGAATAATGTAAAAAATAAATTACAAACTTTGTGAAACTCAATTTCCGGGAAATTATCATTACGACCATGTTTTTTTAATTTTATGTCTGTTTTTGGTATCCCATATAAATTACGTTCACTTTCTATACTCTCCAACGCTTCTATTAATTTCTCTCTTATCATCGGATTTCTCGCTGAGCTTCATTGCAATCTGCTTTAATGAAGCCTTTTCCAAGTACTTGTTTCAGAGACCATGCCCTTGCGCCAATTTCTCGAAAATGTAACTATAGACTTTGATAAGTTCTTCTTTTGTATTTTCCTAGAATAAATAATTGGTAGCTATGATAGTCATCCTTCCTATTACTCTTAATTTCCATTGCATCTCGCATTTAAAAACTAATATTGGATCGGCATGGATAGTATCTGTCAGTGGATATTGTGATATTTATGAATGCAATATCTTTTTCACAATCATTCGAAAATATTTCCTAATTTCCGATGTATTTGGCCCACTTCTAAAAGATACAGCCCTGTTGTGCTTTTCAATTAGATCAGAAAGCTTTTAAGCTCGTTCATCACATTCGAGGGAGAGCTCCTGCCGACGGATATTTTTCTGTATTTAAAACCACGTTTCCCGCTAACGAACTGAATTAAAATACCGCTACATTAATCAAATAACTTCATCGACTGCTGCTCCCAGCTACCCAGGCCGCTCTTTCCATCCCCCCCCCCCCGCCCCCGCCCCCCGCCCACCGCCCCCGCCGCCGACGGACGCGCTCTCTTGCGGGAGTCTTCTTCCTCCCCGAACGGCGGCGTGGATGAAAGAGGGAGAGGAGGAGCATTTATTGGTTCGGCGCCGTCCGGGAGCGAGTACGGGCGAGTACGAGCGTCTGGGAGGGAGTTGACAAACGGTTAACTGACACGAATAAAAGGTACATGTGTATAATGTATTTATGAATGTATTATTTAGGTATTTGGCATTTTATTTTTAAGTCGGCTTTTGCCATCTAGCAGTATTCCCAGAACTGGAATCTGTTTTTTAATGATTAATATGATAATTATTTTATAATATTAATTGTTATATTATGTCTAAGGGCAAGGAGACATGAGACGAGTCGAGGATGACGAATGATAAAAGGGGAGGAGAGGGGCTTCATTTGTGGGTTCAGCACCATCCGGAAACGAGTACTTTTTGACAAACGTGTAAATCAAACGAATAAACTGTACAAGCGTACAATGCGTATGTATTAAGGTATTTGGCATTTTAGGCATTTTATTTTAATCCGACTTTTGCTATCTAGCAGTGTTTGCAGGACTGGGCCCTTTTTCCGTATTTATTACCCACGTCTGAGGGCAACGGAGACATGACGTGGGCATCACGTATTCCCATCATCGTATCCAGCTTATTTGACCTGCTTATAAGCATGCCTGCTTTCTTCACACAGGTAACATAGTCGATGTAAATTAGAAAACCACAGCTTCATTTTTGTCCCCTTCGGGAATCGAACGCGGGACCGCTTCGCAGAAAGCTAGCTCTCTGCCCTTCAGCCACTCGAGGCAAACATGAAGAACGAGAGTAATTAAGTAGAAATACTTAAGTGGTAGTTACGCGATGGCAATTAAAGAAGAAAAATTTGTACTCTGTTGTATTCGTACTCTGGTGTAAAATGCATTGGAAATGTTGCGTTGGCTGCACGTAACGATGGTTCATGTTAATCGTGAAGGCCGGAAGTCGGAGCCTCGCCGTGGCTTCGGAAAAGCCCGAGCGAAGCAGAATCATATTGGCCATTCCTCATTGCCGATATTTTTGTAAGATTTACTTCGCTCAACTACCTTAATACGTATCCAGTTTTGCATCTCGACTCACTTTACCACGTATTCCACACGTGTTGCATTCATCTATTTTCTTGGCTTTTAGTAAGGAAAATACTAATCCCCCGGAAAGGGCGAAGGATGTCTCGTTTTAATCGTGAAGACCGACAGTCAGAGCCTCTCCATGTCTTTGAAACTGCGAGAGAAGCAAATCAGATTCGTCGTAAATCGCCGATATTTTTGCTAAGATTACTTCACCCAACAATCTTACAACGCCCGACCTGGATGGCGGAGGTCGCTAAGGCTGAAATGCCGTAGCAGCCGCGGCTCGATGGGTCGCGGGTTGGAATCCCGCCTTGTGCATCAATGTATGTGTGTGTTTGTGTGTCCTTACCTGTTCTTCCTACAGTTCCCCATACACTTAAAGCAATCACAGTTGTTGCTAAATGATCAGGTTTTAATAGTGACTTTAAAAAACTTACCATGTACACATTTTTGAATCTCCAACCACTTTACTGCGGATTCTATAGTGTTTCATTTATCTATTTTCTTTAGATGTTATATCAGCTACTTCTATAGTAAGAAAACAGTATCTTACTATAGTAAGAAAAATATTCGCCGCCCTAAAATGGGCGATTACAAAGGAATGTTATAATGCTGCATTTCACTCAAGTGTAAAATAATTTATGAATTGTCTCTTAGTCGTGTGTGTGTGTGTATGTGTGTGTGTGTGTGTGTATGTGTGTATGTGTCACTCTGTCAATGTGTCTGCTTCTACGTTCTTGGCAATCTACACCCTCATCTCCAGCGCCATCTCTACCTTCAATTATTTCCTAGCGGCCTAACCACCCTACATTGGACAGTTTGTCTCGATTTCAATTAAGTCGCACTTTTCCTGCATTGTGTTCTCCGTCGCGTTTGTTTTATTTTCCAAGGAGCAATTTTGCAAGACCACCCTGAGCGACACAAACTCTAGCTAGTCTTTGCCTTCGCTCTTTTTTCCCGGCCGACCGCGTTCTCTCGCGGAAGATTCCTCCGTGCCCGAGTCGACGCAAGGAGAAGCTGGGAGGAAGGACAGAAACAATTCTACAGAAGGCAGCGCCCGGGGAGGCGAATGGGAGGAAATCTAGTTAAACGGTGCATTGATTATCATTTGCTGAAGTTATAAGTAATTTGTAAAATTATTTAATTCACACAAAAACTGATGATAAAAGTTATCTTTGATGATGGTCTGCTGAATGCAAAATATGTAAGTCTCCATTCAGGTAAAATCTCGATGGCGACCCTGTTGATCTCTTAGAAGGGGCTACACTGACATTAGTAAACCATACTCTTTCCATTGTTGAATTATCTATTTTTTTACTATAATCAGCGTTTCCACTTGTCAGCGGTTGTCTCATATTTTGCGTTTCCAGCCTTCTCTTTCCGCCCATTGGTCGACGCCCATTCTTCTTTCACGCATGGCTTCAATTATTCCTGAATTCCATGTATTATGAGGCCTTCTCCTTTTCATTCTTCCCGGAGGACATTCTTAGGCTATCTTGAATCTGACATTCTTCCCAGACGGCCATACTATTGCAGAATTTTACTTCCTAATCTGTCCACAACAGATTCCGTTTGCTGCATTTGTTCCTTGATCTCTGTTTCTAATTTTCTGCATTCTCGAAATTCGGCAGCTCCGTCCATTTATACTGCACAACATTTCTGCTTCTGACGTTCCGTCAGGGTCCAACTCTCTCCACCACAGGTTAGAATAATACTCCTTACAATAATCTTTTTTGTTCTTACGTGAATTTTCCGACTCCATAACACGCCATTCAACATTATGATGACTCCTATTGTCTGTTTAATGCGGTGCTCAATATCATTTTCATTATTTCCAGACTTATGCCGGATTGTTGAATGTAATGGGAAAATGTGCTAAGTTACACTTATATCCTGGTAAAACGTTTCTTTCGAGGAACGATAGTCTCTATTCACCTCTAGCATAGCACTTTCCCGATGACATATTCTGCCTTCAACAGGAGAGTGATCGGAATAAACTGGTTCAGCATTCCATCGCATAACAATATTTTTTTATTTTTTACACCTGCTTTTCTTTTCTGACGCTTGAGACTCACGTTAAGTATATCTCCGCTGTCACAAGCTGCAGTTTCCAACGCCTTTGTCCGCCACATCTATTCTGAGCGAACGCAGCCTTCGTTTGCGGGGGCTGCAGAGCACTTCAAATGACGAGCGAATAAAAGTACGACGAGCCGCCCTGCCGGCGGTTAGCGCTTCACTGCTTTTTTTGGACTCGAAGCGAATCAGATGCAGAACTGATTCGGCATTTGGGCCTCTTGTGCTGCCACAAAGGTTCATGAGCGGACGCGCGTGATGGTGGGGGAGAGGCTTCCATTTGCTGCAATTTTCGTTTGCGCTAACCGAACGTACGGATATATAAATAGGCGTCTGAAATTGCTGGCGAAATTCAGTGGATTAAAATTTACGTGGTTGAGTAGTATCAGCGTTATCTTGAAAGGTTCATTCTTATGGTATGAAATGATGTAAATATTCAAATTCCTAAAATGAACCGAAATCAGGGACTTGCATATTCATGTATGTGAATCCCTGATTTCAATAAAAAGTTGGATGACATCTATTCTTATTTATTTCTAATGAATCTAGAATAGGTAATAATTGTCTCCAAAACATAATACTTGTTCTCAAAATAACATTTGTTATGTATATATGAAAAAACAAGTGTGATATCCGAATTTCAGATATTCATTTCTTAAAGTTGTATTTTGAATCCTTATTTTCAACAATCAAAAGAAAATAACGCGAAAATAAAATCATTAATGGAATTTGAAAAGTATATAAACATACGCCTGTAGAATAATTTAATTTGAATCTTATATTTGGTGAAACATACAATTGACTGAATTTCTAAAACTATTTTAAAAATACAAAATCCATCTAATTTTAGACCGCTTTCTTAAATTATTAGTTAATGATTGCTCAGGGAACCCACCCAGAAACCTTCTGTTTTGCAGTCAGATGTTCATGCCCACTGAGCTAAATGATCAAACATTACACTCATGACTATTTAACGATAATTAACATGATCCGCGTACATCTGCGTGACGAGAGTTAACCTTGAATTGATTGTACTACAAATGGGATGAAGGGTAACGATGAAAGGAATAGGATGTCATACATTTCGTTGGGAAAAAATTGGATTAGACGGGCTTTGCCATAAAAAGCAATGGTTAATACGATTGTGTAAACGTGCATAAGAACCATAAACAACTGAAAATGGAGCGATGGTGGTCCAATGGTGGTGCTTTCCACCCCATTTGAAGGGCTAGGGAGTAAAAGATGGTAACCATAAGTTTTTGTTTTGATTATATTAAAATTTTCGTACTCTTCCATCTGCTGTCGACGCGCTGTGACTCTCAAATAGTCAAAATTATGGAGCATAGTTGTCCCCCGGTTGTCAATTTTATGTACCCCATTTAAACCCCTTCTTTCAAACATGTTCTCTTGCGAACGCTCCCACGTGAGTTACCACGTTTTAACCCGAACCCTTCATTTAATAACTGCAAATAGTCCGTACACTCATCCAATAGGGAGTGCACCATCACTGTGTGTCATCCCATTTCATTCATCACTACCCTTCATCCTATTTGTACCTCGAACGGCACAGGGTTCACTCCCGTCACGACCCTCAAGGCAACGCCACTGTCACGGCCGCCTCAGAGGGAAGCTCTTGGCGGAGCCGCGCCGCGTGAGAATCCGCGAGTTATAGCGGTCATCAATTAGCGGCGCGCAAACATCTGGGCAATTGCGCGGGACGCTTGTCAGCGCACGGCGCAGCTGGCGCTGGCGGCGCCGCCTCGAGAGGGCTAACGGAGGACGAGATCGCGGTTAAGAACGCAGACGCTTAACAGTCTGCTCAGTGCGTCAACTGATGTCACTGCAGCTATGTTTAAATCGTAGTATATATCCGAGTTCACTATATCCGAGTTCACTATATCCGAGTTCACTATATCCGAGTTCACTATATCCGAGTTCACTATATCCGAGTTCACTATATCCGAGTTCACTATATCCGAGTTCACTATATCCGAGTTCACCATATCCGAGTTCACCATATTCGAGTTCACCATATTCGAGTTCACTATATCCGAGTTCACTATATCCGAGTTCACTATAGCCGAGTTCACTATAGCCGAGTTCACCATATCCGAGTTCACTATAGCCGAGTTCACTATAGCCGAGTTCACTGTAGCCGAGTTCACTATAGCCGAGTTCACTATAGCCGAGTTCACTATAGCCGAGTTCACTATAGCCGAGTTCACTATAGCCGAGTTCACTATAGCCGAGTTCACTATAGCCGAGTTCACTATAGCCGAGTTCACTATAGCCGAGTTCACTATAGCCGAGTTCACTATAGCCGAGTTCACTATAGCCGAGTTCACTATAGCCGAGTTCACTATAGCCGAGTTCACTATAGCCGAGTTCACTATAGCCGAGTTCACTATAGCCGAGTTCACTATAGCCGAGTTCACTATAGCCGCGTTCACTATAGCCGAGTTCACTATAGCCGAGTTCACTATAGCCGAGTTCACTATAGCCGAGTTCACTATAGCCGAGTTCACTATAGCCGAGTTCACTATATTTACGGTCGACTGTACTCCCTCAAAGAGCGTAACCACACTACTTATATAACAAGAAGAGCCGTGGGTTGGCGCGGTACTCACTGCAGATGTTGCAGCGGGTCTCGTCGGAGAGGTCGCCGCAGCCGTCGCGGCCCGAGCAGGCGACGGCGGTGGAGCGGCAGCGGCCGTTGTTGCAGCGCAGCGGGCACAGCGCCCCTGGCGGCCGCCGCCCGCGCGCCTTGCACGCCGCCCGCGGCTCGTCGCTCGCGTCGGGGCACGACACCACCGCGTTGCAGTACTCGTACTCGGGCAGGCACGTGCCGTCCAGGCAGCGGAACGTGTGCTCCGGACATCCTGTATGCAACAATTGGAACAAATGAACAACAAAAGCAAAGGGGATGTGAAACAAAATTATAGGTCCAAAAGGGTTGTCATATTACGGATCAAAAATAGATTCCCTAAAGATATTTAACCTCATAGAAATCACACAGAAATAGGAACAAACAATGAAATATTAAGCAAAACAATTATTCTGAAAGGACATCAAATAATAATGGGGAACATGGGCTACCATTATGTATATTTATTTAAAAAAAATATTATTAAAATGTATGAAAGTTACCTTCTTGTGCGTTTTAGAATATAATGTTATTTATTTATTTTTTATTGTGTTTATGTTTGAATTGTCTGATAAGTTCGTAAAAAACTGTCTGCGAAATAAATATTGCTGGTCGGTGGAAAAAAAACAAAAAAAAAATAAAGGGTTTAACAAATTGAACTTATTGACCAATATAACACTCCAACCAAAAACTTCTTCCGTCTCTCATCTTTACCTTGCACCTTAGAATTTGGCCTAAGTAAGACAAAACAAAGTTGCCATGTGAGTTCAAGATATTCAAAGGTTATGTTTCACCCACTATAAATATTTAGTAAATTAAAAATTATATTTATACATATTATTGAAGTTAAAATGAAAGAAAAATCTACATCACATAATTTTATTTCATTATTAACATCACATGAATGAAAGTTACTAGCTGATGACGAAATGTATATGTGAAAATCTTTTCCTAAAAGTTATAAAAATTGTACTTGTTCAAAACGTCACTCCTAAATTAGTTTCAATCGAGCTGAAAAAACAGACTAAATAGAAATGAAATGGAAAATATTTCATGCACGAAAATAATGTTTGTGTCCAAGAAAGTAACTACATTCGTAGGGACAGCTGACGTATTGCAATAAATCACTCCTCTCCAAGTTTCAATTTGCAACAACGTAACATAATCCTTGTAAAACATTGCCATTGAACAGGAATAAATATGTATAATAAGAGGGTTGCAAAATGTAAAGGGATCGTAAAACAAATTACTTTTACAAATAGGCGAAAGATGAAATCAAACACACATTCATCATTTTGATTGGTCATTTTGAATGTTATCGGACATTGAAAACATAAAAAATGCAAAATCATTAGATGAATTCTCGCTCTCCAGATCCTTAGACACACAGTGTATGTACAATCTCATTTAAAAACACAAAATTAATGTACGTGTATATAAAATAATTAATTATGGTCTTTTCAGACATATAGTTGAATTTTATAACAGCGAAGGCTAATTAAATCTTAGGACACGTCTTCCCTGCAACTTTCCGCTTGCCTTGAAATTGCCCAACCAGCAATCGCTTCTTTAAAAACTCTTCATTTATCATTCGAGGATCAAACCTAGTTAAGAAAACGAGGTCTTCAGTTTTGGAGAACACACTGCATTTGAAACCATTTGCAATTTGCGCAGTTAGTGCAGTGTTATGAGGAGACAATTCCGTCGCATTGGATATTGACTACACGCCAGAGGATATGTGCAAGTTTAAAAACACACAAGTGTCTTCGGGCAATGTAGAAAGCTCTATTAGTCAGTACAAGGCTCTCTTACACGATAATAGGAAAAATTTCATTGTTGGAAATTTGAAACAAATAATTTACGAAGATCGTTTTAAATAATAGGATTATGAGGAGTATAATGTTTAATTTTGGTATTTATGTTAATGAAATAAAGTACTATACACTTAGATAAAAATATTTTTATACAAAAGAATTGATATAATGATAATTAGTGTTCCATATTTTTAAATTTTTAGTACATATTTTTGTACATTATAAGACATATTTATGTACATGTTTTCCCAATTTTTATCAACGTAATCGTTACGTACTCGGAATACTCGTGCTTGCTCTTGAGATCCAGAAATGAAGTCGAATGACTATGTGTTCTGAGCCAATAAACAATTCATTGTTTACTTAATACTTTATTAAATTTGATTTAATTATATTCTATAACTTACGTGATTAAGCGCCAAAAACTTAGGGGAAAACTTACGTGGTGAAAGAATGATCGAAGCTAAATTTAGCGTCCAAAAGCAAAGCAAGGAACCATTTTAGTCCCATAGAGATAGGGATTACTGATCTCAAAGTACTTTGAAATAATTATTAAAACGTTTGAGAAGTATAAAACATTGGAAGTTACTCATTTATCAATATCATTATTGTATTCATACACAAATCAGTGTTTTAGCATCTCAAACTCAGGATGGTATCAATTTGAATACGAAAAGAAATCCTACAGAAATTACTTGACTTATAATTTGAATATGTATAATAAACACTTCAAGTTTTCATTGTGGTGTGATGAAATATTGTAAATTTAAGAATATTATGTATGGAATTTTTTAGAGTGTTGTTCGTATTAACACTGAATGAATATAATTTCTACCTCATAATTTTCATCAGTGATGCATCCACGGAAAGGGTGAAAATTAGAGAAGAACTCTCTTCAAATTACGATATAATTGTCCAGGAGAGGTAATTAAATTAATGCGTTTTGAATTTGTTCAGAATTGTTTATTAATTTGTGTGCAATACATTAAGAATTGTGCATTGTGTAATATGTATCTATAAAAGTTAGTAGAAGTGAACTTGACTTTGAATAACGCAGTTTAACATAGCACAAATTAAAATCCAGAGAAGTCAACCCATCCAAATATTTACATAAATACTTATCTGGTAACAAATTGTAATATTGAAATGAAGTATTATATCTTTACAGTGAATTAAAGGTGAATATGGAAAATTAAATTCTCCTTGGAAAATTTTGAGACATTATAGAACTCTCGTTATTTTCTTTGTAGTGTCTCGCCTTTTATTAAAAATTCCGACAACGATATACAAATGTAATTGAGTATGAAATCAAAAAAATAGCGCAAAGATCTGTCACAATCATTTAGTCTTGTATCCAAAGATTAGCATACCATGACTACAATAGTCAAAGATTAGTACAGGGAACACTCCATACTTCTCAAGCAGATGCAAAAGAATAGTAAACCGTCTCTAAAATTCTCTATGAAACCATACCTTATAACTGTCATATATTAACCTGTGTAACCTCTGTACCCACAATGCCAATTAAAATTTAAAATAATATGTGAGTTTTGTTTCGCCTGCTCAGAAATACTGAGGGTTAAGTTGACAGTTTTTGCTATGCCTGTATTGTGATAACCTATTAATATGAACCTGCATTTAATTTGGAAAACTAAAATTATTAGAGCATTTATAGGAATACAGAAATTTGTTAAAAATTATGTTTGAAGCTATCAAATGATTTTGATTTGTTTAGGTTGAAGTGTCTTAATTTGAAGCTGTTGTATTTGTCTATTATACGTAGGGAGTAGTCGGTAAATAAATTGATTGAAATTTTAATTTATCTGATATTTATTTGAATATGGTTTCTCTTTATTAATATTTTTTGAAATATCGTTTATTCCATTTCGTTTATTAAAACAATTAACATACACACCACACATTTTTAGCAATTTCCGAAAACATTTGCGTTATGGAAAAATGGGACTGACCGTTAGACGAGGAATTAAATTATTTGAAACGAGAATTCTGATGACATAATTTCCAATAATGCGGCACATGTCCGAATTAAAAATCAATACAAAAATGTACGTTTAATTGTGCCTTGAAAACGGAATATCAAACAGGGGACATTTGTGAGTCATTTGGAAGCTCTGGAGCGTGATGTCCAACGAACGCACATGGCTGTGATGCACACGCCGTGACGGAAGATAATGGAACTCTAAGGGCAATTGTTTGAGAGGAGCGTAATGGGCTAGGATAAATTTATGCTCAATATATTGACTATGGTCTTGTTGCATGGGTTCGTTTACTCGCTTATATCGAGTTGAGAATTGAGGAAAATCTCGGGAAAGTAAATGTGTATTGCTCACATTAATGGCACCGTTTTGGGTCACATTTTTATTTACATTATATGTTGCTGAGTTTGCAAGAATTTGATTTTCATAGTTATTATAATTAAAAATTGTGAAATAAAGATATCACAGTTTTGTCACTAATTCTAATGTGTTCAGTAATCATTGTAAATGGACGTGCAGCTTTAAAACGGAATGTTAGAAATTGTCAGAAGAGAGACGGAATAATCAACTTGAAATCTTCTCGATAATTTAATTACAGAATATTGAGGAAAAATATAATTTAATTATAACTCTCGATTTTAACTCTCAAAATACTTTCCTCTAGAGAGATTTTCGTAATCTGGTTATGAAATGAATATATTTATCACTGACAGTATATTAATGAACTTCCCATTTATCTCTAGAAGGGCAAGTTTTCCAATTGTGCATGTGTAGATTTTCGAGGAGATAACTACTGTTGCCCCAGTTGTACGAACGAGCCTAGGAAACATATATATATATATATATATATATATATATATATATAATATGTGTGTGTGTGTATAATGTGTAAATATTTCTTGTTACATATATTACGGTCTTGATCGTACATTTGAATTCTAATGACCAATTCACACTTTACAAAATAGGTGCATTCTTCCTTGTTAACTTTGGGTTAGCAAAATCCTCATATCAATTATCCCTGCAGGTTTTGAAGTTAAAGCTTGAAATTTAAATTATGGGTTCTAGTTAACAGAGAAATATTTATCTCTTTCTTTAATGAATTTACTTGGAGATAAGAAATGCGAAAACGAATGGAAAATCTCGACCTGAAGCTAATTTTCTAAAAGGCAATCAGGGTTTGTTACTGCATTTTCCCTGTTCCTATGGTCAATTTAAACTGGTCAATTTGAGCATTGTGTTCTCGTAGCTCAGCCAAAGTCCTTTTAAATATGGGGTAGATATACGGGAATGGGATATCAGCTAATGAAACGAAACGCGTTGGGAAAAGAAGGAATGCGTACGCTCCATGACCCATGGGTAAAGTTTATATCATCAGAGCTGCTTCAATTTGTAGGAGAAACTTATAAAACGGCAGTTATGATTTATGGGCAGCCGGCCTTTACGATTCTCCCACCGCTTCTAGTGTAAGCTCCGTGTTGACGAGCTAAGCAGTGGCGTCGTTCATCTCAGCTACATACCAGATGCCGACAATCCAGCACCGTCACAGTCAGATAGCCTTTGCAGGACCGGCAAGACCTAGAGGTCAAGTCCCGACAGTGGCGGATTTACCTACATAGTCTTAGGTCGAATACAACCCCAGTCTGGAGCAGAATTCTAGCCACCATCTGCTCAATTCTAGCCTCCGTCTGCTCAGATCGGTAGTTTTTCGTGGTTTCTCCGATTAATAACAGGCTAATGCTAAAACAGTACCCCAAAAACTTGACCATGATCCGCCCGCGATCCTTCCTTCCTCATCCTTACACCATCCTCTATCTTACACACACACACACACACACACACACACACACACACACACACACTTGTCGCGAAATCGGTTGGGAGCTTAGAATTTGTCCGGACTGGGAAGGTGACCTGCTGAGGGAGATACCTAGATAGGGAACACTTCCAAGCGGACTTGTAAGTGGGCGTCGAATAGTTTCACCGCGAGACGGACACCGCCAGTTCCAGGGATATAACATCAACTACTTTTACGCAAGTCATGAATTGAGTAGCTCACGCGCCAGAAATCAATACTCACTAGTTTGCACTGAGACTCGAACCTAGGACTTTCCGGGGTGCGAAATTCCAGTCGCGGACTCGCAGGCGCATGTGCTAACGCCCGCAGTAATAACGCGTGGAGGTGTAGATTTTCCAGAGGCGAGTTTACCAGTACTTGGCGCGCGTGTGGAAACGCACCAGAGGGCGTACTTTACGGCGCGCGTATGCAGCGTGCTAAGCGGCGCGGCCGTTGAGCGCACGGCGATATGGGGCACGCGGGGGGCGTAAAGCGATATCGCGCCGCGGCGCCAGCGGCTCCTAACCCGCGCGCGCGTTGCACCTTTGCACCCCCACCTGCGCACCTCCGCGGGACACTTTGGCGAGCTCCGCTCTCTAACCGCGTGCCACCCCGCGGCTGGTCCCGATCACCCGTTCCGTGCTGTCCTCTCGCGTCGCTTTTCTCTTCAGTTCGTTCCACCCCGCTCCGTTCCCTGGTGTCCCGTGTCACCCCATCTCACTTCCATGTCGCCCTGATTCGTTCGTCGTTTAAACGCGCCTCGCCACGCTTCGCCATGCATCAAATCGTCTCATTCCGCCTCGTCTCGCCCCGTCTCGCCTTGTGCCGCCTCGTTTCGTCTCGTCCCCCAATCGTTTCGTCTCGTCCTGTCTCATTTCGCTTCGCCATGCATCAAATCGTCTCATTCCGCCTCGTCTCGCCCCGTCTCGTCTTGTCCCGCCTCGTTTCGTCTTGTCCCGCCTCGTTTCGTCTTGTCCCGCCTCGTTTCGTCTCGTCCCCCAATCATTTCGTCTCGTCCTGTCTTATTTCGTCTCGTCCCGTCTCGTTTCGTCTTGTCCCGCCTCGTTTCGTCTCGTCCCGCCTCGTTTCGTCTCGTCCCCCAATCATTTTGTCTCGTCCTGTCTTATTTCGTCTCGTCCCGTCTCGTTTCGTCTTGTCCCGGCTCGTTTCGTCTCGTCCCGCCTCGTTTCGTCTCGTCCCGCCTCGTTTCGTCTCGTCCCGCCTCGTTTCGTCTCGTCCCGCCTCGTTTCGTCTCGTCCCGCCTCGTTTCGTCTTGTCCCGCCTCGTTTCGTCTCGTCCTGCCTCGTTTCGTCTCGTCCTGCCTCGTTTCGTCTCGTCCCAACATCCCTCCTTCCTCCTCCGCGCCCCACTGCGTCCCTTCATGTCCCTCCGTCCGGTCCCGTTCCCAGTCATTCCTCGGCTTGGTCCTTCTCCACTGGCCTGTACCACCCTGACCTGTACCACCCTTGCCTGCCCTACCCTGGCTTGCTCCTCCTTGGCGTGGCCCACCCTGGCCTAGCTCGTTCTGGCCGTGGTGGTACGCAGGGAGACCTTATATTCGTTTCCTCTCACAACCGTTGGGATTGGACAGCTTTTGCATTAGCATGAATTATTGGCTACCGTTATGCTTCGTTCAAGCATCGCAGAAATCAATTCAAAAACAGCAAGAAATGAAAAGTGTGTTATAGGAAGAATATACATGCAGTTGTAATTGTTTAATAGTTGCGGTTTTTGTGATATCACTTGTTGCAGTATTTTGTGACTCCTGATAAACAGGTGTTGTAACCCTCGAAATTCTCAATGGGTGTTGAACTAATTGTAATGTTTTGTTTAATATAGCATTGGAGTGCTTCAAGCGGGAGCAGAGATTTGAAATATCAATGTTAACTGTGTTTTCGTTGACATGTTCTTTAGAAAACCATCAACTGTACCTCAATGTCTGAATAATTTTTCTACAGTGGCTATACATGCGTGTTTCCTTCGCGTGAGATACATGAGATATTCAAATATTCGCGTTTCATTACAATCAGGAGATAAGTGAAATTTCTCTTTTATTCACGCTTGTCTGGAAATATAAAATAAACAATTATTTAATTTTGCGACAAAATATTCTCTTTCGGTTTCACTGGAATATATTGGACTAAAGTCAATGAAGAAAGGAATGACTGTGGTTCATAGGACCATAGCGACAGTGTAGGAATGGTCTGAATTTTTATTTAAAAAATACAAAAAATTAACATTTTTATTAATTATAATATTTTTCATCTGTTCTTCGAATAGCTAAATTAATAATAAACTTTGATATAAAAATTTATAAATAAATAAAATGCTGCTATCCTTGATATCCTTTCGGTATATTTTCATTTAGCGAAAACTTTAACATAGAATTTCTTTTGCGTGCTTCCAAGTGACCTAAATTAATGTTTATCTCTGGTACAAAACTCATAAATCTTTTTTAACGTGTTTGTTTCTTTTATCTCAACTGACGTAACATCAAGCGGAATTTCTCGAAAGCCAGATATAATTTTATTCGAGTGGACTGTGAACATATTTCAGAACTATAGGATTGAAGAGAATAAAGTTTGAAACAAAAGGGCAGCTTGCTGAAACGAGAAAATCGCTTCCAAACTTTCGTTTTATTTGGCTTACGCAAAACCAAAATCAATACGTGACTTAAAGCTTTTAGTTACGAACACGTAAATACAGTAAAATGGTGGGTGGGCTATTTAACAGCATATCTCGAGGTTGTTAAAAGCGGCAACTCGAATTAAGAGCTGATTGAAATGAACGAAACACCACTGATAAAATATTTTGAAGGTATAATAAAAAACATGAAATATCCCAGTATTTTCCATGGAATATGAAAAACGTATGCGACTGAATAAAATTCTTTAACGCCTAATTATTTAATTAATAATTTAATGCATCCGTGTACGAGCATTCAATAACAGAGTACGTGGTTTCACGGGTTAGATGGAACGTTTTCTGTCAGTTTCAAAATAAACTTCGGCAAAGTAAGTAAATATAATAGTATTACTGAAAATGAATCTGTATTTATGGTTGATTGCGATGACAGTTTGAAAAAATTCCTCATGCATATTTCCTCGCTGTCAAATCTGCCATGTACCGTGGAGAAACATCATAGCACAAACTATAAAGACTTGCTAGACTTGCTAAAGATTGTTTCAAATCGTAGTAGCTGATTTTTGCAGAATCGTAAAGAACGCCGAATGAACGAGACGGAAATTAAATTTGTTGCAAATAATATTTTCGCGCTTTACTCCTATCAATTATTACTGTTAGCAACATCAATTTTGAAGTGCGCCTATAATCCTATTTTTTCCTTTTCTCCCCTCTCCAGGTTTTCACACATTTCAATTTTTCACATATTCGAGCACGTCTTGTATCCCGAAAAATACGGTAGGAAAGCGGCCGCCGAGGAAAAGCAGCATGGCTTTATTGACGTATTCATCGCGACTCCATTTCTTTGTGTGCCGCCTATCTGGTGGCGCATTCAAGAGCTCGAATTTCCGGGCAATTCCCGCGATCCGAACATAACTCGCAGCCCCATTGCCGCGTCGTCGCCGCCGCCGCCGGCGGTTGTCCGCTCGGGAGCAGCGCGCGGCGGGCGCGGCGCCTCGCCCCCGGCAGCTGTCCCGCGCTCGTTAAGAGCACCCGGACGCCGCCGCCACCGCCGCGCCATAAAGCCAAACCGGATTACGCGCGGGTGGGTGCGGGGTGCGGTGGACCGGAGCGGGGAAGGGTGGAGGTGGGCGAGGGCAGGGTGGGATTGGGGGAGAGCAGGGTGGGATGGGAAAAGGAGGGGTGGAGTCGGATGGGGGCGGGGTTGAACGGAATGGGGCGAGGGCGGGATGAAATGAAATGGGGGCGGGGCTGCTGGGTGGGTGGGGAAAGGGGAATGGGTTGGGGAATGGGCAGAGTGGGGTGGTAGGGAGGCGGCGAAGGTCAGGTAGAATGGGATGGGGCTCGGTGGAACGGAACGGGACGGGAGCGGGAGCGGGAGCGGGGCGGGGATGGGCTGGGCGGGGCGGGGCGGGGCGGGGCGCGGCGCTTGGGCGAGGAAAAGGGGAATCGGCGGGTGACGGCGGGCGCAGACGGGAGCGGAAGCGAGGGCTGGGCGGGGGGATGGGCTGGGCGGGAGGGATGGGCTGGGCGGGAGGGATGGGCTGGGAAGGGGGGATGGGCTGGGCGGGGCGTCGCAGGACGCGACGCTTGGGCGGGGAAAAGGGGAATCGCTGGGGGAGGGCGGGTACGGAGCAGGGCGTGCCGGGGCGGAGCAGGTTGTGGCGCTAGAGTGGCGGGGAGGGCTGGAAGGTACGCGGCGAGGCGGAGGCGGAGTGGGTCGGGGGTGGGACCAGACCGCGCCGCCTACGGAGGTCGATAAAATCGGGACGGAGGGTCTGTTTTATCGAGTTTTACGCGCGGCCGCGGTATTTAAAAGAGGGGGCGCCTGCTGCCGCGCGGGTGGGCTCGTGCCAGAGAACGGTGTAAATGAGAGACCGCTGCTGCCGCGGACAGGACTCGACGAGGGACAATCGAAGAGAAGTGAAGAGGACAAGGAAAGCAGATAGGGAATCTACACTGAAGGGGAATGAGAAAGATCGGGCTGAGGAAGAGGGAGTGAGTTGAACATGGCGGAACGGTTCTAGGGATGGCGGAAGAGAGTTAGGGATGGGAGAAGACGGCTAGGATTGGCGGAAGTGGTCTAGGGATGGCGGAATAAGTCTGGGAATGGCGGAAGATGTAAAGGGATAGCAGGAGAGGGCTAGGGATGGCGGAAGAGGTTCAGGGATGGCGAAAGAGGGTTGGGGTTCGCGGAAGATACTCAGAGGGCAAAAAAGAGTAAAGTGGTCGAGGGAAATTAAAGAGTGGTGGGAAACCGAATAGCGGTTGAAGTGGTTGAAAAAGGGGATTGCCAGAAAAAGAAGGATGGTAGGAGAGGAAGCGGAAAGGAGCACCCATCCGGCTTCCTCTCCTTCCATCCTTCTTTTCCCATCCTGCAGCTCGAAGGGTTGAGGAAGGCGAATCGAAGTTTGGGAAGGAAGAAGAAGGGACATAGACAGCGAACAGGATTTTCTGAGCTGCTAGGTAGGCGGGGAAAGAGAGCAGACGTGAGAAAAATTCGCCCGTTAAAAGGTCGGTGGGGTGAAGCACTTGGCACTGTGTGGAGAGCTGCGAGACGTGTTGCGGTCTGACGTGCACACGAAGAAGAGTGATGGCCACGTGAATGCAGAGCTTTTTGCCGTAAATCGCGAATACAGGATGTTGGTAGCTGGTTTCGTTCTTGTGGCGCCGCTAATGTGATTCGGACGAAAACCGACAAATATGTCGTCGTAAATCATCTCTTCCCTCTCGCTGTTGAAGTGTATTGCTATGATTTTAGTATAATTGCATTTATTTATTTATTTTCCTGTGCGCACACAATACAGAGTTAGCTATTTGATTTTCTCCTACTGGGTAAAGTACCCGTAGTTGTTAGTTGTTGTGTGTTTATAATAAAATTCTTGATGCATTTCAACAAATTATCCCCACGAGTTACTATATCTCAAGTTATGCTAGTATTTAAAATTAAGAATTTCAATTTGGATTGTTCAGAACCCTAGATGATCTAAATCCCAAACAAGTGACGAACAATCGACCTTCTGTGCTTAGCTTTGTATGCAGTCTTTGAGAGAGATCAATAATTTAGTGTTAAAAATACGAAGGAAAAGTGAAGTACGGTAAATGGGGTACAGAAAATAATAACATTACCGTTATGTATTGGATGGTTAACAGTATAAACGAGAGTGAGAACTTGACTAGATCGTAATTGGACTGATTGGGTCGTGAGAGTTGAGCAAGCAACGATGTACGAATCAGGGCAAGAAACGAGAAATGGAAGAAAATAATCGAAAGGAGGATAAAAAAAATTCTTCGGAGCAAGGTACGGGAAGATAGATCCGCGCTTGCCACACAAGGCGACGTCCGGGAGGGGCGGAATGGAATAACGAATATGGCGGAAAGGGCGGCGGGGTGGATGTAAGGCTGAGTAGGAGGAGTGTATAGGTGATTTAATACAGGGTGGAGCCAAGAGAGAAGGGGAGAAGGATGGGAGAAAGGGGAATAGAAGTGTGAGCGATCCGAGAAAGGATGGTGGGTGGGAGAGGGGAGCCGACATGGAATGGAGAAAGGAGGCACATAGAGATGTGGCCAGGGATAGACAATGTCCCCACGCCACACAACGAGCGAGGGAGGGAGGCGAGCAGCGGCGCGAGGATTGGGTGGCGCGCGGAAGGGCGAGCGGGGGCGGGACGGGGAGGGGCGGGGAGAGGCGAGGAGGAGCGGGGCGGGACGGGGCGGGGTGAGACTTAGCGGGCGCCGGACAGGAGCGGGGTGGGTGCGTGGCGGGCTCGTAGCAAGTGAGGGGCGGGGCTGGCGCGGGACGGGGCGGGGCAGAACGCGCGGAAGGTGGTAGGGCGGGGCGGGGCGGGGCGTGGTGTGGCGAGGAGGGTCAGGCGCGGGGCGGGGGTCGTGAGGGCCGTGACGGGGACCGCGAGTGCCGTGACGGGAATGGACGGGGCGGGTAGGGGTGGGGTGGAGATGGGCGGAGCGGTGCAGAGTGACGCAGGTGGCAGCGGTGCCGCGTGGTATCTGTCGTCGGAAGGGCGTTAACGACCGTGCAGCCACGGCGCGGCTTCACGTTTACGACCAGGAAGGCCGGCGGCTGCCACTGCCCGGGGACCGGCTTGTCCAGCGACGGACTGTCCTGGGCTCTGATTCAAGCAGCGAGGAGGCCCCGAAGCATCCACAGACCAGCCCCAACCCAGCATCTCACCGACTGGCTCGATTGTCTGTGATACTGCAGTGTGTGATTTGTGCTGAGATCCAAATGCCTATCATTTGTGGAATTTTTGGTTTACTAAGTGGGTTCGCGACAAGTTTGTTTCATGGTTCTCGAATTCTCTCAGCAATGAAAATCCCATCATATTACACCCATACATCATGACTTATTTACAATTACGAATAGTCCGCGGAGGCTCTGACGCTATGCCACATGTCTCAAAAGGAGAACTGTTTAACTTTACCATAATTATATAAGCAAACGTAAGTCTCAAAAGTAGGTAAAACCTTAAGACCACGGAAATAATGAGTGATTCTTATCATGTGTCACATATTATGAAGGTAATTAGAAGAAGAAATGTGAGAATAAGAATGAATAGGAAGAAGAACACAAAAATGAGAAGAAGGTGGAAAGAAGGAGAACGAAAGGAACATAATGTTAGTTGGAAAAGTAGAAGAAGAGGTAAAAGATAATAAGAAGAACGAGGTAAACGATAATGAGAAGAACGAGGTAAACGATAATGAGAAGAACGAGGTAAACGATGAGAAGAACGAGGTAAACGATAATGAGAAGAACGAGGTAAACGATAATGAGAAGAACGAGGTAAACGATAATGAGAAGAACGAGGTAAACGATAATGAGAAGAACGAGGTAAACGATAATGAGAAGAACGAGGTAAACGATAATGAGAAGAACGAGGTAAACGATAATGAGAAGAACGAGGTAAACGATAATGAGAAGAACGAGGTAAACGATAATGAGAAGAACGAGGTAAACGATAATGAGAAGAACGAGGTAAACGATAATGAGAAGAACGAGGTAAACGATAATGAGAAGAACGAGGTAAACGATAATGAGAAGAACGAGGTAAACGATAATGAGAAGAACGAGGTAAACGATAATGAGAAGAACGAGGTAAACGATAATGAGAAGAACGAGATAATAACGAGAAGAACGAGATAATAACGAGAAGAACGAGGTAAAAGATAACGAGAAGGAAGAGGTGGAGGAGAACGAGAAGGAAAAAGCGGAGGAGAACGAGAAGACGAAGAAGGAAGAGGGGAATGAAAAGAACGTGAAAAAGTAGCAAAGCGATTAGAAAAACAGGAGGTAGTGGAAATGATGTTTGGCATCCCGAACTTCGTCTTCCAAACCCCTGAGCGCAAGGGGTCCGCGCCTGGCGCCTGGCTCCAGCGTGCGGTGGAGGGGCAGCGGTGCGCAGCGCCGCTAACTTTGCACTACTTCGCGCGATCGCGCACAGGGGAACATTCACGGGGCGGCGAAATATTAAAAGCAAAGGCACCGTAAAACTTCCAGAAGGTGAAGGCTGAAGACTTTCGCAGCTTCCCAACCGCAGAGGAAGGCCTCTGGAGGCAACAAGGGTGCGGCGCGGCGTGGAGCATTAGCTGTAGTTTTGTAGGCATGCAGACAGGGGGGTAGAGGAAGCTGCAGGTAATAAAACATTCGATTTTTGTAAATACGATGAATTACATTAAGCTCACAGTTTGGGGGATGGATACATTTACGGAGAATGTTTTCCAAACTAGTAACCCTGTAAATGATCCAATACAAAATAAATTGTATTTATTAAAATGTTATTCTCTTTATGTTTTATTTATTAGTGCAATATGCCATGTGTAAACAAAAAAATTAGAAAAGGAGTTCTATAGGGGCCCATACATTGGCTAACTACTGGGAATAACTTCGAATATAACTCCAAAGATATTTTGTAAATTCCGTCACACTATTTTCTTAATATTCTATTCCTTGATCCGTTTATGATTTTCCTATATTCAGCCTTCTTGGCATATGCTGTCTCGTGATCTGATAGTGTAAAAAAAGTATTTTCGTAATACAGTAGTGTTATATCGACTAAGCAGTCAAATATAGGAAGGAGGAGCCAATCATAACGGTCGACGTCCGTTAAGGATTGAACAGTCTGTGAACGACAAGCGAAACAATTGAGTTGTAGCTAAAAGGCGTACTACACTTATACCAATGGTGTTTCTTCTTTACTTTTTTTCGTATAAGATAGTATTACGAAAAGTATGGAACTGTTAAAGCACACTCGTGCGCGAAAAATGAAACGTTCTTCCATTTTTGGAAGGGAATCAATTTGGCCGTGACTTTTGAATCTTTTTTTTTAAATTTTTTTTTATGGGTTCTTCACTTCGAGCACTTCGATGTTTTTTCTGTCTTCAGCCCTGACTATCCACCGACAGATCGTACATTATAGTCTGTTGCATATCATCTGCAACTATATTGGCCGCGCTCAAAGATTTGAGAGTCCTTCCTCTTTCTACTTCACTGAGAAGGTCATTCGAAGATATTTTGAAAATTTGATACTCTTCTTGGCTTGAACTTAGTTTCATTCTAATAGGCTCACGACAAAATTGAGAATGACGCATCCGTGCTTTGTCTCTCTGATTTGTATTTTATGAATTCTGAACGAAAAAAAACTTCTTAATTCATCCAAATTCACGGTACATATCGAATTTTTGTGACGTTACACCAGCCCTCAGTTCTTTCCTCCGTATTTAAAAATTGGAAGTTACTCCCGTAAAAGTCGTGTCCGAAAAATGTGCCCGGCTGCGGAACGGGGTTTTCCGAGACGGTGAGCGGAGGGTGAGGCGTGGTCGGGATCATGGTCGTCGTCGTCATCGTTTTTTGTTTTTTTAAATTTTATTTTACATTAACAGACAGTACATTGTTCTGCCATGGGGCTCTTCAGTTATTGACCGAGCAACTTTGTACCAGCAAAGTATGAAGGAGGTAACTTCTTGTCACTTCCTTGATAGTGATTTAATTAAGTTATACCTTCAACCAAGGTTATTGTGAGGAAATTTCGTTAGAGATCGAAGACAGGGTTTAGAAAGGAAACACGGTGCACAAGACAAATGCAAAATATGTTCTTACCCTATCCAATGTCGGAGAGATATTGAAGTATTGAAGGAAAATATGAAATGTAACTTACGAAACAGGAACTTATCAACCCTAACTCTCCCGCCTAAGAAACTGAGTTCTTAGGCGGGAGAGTGAGGGTTGATAAGTTCCTGTTTCGTAAGTGACTGCTCCTTGTACATGATTTAAATTATTGAAGAAATGATGTGCCAGTTTAGACGTCGTCGGTAGCAGTGACGATGGTAGTGGTGGTGGTGGTGGTGGTGGTGGTGGTGGTGGTGGTGGTGGTGGTGGTGGTGGGGGCTGCGGCGGCGGGGAGGAGGGTGGCGGCGACAACGGCAGCAAAATCGCCAGGAGCGATGTTTGCAGGAGACTAGGGCGCCAAGAGGGTGTCCTCGCGGGAATGTTTGCGGAGGGGCAGAGACGGAGCAAGGGCGGAGAGAAAGAAAGAGAGAGGGAGAGAAAGCTCCGAACTCAATGGTGGGTGAGATGCTCCTTTTCGACGGAGATCAGAGTGACTCGCACTGGGCTCTTACCGCTTCGGCGTTTCCGTTAATAGAACGAAAAGAGGTCATCCTCTGTAATCGTCATATCTGCCTATCCCCGTACTTTTTTGTCTTACGTGAGTTCATTTCACACATGTTTCTAAATATGGAAATTAATATTAAATAAATATGAAGACAAACGAAACGACTACTATGAAATGTACAGAGCTTGTAAAAGTAATGGTTTTACATAATTTGTACGCAAAACGCATTCACAGAACAAAGGGAGAAGAAAGCTGAATGAACGAGATAAATACGTAGTTGACGAACGACGAAGTGCAGCTATTCGTTGTACAAGGATACAATTGATTTTTAGAAATATTTTTATTTGGTTTCTGATATTGCGAAATTCCTGTGGTGTTCGTGAGAATTATGAATACGTCTGCCAATAGCTTTCGAATTACTACATCCTGATGCGACGCACCGCAAATGGCACACCAACTAAAATATTGCATCGACATTGCAACCCCCGTGAGATTCATACAAGTTCTCTTATTTTAATTTTTCGTGATAATATACTTAGTTCCCAAAGAATTATTTTCCATTCTGAATATTGTTCTATTACGAGCCTTTCTTATGAATTATTTGATATTGTCGTTATGTTGTTTCTATTCTTTGTAATGTGTTGTAAGCATACGAGAATGTTTCTTTGGGCAGTGATTCTAAAAGAGAGAAGAGATGAGAAATTTATTTTCTCTTCCATTAATTTCGTTGTACGTATAATCTGAAAGAAATCGCAGTTGAATACGTTCGATCACGTTGTCTAGCTGCGGTGCCGTAAAACACGTACCGACGATCGCTTGCAGCACGCTGGACTCGTCCACCGCGACAGTGACGAAGGGGGATGCTGGGAGTTCGTGAGCGTGTGGGCGGTAGGGACTCGCGCGTTCTTGGGCGCGGGGGCGGCGTGGGCGACGCGGCGGCGGGCGCCGTGGGCGGGCGCCGAGGCGCGTGGGATGCGGCGGCGACGCGGCGGGCGCTGGAAGCAGTGGAGCGAATATCCGCTGACCTTTGGCCCGATCGAAGGTAACGGGACGGGAGGCTTTTGCCTTCGGGGGGGGCGGGGGGCGGGGGAGGTAGGACGATAGAAGATGATCAAGGGACGTGCGCACGGGATTGAGGACCTCGCCTTCCAGGAAGGCCGCTTTGACAAGTTCCGTTCCCATTTCCAAATACGCCGTGAGGTTGGTTGGGTGGTTATTAGTGATTCTGGTCCTGTCAACTACGCAGGCCATTTGTCCCGTAAGTGTGATGCATGTTTTTTCATCGGGAGATGGCGGTGATCTTCCCGCGCTGGATGGCGAGATCCGGCGCCGACCTACCTGGCGGCCAGCGAGGTATTCTCCAACCAGATATCTCCCACCAGTGTGGCACCGCCTCGCACTCGGGGCAAGCTCTAAGCTCCCGACCGTTCTCCCGAAATATGTGGTAGTGTAGTGCATGCAGTGTAACTGTAAGAAAAGGGTGAGGATAGAAGAAGGGGAAAGTAAGATCGCGCGCGGTCCGTGGCTCGTTTGACATCAGTTGATACCCTAAGCCACCTCTCCCGGGGTACTCGTGCGAAATTGGGCAGTAATCACTTTAGTGAAGTTTTTGAGAAATAAACAGACAAATTGAAACATTCACTTTTATATTATAGACAACCATGAGTTCTGAGTCATAGTACGGAATTCAAAAGTATCATCTCCGTGCTCTTTGCTCTGCCCTGAACCGTGGCGCGACCTCTGCCCGTTTCCAGCCGAGCGAGCATCAAGCGCGGAGGTCCCGTGGGCGTCTCACCCCCTCCGCGGCCCCGCGTTCTCCGCCGGCGCTCGGCCGTGTTCGGGCTGGCCGAGCGGGCAGCGGCGGCGCGCGCGTCTGTTTTTGCGTATTTATCTTGGCCGCAGCCGGAATTAGCGGGGGGCGGGAGAGCGAGCACGTCCGCTGGCGCGCGGGGGCGCGCGTGAGCAATTTGGGAGGCGGGCCTTAATGAAGACGCTCGCTGCCCCCGGGGCGCGGGGTGGGGGAGGTGGCAGCAGCGGCCAGTGGTGTGAATGCTCCCGGCTGGCCCGTTAGCTCCCGCGCCTCCTAAACGTACGGGTAGAGGGACGTTCGATTCCTGTAAAAGAATCGATTCTAGAATCGATACCAGAATCGAAAAGTTGGAGTCGATTCTAGAATCGAATAGGAAGAAAAGAATCGATTCTCTAAGGAATCATATCACATGACCAATTAACGACAGTATCGATACCGGAATCGGGCAATTGCTATTTAAAAAAGGAGTTAATTAATTAAAGCTTAATAATAATAATAATTATTATTATTATTATTAGTAGTAGTAGTATAATTAACCCCGTGGTCGAAAAAATATTATAAATCAACGCAATTGAAATAAAGTACTAATAGAATGCATCTATGAAATATGTTAATAGATCATACAGATAGATAATATGTTAATCAATGAAAAATATAATTATAACATCAATAGTAGAATAAACAAATCAACGAAATTGTAATTAAATCAAAGAAATAAAACTTCACACAACGCGAGCCAGATAGAAAAAAGTTCTTTTTAAATTGAGATGCTAAAATTGTCATTTGTACCAAGAAGTTTGGTTTGAACGAAGCGAAAGGTAGAGGTTAGGTGGGAGGTAGAATTCAAACACGATAGGGACTTCTATAAAATTAATAATAAAAGTAATAACTATATTTATAATAAATGCATACGACAAAACCATGAGAAATACAATAAAAGGGCAGGAAAATTCAAAATTCTTTAAAATATCGAAGGTGATCATTTGATTCGATTCCGGCCTTTTGGAATCGATTCCAGCGAGAGTCGGAAGCTAATAAATCGAATTCCGATTCCATAGAAATCGAAAGAAAAGAATCGATTCCGGAATCGAATCGGTTGAATCGGAACGTTCCTACAATGGTCCCAAATGGGATGGATGACGTGTGCAAAAAATGGTGAAGGTTGTTACTGTGAGACCTTTATTGGTTTGACACTTGAGATTTATTGGAAAATTTTACGAATCAGAACACGGTGCAGGATATGTATGATAGGAAACCGGGATACATCCAAACACTTAGGATTTCTTGGCAGCTCTATATTCTGGGTGCATTTCTTGGCACTCCTGTATCTTGGGTACGAAAGTGCCAAGAAATGCACAGCGTCAGACAAACATCGGGCGACAGAGACATTTTTGGACCCCCGAACTTACGTTAATTTTACTTCAATATCCGTTGTATTTTTAATTTGTTTTAAGAAATTAAAATTTTAAATCAGTCCTGAGTGAAATTGTTGTTGAAGTGATAATACAAAGATACTATTATACATACTAACTGTACACTTACTTTTGGTATATATATATATATATATATATATATATATATATATATATATATATATATATATATATATATATATCTTTATTAATAAAAAGATTATTGGACTAGTTTATAATTGCACATACATAACTGCACTATTTTACCCTCTTAAAGACGAAGCATTGATGATCACTACCTCCAGTACAATATTTCATCACATTCCTGACAATTTGCCAATTTTCCCAGAGGATGGATTTTTAGAATTTAAGTCTCGCAAGACAATTTACTCAATTTTCAATTTTCTCAAAATAAAACGATATCAATTATTCCAACATATAGTTAAACAGAATCTGTCGTACAATATTTATTGGTAGAATACTCTTCTGAGAAGTCGTAGGCGTCCACAGTCAGTTCTTTGAATGCTCTCAGTTGTCCAAGTGATGTCGCGTCGAAGGCTGTGACGAGGACGATTCGACCATAATGTCTTCTTCAAAACTAGTGCGCCAGTATGGTCGGCGCTCGGTTTCATAAGCCCAAGTAATTTGAGAAATACTCATATAAACTCGAGCACAGATCATCGTGGCGTACACCATACCTGAAGAAGTCGAAACGTCCACAGGCTTCATCGTGACGTACTCCGTACGGCGTAATAGATTAGAAAGAGTTTGTCAGTTGGGAGTGGATGGGGAAAGTATTGATGCTAAACTATGCACCACGTTACTTTTTACGATGCAATGTTATCCGAATAACAATAACAAAATGAACAGCAGAAACTTTTCCCTCCCACGCAACGCATTTTAACACAATTAATCCCTCCCTCGTCACTTGTAGTGACATTCAACGTATTAACCACAACATTCGGAACATGTCATTCATTTGTTCTATTATTTTAGGAAATAACACTGCAAAAGCCAGATATCCTGTTCTGTTTGCTATTGTTTTGACTACTTCACTGATGTCACCACATGCCCACGAACTACCTTATAATTTTCTTTCATCCCTTTTTTTCGTATTTCGAATTTCTTAGCCCGTCAACTGCTATGGTAATTGGTTCTATAATTTGTAGTGCACGTTTTACCCTGGGATGTCACTATATTTCCCTGCCGGAGGGTGAAATCCGAAGTCGACCTACACGTCGTCTAACGGGATTTTCCCCGACCAAGGATCTCCCACGAGCGCGGCACCGGCCCAGAAGGGTCAAGCTCTAAGTTCTCGACAGGTCTCACGACATACTTGTATGTAGTATGTGTTGTATGTGGTATTACAGTGCATCTAAGAGTGTAAGTAAGGGATGAGGATACAAGGAAAAGGAAGAAAAGATTGCGCGCGATCCGAGGCCCGGTTTGCTAGGGTACTGCTCTGGAATTCACCTAGTGATGATCGAAGAAAACACAGAGTTGTCGGGAGCGTGCCCTTGTCCTGAAAACTCCGAGCTGAGAGCCATCGACGCCAAGTAATCTTACAGATGCCTTCCGACATGTCGGACGTGTATGTTATCAAACGCTTCCGACCGCAAAGAACTGGTTTACACGAGGTCCACTGGTTTTGGTGCACTGTGCGAAGCGCGATCCTTTTTGCGCGCTGTGGCCGGCACCTGAGGCGGCCTTGGGGGACGCCTGGATGCAGCGTTGATGGTACGGTTTTTCTGCCCCGCCACCGCAGCCTCTCGTTTGCTTCGCCTTCGGACGTTTTTATTTCTCTTCCGAGTGAGGTTGCTTCTTGCGCTGTTTCTCTTTCTGGAAGTTGTTTCCTCTACCCCTCCGTCCCGTTACGTTTGCTCGTACAGTTTTCTTATGTGCTCATTAGGTAGCGTGACCTTGTAGCTCATCTTGTTATAGGTGAATATAGTATCTCAAAAAATAGCTCAGCGCACCGGCTGAGTTTAGCTCAGAACCAGCACTGAAGCTGATTTCAACCGGGAGGTCCGAGGATTTTAGTCCCGACGATGGCGTATTTTCGACACAAGCGAGATATCTACGTCGAATTCAGCCGATCTGAGGAAGAGAATACTAGCAGCCGGCTATTATGATCGGTAGTATTTCGCGATTTATCCGATCAGAACCAGGCGAATGCTGGAGCAGAACCCAAAGAAACGCACCGCGTGCGACCTCTCGTTCCTCTTCATTGACCTACACTCCCCTTACAAATACACCCCCCCTACACAATCACTCATGTCTGGAGACCAGTCGGGAGTTTAGACCTTGCACTCGGGAGTATGGTGGTGGCTTCCAGGGAGAATGTACCTCGATAAGGAAATTCCCTGCAAACCGACGTGTAGGTGGATTGTATCATCTCATCATCCAACATCGGATCTCATCATCCGGCGGGGAAGAAATCATCGCCACCTCCCGGGATGAATCATCCACTACACGAACGGGAATAATGATAATAGCATTTCACGTGACCGAAAACATCAATCAATAACTATCTCAGCGCTACTTGTGACATTCGGAACCAAATAGAACCATTGATTCTTTCAGAACATTGACTTTATATTTATGTACGAAGTCGAGATTTATCAAGTTTCAAATGCCTGTTCACTCAAACTATCGGCAATCACTGAATATATCTTTACTGTCAAACTTTTAAACATTTATTATTTCTTTTTCATTGTCTCTTGTCCACGTTCAGCCCTGAACAACATGCTGCTTGAATTTCCTTATTTTCATGACAGTTTTCAAAATCTCAAGACAGACAACACACCTTTTGAATATTTTTTCGCCTAAAGATTTAGAAATATTTGACGAGCTTCTTACAAATATAAGTTTTTCAGCAATTTATTAATCAATAAATTTGAAGTGGCAACTTTATCTTCTCCCTTCCTAATTTTTTCTCCGCAAATGCTTTCTGTTAACTCGTCTAACTTCAGCGTGTCGTCAACCACATCCACTTTTCAGAAGCTACGAACAGAATAAGACACATATTATTTGATTTCGCGGCAACAAACATTATACAACAAAACTAGCAAAACACAACTGGAAAAGCTAGGTCATTCCCCCTCAGAATAACGAGTCGTTGACGCAGAATTCGATATGTAGTTCAGTTGCGACCCACTGCTGCGTGCTTGTCCAACGGGTCGGCAACCGGCCTCGTCCTGTCTCACCCCACCCCACTCTGTTCGCTATCCCTCCCCGCCCCGCCCCGCCCCGCCCCGCCCCGCCCCGCCCCGCCCCGCCCCGCCCTGACCGTCCTGCCACAGCCCGCCCCGCCCCGCCCCGCCCCGCCACGCCCCGCCACGCCCCGCCACGCCACGCCACGCTACGTCCGCCTCGCCCCGCCCCGCCCAGCCCCGTACCGCCCCGCCCCGCTACGTCCGCTCCGCCTACCCCGCCCCGCCCCCTTGCCTGTCCCGCCACGTTCCCTACCGCCCGCGCGGGGCGATGCGCTAAAGATAGTCGCTGCGCCCGCGGCGCGGCGTGGCGCGGCGCGGCGCCGAGATTCCCTTCCCGATGCACGCGGAGCAGGGCGAAGCGGCGCGCGGGGCCGACGGAGCAGCGGGCCGGACGCGTGCGCGCTGGCCATCGCGATCCCAGGCGCCACGTCGCCATGACGCCACCCGCGCGCTCCTGCCTTCTCTACTACGGATGGTGGTCAACAAAGAGAGATCATCTTCTTCTTCTTCGTTTGGTTGACCCTCAGGTGGATCACACGGCGCCAAACTTCTTCCACTCTTCTCTATTGTTCCAAGTCCCAGGAGGTATCTGCCATCCAGCCATTGTCTTCTCTATGTTGTTTCTCCAACCAGGTCGCGGCCGGTCTCTTTTCCTTCTTTCTTGGGGTTACCAATCCAAAAGATTCTTCGGAAGTCTATTGCTCTGCATTCTCGACACGTGTCTAAACCATATCAGTTGTTTCCTTTCAATTTCGTGCAGTATATCATGCTTCAGGCCCATCATTTCTTTAATTCTTTCATTTCGTATTTTCTCTCCTCTTGAGATGCGAGCGGATCTTCAAAGAAAGTTCATTTCCTTGACCCTCTACTTTGTTCTCATTTGTTCTGAGAGTTGCCATATCTCAGCACCAAACAGTACAACACTTAGGATTATTACTCTATATATTTCATTAGTTTCGTTCTTTTACTTGTATTCTTGACCCATAGGATAGAATTCAGGGGACCGATGAGTTTTCTGTTTTGTGTGATCCGCTTCAAATCCTCTGTCTAATAAAGCCCCTACTTCCCAATCTTTACTCCTAAATATTTTAATTCTTCAGTTTTCTCAATTTTGTATCCTGTGCCCACGGTTACGTAATCGTTATTACTATTTAATGCCCAGTACATTGTTTTATATGAGTTGAGTGTCAGTCTCCACTTTGCCTATTCATCTTTTATTCTTATCAGCATACATTCTATATCATCTTGGTCGTGCGCCACAATTACCTGGTCATCAGCGAACTCTAAAGTGTAAAGAGTGGAGTACATATCCACCGGTATTCCCATTCCCGCACACCTCCTTTTCCATTTTTGCAGGACTTTATTCACATGGATAAATGAGACCTGTACAGTATAATTCCGCTCACCCGAACCCCGCAAATACGAAATTTCTGATAATTCGAACAAAATTCGGAACAGAGGGGAAAATGAACAAAATAAATACAATGTATATGTGTAGTGTAAAGAAAGGATGTTAAAATAACTGTAGAACTGAACTAATTATTGAAATAGAAGTCGAAATGAAATGTTTATTGAACTAGTAGCTACGGTGTATATGACATGTTAATGTAGGTCTAATTTTCACTTACAGGAACTTGCAAAATCGGTAATCTTCTTTTGCCGTACGGAATTTTATGTGCTTGATGATGCAATGTGATGATGTTATCGCTACGCTACGTTGCCATTTTCACACATCGCACATAACGCTGCATTGTGTCTGGTAATCCTATAGATGTATTTATATATGTATAGTACATTTTTTCGGACAATCCGAACGTTTCCGAATACGAACAGGGCACACCCCTAGTTAGTTCGGATTACAGGAGTTCTACTATATAACGTTATGCGTTTTGTTTTTGAAATATGAAAACTGTGGCGTCTGAGACGGGAGCCGTCGCGACGCAAACTTTGCTGCACGGGATACTCTGCGTCTTAGGTATAGTTATCGTTTTGGTTGTCACACTCCGACCTTCCTCAGGGCAAAATGCCGTTCTCGCATATGGCTAGAATTACCGCTCGAAATAGCCGGTTACTAAAATGTTTTTCGTTTTAAAATAGCGTTTCTTAAAAAACGTGTAAATAAGGAAATTCAAGCAGAATATTGTTCAGGGTTGAACGTTAACAACAGTCAATGTATATATTTGGCGTTATTGAGTCGGTAGTCCGACTTCGCCAGCCAGCTACCGGTGTACCCCATGCCTGGGGGTAAGAGCGACATGAGGCGAACATGACGTATTATCTTCACCGTAACTAGCAACATCCGTCTGCTTGAACTTTTCTTCGTCACACAGTAACAGAAACTGGGACGATTTTAAAGGAAAGCTACAATTCTGTTTTTGCCTCGACCGGGAATCGAACCCGGGATCATAGCACGGGAAGCTAGTACGCTCCCCATGAGCCTTCCCAGAGGCAACAACAGTTAAGAAGAAAATAAATAATAAAAGTGTGACAATAAAGATATACTCGGTGATTGGCAATAGTTTGAGGGAACAGGCATTTAAAACGTGATAAATCCCCACTACGTATATAAATATCAAGTCAACAATTATCGCTTACATTGTTACAGGATCAATCTGTATTTCTCATTTCGATTGCGCGCAGAAAATGAAAGAAAACGTTGTTGCCTCCGGCCATGTGAAAGGTGTCTACACGCAATAACTCGAAGAAAATTTAAAAAAACAACAACAATGAAACAGTTTCGATTTGACTGAAAATGCAAATGTTTCATTACCTCTATTCTCATTAATTAATGATTAAATTATTGTATTCAGTGAGTCACTCAAGCAACAGGAAAGAATACACTATTCGCAATATAGTTATTTACGATATAAATGTCGTAAAACATCTGATTACAATAAGAGATTGGAAAATTGCCAAACGAGGCCGGTAGACCGAGTTTGGTATCCATTTGAGTATTGTAATCAGATGTTACGACACGAACGTACGTACAACGTTTTATACATCTTGTAAATATTTTAGAGATTTAATGTGAAATTTCGTCTTACGCCTTCATTTACAGTAACTTTTCTCTGCTGTATGTGGCGACAATGTTCTCAACAAGGAGAACAATTGAAACACACTTGCTGTATACTTTTCGACCAGAGTGAATATAGTTCTGATTCGGAAATAAAAATAGCAGCATAAGTAGTCTTTGGACCCACTACTCATTGTTATAGAATACAATATGACTTAATGACAATATTTATATCAGTAAGTTTACTCAGTTATTAGAATTCTTAAGAAGGAAATGTGAAGGATTCCAGACAAAGAAGTCCAAAGTATGTCTCAAAATAAGATTTCAATGTACGCCATTACTTTGTCGTATTGATGTGCATTACCACACTAACGCGATAAAACACTTCATTATGAAACTGATTACAACGTCATAATGTTTCACTTTACCTAAGCAAAGTGGTGAATAAAATATTGTATATGTTCCGCTTTGGAACAGCAACTTATTTCATATTTCATATGTATGATATATAAAGAACGGGTGTCATATATATCTATCCAGTATGTGTGTGTGTGAGAGAGAAAGAGAGAGAGAGAGAGAGAGAGAGAGAGAGAGAGAGAGAGAGAGAGAGAGAGAGAGAGAGAGAGAGAGAGAGAGAGAGAGAGAGAGAGACAGATAGAGAGAAAGAGACAGATAGAGAGAAAGAGACAGAGAGAGAGAGAGACAGAGAGAGAGAGACAGAGAGAGAGAGAGACAGAGAGAGAGACAGAGAGAGAGACAGAGAGAGAGAGATGATTGCAGTATTCGAGAAGCACATTTTTCTTACATTATTTAATTTATTGCAGAAGTATATGATAATAAAAATCACATTTTAGCCCTGGAAAAGTCCAATATGGTATGACTGGAACGTTTGCAACCAGCGTACAACATGCCATCTCCTGTTCGGTCAAGGACTATAACGACATCGCCTGCGGAAGCCTATCGCGTTACACTACCACACTACCCTTCGCGGTTTTGCTCACAATGGACTGTAAATGCTCCAGTGTGTATGTACTGTAAATGCTCATTCCTCAAACACTGCTGGCCATATTGTCCACCAAGAGCTCATCTCTATTTTGCACATGAACCATTTACCTCTCACTAACTAAAATACTATTTAAAATTGAATAATTGAATAGTTAAATAGCTCATTTACCACATTAACAGCTCTGTCTAGATAAAACTCTTGAAATTTCGTTGTCATAAGTTAATTTATATATTATTTGTTCACTACTCGTTTTATTGTTCACTCCGCCCTAATTACTAATAAAAACACAACTTCTACCTTACCCTTCCATTCTTGTCCATTGCTCGCTTATTTCCTAGCTATTGATCTTCTAAAATAATGCAACCATCACACACTACTCAATGCACGTCCATTTCCCGTCCTCTTTACGCTGAAACATTGCATATTTCCCTACTTCTCCTCTACCGTATTCCCAAAACACGAGCACTGCCTTCCAAGATTCACTCACTCCACTCCTATCGCTCACTCTCCACCTACCACTCACTCCACCGGCAGCGGTAGCTCAGTGCATCAACTGATGTCACTGCAGCGCCTCTGACCGGGAGGTCCTGGGTTCCCACTCCCCACGGCGGCAGGATTTTCGACACTATCTTTTCAGCTAGGTCGAATTCAGTCGCTGTCTGGAGGAGAATTCTAGCAGCCGGCTGCTCTGATCGGTAGTTTTCCGTGGTTTCTCCGATCAACACCCGGCGAATGCCGGAGCAGTACCCTACCAAACGGGCCACGGACCGCGCGCGATCTGTCCTTCCTCTTTCTTGTCCTATCCTCTCCCCTTACTCACTCACTTACACTAACATGCACTACACTACCACATATTCCGGGAGACCGGTCGGGAGCTTAGTGCTTGTCCCGGCTGGGGCAGTGCCCCGCTGGTGGGAGAGTCTTGGTTAGGGGGAACCCCCACTAGCCGACGGTAGGTCGGCGCCGGATCTCGCCATCCATCGGGGGAAGATCATCGCCATCTCCCGAGACAAAAACATGTACTACACTAATGGGACTAATGACCAAAGCAGTTGACGCGCCCGGAAACACGAAAAAATCAATCAAATCAACCACTCACTCCCTTTACACACACACACACCATAACTTCATCATTGGTTTCTCACTCTCTACTCGCCCACTTCTTTTCAGTGCCAACGCACCCCAACTCCATTACACTCTTCCACTTTCTGCTCACGATTTTTTCACCGCACGCTCGCCCGCACGCCGCAGATGAAAACAAGGTGGTTTCGCTCTTCACGAAGTGTGGTCCAGCTTCGGTTCGATGCTCGTGTTATCTTCGCCATCAAAACATCGCGTTTTACGAGGCGAAAAAAAGTTTGTTTACAACACCTCAAACAAAACCGTAAAGAAAGACATATGGACAGGTACTTGTCATGTGAGTATAATGTGAATTTCCACCCGAGTGTTCGGCACAGTTCATTAAAAGGACGAAGTGAATCTCTTTTCGAAAATTCAACAATAGTTATTCATCAATAATTAAGAATAAATAATCAACAAGAACATTTAAATCAATGCAAGTACATCAACGAAATATAAAAACAACAAATATGATTAACTTACACCCACATTGTTTATTGAGAAAGAAAATAGTATGTTTCTTTAAGGCTTTGACATTTAAGTGTTTTTCTAAATATTCTAGTGGCTTTCTTGTGCCAACGATTAACAATAACAATAACTGATAACATTTTTTAAATGTATTTAAAATTTAAAAATACTTCTAAAACTGAGGTCAGAGAGATACGAAACAAAAGTGAGTGCTGGGACGTTTGAAAATATGAAAATACATTTTGTTTGAATTACAAAAGATAAGGGAAACTGAAAAGAAATGTACACATAATTCATCTAAGAAAGCAAGATGTCAAGTAGGAGAAATAGAAGAAAAACACCAGTTTTACAAATATACTAGCGAGTAACGTTAGAGACAAATCCAAGCGAGGAAAAGTTGCGTTGTCAAGTCCTCTTGCACACGCGCGTCTGCATCAAGATCTCCTCAACTGTCATGGAAGCGACTTTTCTCGCGGCTCCCTAACACCGCAAACAAGACGGGCGCCCTCCGTCTCGGCCTCCTGTTTCTCGGAATCAGATGCGCCGAAAGCGGGCCGCGGAAGTGGTGCGTGTAACGGGGAAATAAATCACACACTCGTTCGGATGCCGCCAGCGGAAAGCAACGTCTCTTTCCTCCAGACGGGAGAAAAACCGGACGCGAACCACTGTCTCGCAATTCGGGTAATTGATTGCATTACCATATTTGAGGAAACGACCGCGTCGGCGGTCGTGCATGCCAAGATATAACCATTGTTTCTAGCTGCGGGCGTGGGAATCTCGGATCACAAGAGGCCTTCTCGTTCCAACAGGCGGTGAATGGGCCTCTCGGGATGGAAATAAGGAAGAATGATACCGGGCAATCTTCGTATCATCTGCTATCACGAATCGTGAATACCAGCGTATTGCTCAGGCAAAAACCTATACCCCAAAGATAAAGAGATAAAACAATGTTTTTTTTCTGTCTCGTTTTATCGGATGTTAGGGGTTTTATTTGAACGTTCATCTCATAACTAGAACAATAATGAACGTAGTTTTAGATATGTGTTATTTATTTAATTCCAGATAATATTAAATTATATTGAAGATAAATTTTTCGTAACTTAGTCTCTCATCATTGATAGAGTTTGTAGAAAATTTAACAAGCCATGGGATGGGGGGGGGGTTCAAGATTTTCATTTCATAACGAATTATTAAGTAGACAAAGAAACTTTTATGAAGAGAAAATATTGGAGAAAAAGTTAGATGTTTGGAGTAAATCGATATTGTTTATAGTTTAATAATGCAATCCCTGACAATAATGGTGATTTTGTTTTGAATGGCTATTTGCTTTGAATTGTGGTCAAGTGATATCCTAATTCAGGAAGCCGGCATCAGTGACGTGGACTCACTAGCTTACAAAATCTTTGTGGTTGCAAGACTTGCTGGGGGACGGTGATCATTAGATAGAAAGAAAATCTTTTGTCAGGTAACATTGGTGTCATGAGAAAGTGACATGATTTAACGTTCTATAAAATTTAACCCCGAGACAAGTACCGCTCTAAAATTGTCCATTATTTTATCAGACATGCAACGATTTAAGTAACAGATAAATTAGTAAGATCGTTATTGTACTGGTCCCTGCGGCGAAAATGGAAGCCAAAACAGTACAGTTGAGCGTTCGGATAGTGACAATTCCAAAAATGTTCAAATGTCGAGAGTGGGCTAACAGCTAATTTTCAGAGTTCAGTCATTATACAATGTCAGAAAAAAAATTACCATGAATTCTGATTTTCGTTGTATATATTTTATATTTCTTTAAAAACATGTATCTGTAAGTTGAGGTTTCATAACCCCACTCCCAATATCATATCCCTCCAGCCACAGCAAATATAACGTAACCCCGATATAGAATTAAACGAATCTCTTTAATAGGGCCACACGCTACCCACCGAGGCAAAAGGAATTACAAAGCATATAAAATTAGTCGGTTTTGCTACTGTAGATCCTTGAGGCAAAAAGTTGCATCTCCTCTCATTTGTATTATGACTGTGTGACATTTGTATTGAAACTGTAGTATGAGACCAGTGTACAAGGCTCATGCCCACAATTGGAATGAATGAAATGAATGAAATGAATGAAATGAATGAATGAATGAATGAATGAAATGAACGAGTGAAATGAATGAATGAATGAATGAATGAATGAATGAATGAATGAATGAATGAATGAATTTCTCCGCTAGGTGGTGAAAGGAGCGTAGCGAAATTTGCGTGGTTAGACGGAAGAGCGGGCCTGATGGCCCGAGTCTCGCCACATAACTAACTAACCTAGATGTTGATGGACCTTAAATAACCAATTAAAAAAAAAGAAGTAAGGTGGGTGTGTGTACTCACGTGTGCGTCCGACGCAGCCGGCCTCGTCCTCGCCGCCGGGGCAGTCGCGCTCGCCGTCGCAGCGCGCGGCGCGGGACACGCAGCGCGCCCCGGCGCCGGCGCCGCAGCGGAAGGCCAGCGGCGGGCAGCCCGGCGCGCGGCAGCGCTCGTCCGACCCGTCCGCGCAGTCGCGCCGCCCGTCGCACACGAAGTACCAGCTGATGCACGCGCCCGTCGACACGCACTAAGGCACACGAGCACAACGAGGACGCGTTACATACGGTGCGGCACAAGGCGTGCGCCAACCACGTGCGTACATGTGCTTGTGTAGCACACCAGCACACAAGATGTGCCAAAGGCCAGAACATTACACACACACACATACCAAGGGCCAGAACATTACACACACACATACCAAGGGCCAGAACATTACACACACACACATACATGATATGGATACTTTTGTCAACAATGCCATTCACACGAAGTACCAACTTGATGCACGCGCCCGTCGACGCACACTAAGACAGACAAGCACAAGGAGGATGTGTTACATACGGTGCGGCACAAGGCGGGCGATGATGTGATGGCCGCCACTAACCACGTGCGTACATGTGCTTGTGTAGCACACCAGCACTCAAGATGTGCATACCACCAAGGATGCCAGGTCCACGGGCCAGAACATTCCCCCTCCTCCCCTCACACACACACACAAAATGTGGATACGATCACTAACAATGTCCCCCACACAAAGTACCCGCTGATACGAGTATTATGCAGCACAGCGGGCTCATTCGAGTCATGGCCGTGCACACTGGGCATATGCACATGTACAACGCACATGCCTCGTGTACCTCTACCAAGAGTGTTATGTACATCAAGCAGCAACCGGGAGAGGTGGCTCAATCAACTGATGTCACTGCAGTGCCTCTGACCGGGAGGTCCTAAGTTCGAGTGCTGATAGTGATATGATTTTCGACACAAGCTTGTCAGCTATGTCGAATTACAGTCAGCTGGAATTACAGACCGGCTGCTTTGTTCGGTAATTTTCCGTGGTTTCTCCGATCAACACCAGGCGAATGTCGGAGCAGTACGCTAACAAACGGGCCACGGACCGTGCTCGATCTCTCCCTCCTCCTCCTCGTTCTATCCTCTCCCCTTACACACACTTATTCACTAGCATGCACTACCACACATGTCGAGAGACCCATTGGGAGCTTAGAGCTGGTCCCGGCTGGGACGGTGCCTCGTTGATGGGAGATACCTGGTTGAGGGTAACCCCGCGAGCCGACGGTAGGTCGGTGCCGGATCTCGCCATCCAGCAGAGGAATATCACCGCCCCTTCCAGAGGAAAAAATATGCACTACACTTACGGGACTAAAGACCTCAGTAGTTGTCGCGCCAACAATCAACCAATCATGGAGCAGCACAGCGCACACAGAAGATGTCACCACCTCACCGGTGCCGTGCATGTAGTGTAGCACTATCCACATGCAAGATACGGACAACACCACCAGCGGTGTATCTCACACTGTGCAGCTCAAAATTGCACAAAATTTGTAGATACTGTCAGTAATGGTGCCATACTCTTGGTGCACCCCTTTGCACACACAAGTATTGTATTGCCACGTTTTCTTGAGCCCCGGAAAACTTATCCCCACTCCTTTACTAAAATTTGTTGAATTAAGTATAAATGTTGATTATCTTGGCTGTCCAGGTGACGCTCGGGTTTTTGACCACCCCGCCGCAGATCAGCCCTGAAGAAGATCTCGAAAAAAGATGATCGAAACGTCGGCAATACAGCCTTCAACGCGTCGTCGCTGGGACAGCCAACATAATCTTGATTCTGGCCGCGGACCCCAACGACTTCACTTAAGTATAAATGTTAGCGACGAGCGTTGTTGACAAAATCTAATTACCAGAAATGACCATTCCAGTGTAATAGAAACTCTTCTGCAACAGATTTGATATAATAGTTCCGGCGCCCCCCCCCCCCGGATTCCCGTCGCATCTAGCGAAATGAGGGGTCAAGAAAACTGGCGCGGATAATAGACACAACCATAAATAGAGGTGTCATGTATAAGGTGAAGCTCAAGGAGCATGCAAGATGTGGAATATCACCACCAACGATAAAAGGCTCAGTACAACGACCACGAAAATGTGAAAAACACCACTAACTATGCCGTTCACACGGTGCGGCAGAACGCGCACACACGATGTGTACTTTACTACCATCTCTACTTCGCATACATTGCAGTACGTCGCAAGTAATTGCGCGAGTGCGATTAGAAGGGTACAATAGGTACTCTGAATGAAGTTACGGTTGTAGAACCAATCCGGGTGCAAGTAAATATTTTATCTGCTGCCATTGATCTCTCTGTGTGTGACAATTGTATATTTAATTTAATCGGTTAATTTAATCATATTTAATCGACAACGATGTAATTGAAAATGGTATGCACCATTGTTTAAATGTTAAATAGAACTTTTCATTTTATTACAAAATAGCACCGATCGAATGATCCAATAACCTGTTGGACCGATAATGTTTAAATTAACGTACTGTCAAAATGTTGATGACATTTATGCCCATAAGGTTCAGAACATGAAGCGATTTTTAATTTAACTGTTCAACTTTACTTGACAGTAATAATAGGAATTTTTGGTCCACAAATTGACCATCCTGTCGAGGTTTTCTTGTGGACAGACGCACACACGACATATAGAAAGAAAAGACGTTACATTAATTGAAAAATCGATCTCGAAATGTCGTTTAGAAAGCACATAGGAAGTACCCACTTTGTCCATTCACATGCACTGCTGCACATATTCAGACATGTGTTAGACGGAATAGTAACTCTCAAACATGTGTCGATACAAATTAATGATATTGTCATTGAACGATGTGTAAAAGGCACATTTGAATGGGAACTATGGAATTTCTCAATTTTATAAATACAGCACGAATCTGATATTCATTAAAACTTCTGATATTTCCAAAAATAGAAAAAGATAGTAATTGATGTAACTTTTTAATTTTCTTTGTTCGAACTATCCTTTTCTTGGTTATCCGAAAATAACTAGCGTGGTTTAGAACAAAACTTTAATATCCTATGTCATACGATTACTTGTTGTCACTTTCTTAAAGGAATTCTCTCATGAACAAGGGATGCAACCTGATACACAGACGATCTTAGTACTCAGAGAGAGTTATTGAAGTCTTTGATATATTAAAAAACAAACTATTAGTACACAGCTCTCCTTATTATTCCAGACATATACAATATTCTATCTTTGACCAAGTTAGATCTTCAACAAGAAAAGAATGATTTGTGTGCTCCCCTACTACAATATCTATAAAGGTTTCTTCGAGTAAACTTTGCGAACTTCTTGGAGGCTGTTGAGGGTTCTGCGATGAACACTTTCACACATGAACACATGATACTTGTGATCATGTTTCGGAAATTTTATATAACTAAAGTTACATGCAAGTCATTTGCCCCTGAGTGTAGGCAACTTCTCATGCGCCCTTGCTTATTAGAAACAAAATACTATCTCTTGGACTGTCAGAAAATCCCCCGCGGAACACTAGCGTATGGACATGTTCACTGTCTTGTGTATGCATTTTATCCACAGCAAACTGTTAATAGAAGGCTACGCAAATTAATGATACACAAATTTCCCCAGCCGTTTATACATTTTCTGCACGTTTCTGTCACTTTTAAATAGCGCGGAGAGTTACTTTGACCTTCAAGAATAACGTGATCTGTTTAGTTTCTGTTAATTACGATAAATGGCACCCCAGTGAAAATGTATGATGATTTCAATCCACAAAAAACATTTCTTGCGTAAGAACTGATATGCAGTTAAATTTTTTTTCGATTAATATTTTTTAATTCTAAATTCTGCATAGTTTTCTATTAAATGTTACTTTCTATGCATATAAAATGTGTATAATTTCTAAATACTGGACCAAGACTAGTATAGCGTAGCAATATAGTTTAGCTTGATTCATAACGATTCACCTTGAGGCCGTGTGTGTAACTATAATGCACATCTCCCAAAGCATGCATGCCTTCCCACAAAAAATATTTCAATACACTTGTATACGCGGCAATTAAATGCTCTAAAAGTTATACGCCCTAGAAGTTTGTAACAGTCTGATGCATCCTGCATTTCGTTTCGTGACCATTGATTTCCTCTCCCGAAAACGTGCCGTTTATTTTTGGTAATTTATTCTTTTGCGGTCGACTGTCAATGAACGGCGTCGACAGTATTATTAGTCCTTGGAAACGTTGCCCGCGCCAGGGCGTGTTTTATTAATCTGCTTTTCCGAGAAAACCAATTATTCGCTCGACAAAATGAAATCAGTGAATGAAGAATTATACAAGGGCAAACAAAAGCGAGAACACCAGTTTAGAATAAAAAGACAAAATTAGGACTTTAAATCTTATATTTACAAGATATTAATTGAATTGGGATAAACTATTTCTCTATTAACATAGAACTATTACCAACATATAATATGTACTTATTCGGGTTTATAATTGTTAAGCGTTTACAAAGTCATAATTTTTGCTCAATATTGAAGACCAAAAATATACTACTTACTGAAGCCGAAATTAGCAAGCTCTAAAAATGTAAACTTATTTGAAGTAAAAAATTACTACACTTACCTTTATGCATCTAATTCCGCTCACCATACACATACACAAATTTAAATAGATAATAAATGTAATGAGTTGGAATTCGGGTCATAATTATAGCAAAATGTTAGTAACATTCGAATATTTATCACTATTTGGATCATATTTCGAAAAACAAATCAAATATTTGTAATAAATATTTGTACTATTACCTGTAATTATATATAATTATAAATAGTGATTCATAACGTCCATAATTTCAAATAACCGAGAGCGGTAGCTCAGTGAATCAACTGATGTCACTGGAGCGCCTCTGACGGGGAGGTCCTAGGTTCGAGTCCTGACGGCGGCAGGATTTTCGACTGGAAGAGAATTCTAGCGGCCGGCTGCTCTGATCGGTAGTTTTCCGTGGTTTCTCCGATCAACACCAGGCGATTGCCGGAGCAGTATACTAACAAACGAGCCACGGACCGCGCGCGCGACTTTTCCTTCCTCTTCCGTGTCCTATCCTCGCCCCTTACACACACACACACACACACACACACTTACACTAACATGCACTACACTACCACATATTCCAGGAGACCGTTCGGGAGCTTAGAGCATGTCCCGGCTGGGGCGGTGCCCCACAGGTGGGAGAATCCTGATTAGAGGGAAACCCCGCTAGCCGACGGTAGGTCGGCGCCGGATCTCGCCATCCAGCGGGGAAAGATCACCGCCATCTCACGAGGAAAAAACATGCACTACACATACGGGACTAACGAACAAGCGGTTGACGCGCCCCGAATCACCAACCAACCAACCAACCAGCCAGTCTCTGGCCCAATTTTTCTCTCGAGCCCTTGAGCGAACACTCCCGCCGCAACAGCTGCGGGCAGTGGGGTGCTGTAATCTGCGGCCGAGATGCGCATCTCTATTTTGGTTCGAAGCCCGCGCGCGCGTGTGGGACGGGGACCTCATTACCTCGGCCGCAAACGCGGGGCGGTGAGGGGAAGGGAGGGGTTGGAGGGGAGGGGCGCGCGATTAGCACGCTGATCGATTGGGAGGGAGTTGCCCTCCCTCTCCCCTCCACGCCCCCGAGTGGTTTCGACAGCGCTGGCCGACGGACGCAGAGGCAGTGTTACGGCCGGAGAGTAATTTGTGTACTGGGAAGAGTTTCAACTAATTTTCCGCAATTGATTGTGCGATCGTGACGTATGTGATATATTTGGTCTGAAACAATTGAAGCACCTATAAAAGAAAATATATTGTGGTTAATCAATAACAATAAACTTTCTTCCAAGTGACAAAAACTTGCGTTTAGAATAAAGGTAATTGTAAGATCCTACCATCGTTAAGAGCGCAAATTGTCATTTCAAAAAACATTATCACTGTTACTGATACCAAGAAAATAAATTATACATCTGAAAATAATTTTTTTTTGCGTTATTTTCCTACACTGTATCTTATTGTCTTGTTCACTGTCGTTTCCAAAATTGAAATACTGCCATTTGACTTTTTGGAGGAGTATTTTGTTTGATATTTGAAAACTCCGAAACAATTGCTAGGCATTGAGCTGTTTTGACACATTGATGAGGTTGTGCCGCACCATGCAAATTTACAAACCTACAATAATTAATAATTTTATCTCGGAGCTGTGTACTTAATTTGCAAAATATTTCTTTTTAATGCAATGTATAGGTGTCTATATCATAAGAACAGAAGAGACAATCATGTTGTTATGCACTTTGAAAATTTGTGTCAGATACGTACGTGAAAAGGTCAAATAGAAGAGAATGCTCTGCAGCTGTATGAAAAAGGGTATATGAAGTACCATGTAGGGAAAGAAATTGGGTAAGTCGGAACGGAGCTGAAAAGCCAATGTAGTAGCAGATAACAGGATCAATACGACTATACCGATGACTACTGGTTAAAAATAAAGTTTGAGTTTGAACTTTGCGACCAAATACACAATTTAACAGACGTGTTCCTTTCGCCAGTCCCATATTTAGAGGGATCTCCTCTACAACACATTGCTGAGGTGACCGTGTTGAGCGCTTGATCCTGTCGGTCGAACGAAGCCGGGTAAGAATTCGCGGCGCCCTGTCTCTGCCACGCGGGCGCTGTCTGCAGCAACGGCGCCACCGCCGCCCCATTGTCTGAACGCGTTCTTCGATTCAGCGCCAACAAAGGGCAGCGCTCTTTTGTTCCGCCTCCGCCTCTGCTTGTAATTGGCCGCGGCGCCACCGGAAAAGGCACTCGCTGCGCGCTTCCGGCTCCCGAGCCAACAGGCCACTTCCGGTCGAGACGACTGTTCATCGCGGATTCGCCACAGCGGCGCATTGTCCACTTCCTGACTCGTAGATTGATAGATTGATTTGGTCTGGCGTCGAGGGACAAATTAGACGTGCCACCATTTATTGTTGTTCAATTTGACGCTTTATTGATTGAACAAATACTGTGTTTAGACATATAATACATTTTTATTTTGAGTCAATCGAAGCTAAAATGTATGAAGATACTCATTCCAATTATCCGTGACAATATACCAATCATAAACTATGATTAATTAAATGATTTGTTTTGTTTCGAATGATGACGCAAATTAAGGGTAAAGCCCATTCATTCGAACCAATACCAATTGACAGATCTGACTCGAGTGCAACTGACCGATTGGCTACATACTGATACGACTGACGAAAGAAAGTGTTCTACATTTAATATGAGTTGAAGCGTTAGAAATGCCGAAGCCTTTCATGTGCTCGTTGAGAGTCCGGTCGTCAATTGATATCGTATAAATGTCCTGCGAGTCAATATTGGAAAATTCCGATGAAATGCGCCTGCGTATATGAAACTTCTTGCAGAATACGCGTTTAATTTCTAAGCGATTAAACAGCGGATGTACGTTATTAACGTAGAACTGACGTGTGGATTTCCCTGCTCATATTGAACCGCTTTCAATACTTTATATTTCCCTCTGTATAAAATTGAATGTCTTATGTTTTGGATGTGTATAAAATTGGAAATATATAACATGTGTTCTGGCACGCTCATAGAAATAACAATTTTATTAAGTCAATGTGGTATCCTTTCCTTTTCCAAATCCCACAATTCGTTTTTGTTTCAAGTCACGATATACAGATCATTCTCTTTAGCTTCTTTTCTAATTTTGGAACGGTTGAAGTTATTCCAATGCAGTTTTAACGGAAGTATATTAGGAAATGGGGCTAATTGATATATGTATTTGTTTCGAATTTATCAGTTGTATTTTACGAGATATCGAGGTAACTTTGTTGTTTTTTATCAAAAGGATCTGTACATATCGTTTTGTCTATCATGACGAGCGTAAAAAGACGAATCCATTAATATACATATTGCCATATGTTAGATAGGCATTGTTTTGAGTAATTTTGATTTTTGCGACTCGCATTAGCGAATATTTTGAATGCTGAATGACCAGACGAGATCGTGCAGGGCTCTCCTTGCTAATACCCGCTCGAGGCGTTACAACGTTCGTTAAAAACGAGTCGTAGAAATAAAAATGTATGACAAAAATACTTATTTAACACATGAAAATATTTATATTATTGGTTTCGTCTTTTTACGCTCGGCATGATAAACTAAAAATGTATAGATCCACTTGGAAAAAAACACCTCAATATCTCGTAAAATATAGGTGATAAAATGAAAATAAATATATTTATAAAGTAGCTTCATTCCCTCATGTACTTAAGTGAAAATTGCATTGCAAAAACTTCAATCGTTCAAAAATTGAAGAAGGTGCTAAAGTTACGTGACTCATCATGTATATCATTTTAAAAGTGGAAACAATTTCTTCCCAATTTCAAGTTCATATTTCATTTCCACCGTCCTGAATTTACAAGGTTACAATGAAACATTTTCCCCCTAACATAACGAGCGACGCTGCTTTGATAAGACAGAAATTTGTCATTTCGGTTGCATAAAATATTCGCTCGCGTTGTATTACAGCAGTGTCTTTGACGCTCTACCTTTTCCTCCTACGCAACAGGAAAATCCGTTCGGAAGAGCGGCGGTGTCTTCAAAGGTAAAGTCACAAAGAAAATGGTCCGCCTGAGAACAAAGGTCCTGGGAGTTACTTCGAGTAACGGGCAGACCGAAAAAGAGAAAAAGCTGCTCTTTGAGATATGAACTACAAATAAAGGAACATTGGCCATTCCCGAGTAATAACTCCGTTTACCAATTACTTAAAAATCAGGGAGTTCTTTTCCAGATCTTCTCTAAAGATTTTCTTTCATTTCAATTACTTTTACAAATTGCATATCCATTTTTTTATTATTACACGTTCTTTACAAATACATACTACTTATGGACGTTACAACTCCACTTTCAAAGAAAAATCGTGAGTAGAACATGCTATATATTCAAATTTTCAGAAAATTAATGAAGAAATGAACATTCAATAAAAATAAACAAATGTTTTGATGTGTGATGAATATAAATTGTAACAACCTTAATTGAATCAGTCTGACACTAGACTACATAGTTTGTGTGTAAAAGTCTCCATTGTCTATAGATTTAGAGTATCTATTGAATGGGAACATGTATTTCAAATGACTGATCGTTGAGATTCCGGGTGCGTCAACTACTATGGTCAATAGTACCGTAAGTGTAGTGCGTGCTTTTGCTCGGGAGGTGGCGGTGGTCTTCTGCTGGATGGCCAGATGCGGTGGTACCGATGCCTACTGTCGGCTTATGGGGTTTTCCACAACCACGTATCTCCCACCAGCGAGGCACCGCCTCAGCCGGTACAAGTTCTAAGTTCCCAGCTGGTCTCCCAGCGTGTGGTAGTGTAGTGCATGTTAGTGTGTGTGTGTGTGTTTGTAAGGGGAGAAGATAGGACAAGGAAGAGAAAGGAAAGATCGCACGCGGTCCGTGGCCCGTTTGTTAGGGTACTGCTCCGGTATTCACCTGATGTTGATCGGAGAAACCACGGAAAACTACCGATCACAGCAGCCGTTCGCTAGAGTTCTTCTCCCGACAGCTACTGAATTTGACCTAACTGAGATGCTAGTTTCGAAAATCCTGCCATCGTCGGGACTCGAACCGAGGACCTCCCGGTCAGAGGCGCTGCAGTAACAGTTAATGCACTGAGCTACCGTTCTCGGTATATAAAATGGAAATTCCACTTAATCAGTAAATACGCAACAATACGAAATGAAAACTTTGTTTCTGTAAAAGGAAAATCCTAATGAATGCCCGAAGGTAGAAGTAGCACCTTATTTGACCGAAAGACAGGGGCAGTTTTGCAGGAGTAAGAGGGACAGGTCTTCCATAGCTTCCGCACCGAAGTTTCAGAGAGCAGGACATTCTTCCCTACCCTAAACTGAATTTCCTTTTCGGCAGTTCATGCATGTTTAAAGAATAGTTTCGCGTGGAGGACGCAAAAGATAAGAGTATCTCATATTTGCTCGAAGATCGCGAGAACAGAAATACTCCTTGTAAAGAAGATTTAGTCCGGGCCTCTGAACGCCCAGTCATATCTCTTGTCCCTGTTCTCGGTTCCGGCCATCGGACGATTTTCTTTTGAGGGCTTCAAAACTGTCGAGAATCGGCGAAGACCGCATTGCTCCTCGAAATGTTTTCTTCCTCCAACTTCCTCGGAATTGTTATTTTCGAGGAATGTAATAAAAGATAATAACTTCAATAAGAGATAATAAAAGTAAATCATTTCAGTGTCCACGTTACATCAATGATTTGGGCCATGATTTACATTTGCTAGAAAAGGAGAAATATTTAATTAATTGTTCCACTACAAAATGTCAGTAATATTCAGTAAAAATGCATTTGAAGTTCTGGCGAATACAGTTATGATATATATTGTTTTCAGGGATTTTCTTTCTTAGAATTCTACACAATAATGTTATAATTGAATGAGAAAAAAGATATTCTGGAACAGCGAAGCATACATTTTAAATCATCCAAAAAAGTCTACGATCAACCATGTAACACATCATTTATATAATCTGTGAATAATTAATTAATAATGAGCGGACGCTGCCTCGGCAAAAGACGCACCTAGTCACTATTCATCCAATAACTCCCCTAACCCCGCCAATTGTTGAGGGGCGGAATTATCATCCGCATCGTCCTACTACCCACTTCACCCCGACCCTACCCGATCTTACCACTTCACTCCGACTGCCATCGACCGGAGGGGAACGAAAGCTGATAACTGATAAGAGATTCGCTTTGAGGCATCTCCAGCCAACACACTACAAACATTCGTTTTCCATACGAAAGACTCCTAGTGGAGGTAATAAGATTAGTGACGCGACAATGCTGAAGGAGATGGGATCATTTGAAAGATTTCGGGTTTCATTGAAGTCGATCCCAAGAAATGTAATAAATCCATATTTCCATTTTTTCCAAGTATAGTAATGATTCACGCCCTATTAAGCGATTGAAAATAACATTAACTACATTATTGATTTCTCGACTGGGCAAATGACAGGCGGTAAACTGATTTGATGAGACCGCCTGCCACTTCATGTCATTGGCCGTACGGCACGTATTTATCACTTTCGGGGCTCAGTAGTTTAGGTGGTACTTTCAATCCATACGAACTGATAAGGTGGTATGGAAGTTGACTGATAAGGACTATTTGCGACGGAGCCTCGGTAGCGCAGTAGGCAGCGCGTAAGTCTCATAATCTTAAGGTCGTGAGTTCGATCCTCACCCGGGGCATATTTTTTTCACCATAGTACAACTCGGAGATAACTTTTGGCTGTGTGTTGGATCATGTTTCATGTTATGTCATTGATCAAACATTGAAAATAATTTACAACTAAAGCGTATTTGGGATAACGATAATATGTGTTGATAATGTGTGTTCTTTCCAGTGAAAACATAATAATCGGACAAAAATGTAAGTGTAATTGGGACGTGGTGTGATTTAATATATAAATCACTAACTCATTCTGAACTACACTCTACTAACTTCTACTGACTACATTACATTGTACACAACTATCTGCATTTTAGCGACGAGTGAACTAATAAATTCATTTGAACTCAGAAAAAAATGTTCTAATGTAAAATTGCTCTTGGAGGCGTCTGCACGGTAAGTTCTTAATTTTTAACTTTAAATAGATGAATAAAGTTGATAAGGGTTGTTCAGTTTTATACTTAATGTAAGCACGTAGAATCGTTTCGATTTTATTGTACACCTTCATGGCTGCAAGTGGATTCTTAGAAAAAATATTTTGTTGAAGCTTTCTTTAAAACGGCAACATTGGTCTTGTAGATATGAGTGAGTAAAAAGTAATTTCTTTTTGAATTCTTTTACACGCATGAAGATGGATCGATTCTTTATTTACTTTGCACATTTTACTAGTTGTGTAAATAATGCTTACTTGAAAAAGCCTTAACTGATAAGGATGGCATACACTGATGAAAATTGTACCACGGAAATCTGAACAATTTTAATGAACACTCCCCCCATAGATAGTTCATATTGGATTGCTATATTTTTTATAAACAAATTGTCATTGCCATTCTACGAGTTAACTAATGCAATACAATTCAGTAAAGCATTGCTTTATTGGAACCTAGCTGCTGAACTAAGGTGTTGCTAACGAAGCGATGATGCCATAGTGGTTTGTAGCTTCCAACGATTAAGAACATGAAATGGAGTCTACATGGATTTTATTTCTATTAAGTGAAATAAACATTTCATCCGCAAATGCGTCACATTTGTCGTTTCCTTTTGTGGGTCAGACTGCATGAAATCTTCTTTTAAGCGAAATAAACATTTCAACAGTAAATGCGTCACATTTGTCGTTTTCTATTGTGGTTCGAACTACATGAAATATTAAACTACGAACAATAAAATTCTAATGTTGAATAATTGTATTACCATAAAAAAATATCTATACATTTAAAAAATAAGGCATTCTGCCATGGCTTCGTTTGGAGCGTCTACTTAACGGATTGTATTTATTTTTCCTTTAAATGAAAGAATGAGATCGCTAGGTGTGTTATCAGATATTGTTTGTGTTAATTCGTCAGCATTTACGGTGTAAATGAATTAAATAAATAATTCTTTAATACTACGTTTATCAGAAGTCAATTGTTTTCTTTCAAAAACTGTGTTTCAATATCGATAGACATGAGTATATCGATAGATGTACGTCCACGCCGCTTGATGCATATATTGTTTACAATTCGCCTAGGTTCTGTTTCAGGAGCAATATTTGCATTTTGATGGTGACTGTGTTTGCATCAATTTGTTTTCGTGGTGTATTTTGTAGAGAAATTCGGACAGTGGGTTTTATTCGATTTTACTGAAGTAGAGAAGTAATTTCGTTGGGTCTTAATCTATAAAATATCTGTATTGTTCTGCTGTGTACTTCCTGTGTGAGAGAAATTCTGCAAACCAGAATACTCTGTGTTGCTTAAATGGAAAAATAAGTTTGCCTTCTAGCTACATGTCAGAAGAAATGAAACAGTTGTTTATAGGAGATGGTGGGACGTCAAAAAACTTGAAAAATGATATCCATCATTATAATTATAGTCTGCCTTTTGTGTCATTCGGTGCTCATATTACATTGCCATCTGATCATGGGCCACATGTGCTCAATTGTGTAAGTGTTAATATAAAACAATTGATTTTGTGCTGCATAATATCAAATCTATCTGACCATAAAGTGAATATTTGCAGAGATAAAAAAATTAGCTTTAAATAAGAGAAGTTTGCTTTGTTTTCTTCCTATTTAAGAATTTGCTTTGTGAACATTAGTCTAGACACAGTATATTACATTTATCTCAGATCTCACCGTCAAATTTTGACGGGGTCTCACTAGTTTAAATATAAACATGATTGTGGCCGATTTGAAGAATGTGCAAAATCATTTGGAATAATTTTACAAACTTTGTAGGATCAGGTCATGACAGATGGGCGGAAAAATAAAAATTATAACCAAGTAAAATGATTTTTTTTTCGTTTTTTGCCGCGCTTGAATATAATTTTTTGGTTCTTCACTCGTGCTGTAATTCCCCCGACATACTTTGAAATACGAAATTCCTCGACACAAACACTTAACCTGTGAATAACGTGACACCCAAAATCCAGAAGGGGGTTGTGACGCATTGTAACACTTGGGACTGCGTCTCCACTTGCCGTTATGCCGCTCCCGGCTGGCACATGATGTGACTCCACTATTCCGTACGCTCGGCTCTGTTTTGACTTGCATAACCCGTTCCTACGTCACAAGGGAGTCCAGACAGCTTTGTGATGACGCTTGTGATATCAGACGTCCCCGTTCATCAGACTCAACAAGCTGGGTGAATTTTGAATGCCATAAACTCGCGCTCCGGAGACCTAGTTCCAGTTCCGGAGCAAAGTGTCACGAGATATATTTAATTGAAATTACGACCTAACCGTACCATGACTAATATTTTCATTCTCATGCACTTCTTCGAAGTTGAAGGATCTTGTAAGGTTCATATATTTATTGACGAATAGAATCTATGGACGCAAGATATTTGAGATATTTTTTTATTTTTTTTACGAGATATTTTATCTCAAATAAACATAACCCTTTCCTACCTTCATGTTTTTTCAAATTTCTTAAAATACAACCTGCTTGAAGAAAATGCAACTTACATCACTGTTCTTTCAATATCAGTTCATCCCTCAGGTAATAAAAATGGAACAACCTGAAATTTCACAAAATCCTGAGTACAGATGTTTTAAAAAGAAATTCATTTTCTTCTATGTCTGAACAATTTCCTATTTAAATTTCAGTTCATTAAAACCCTTGGTCCCTACGGGAAACAATTTAAATAAAAGAAGATGACTTTTAACTCTCAACGTAGTAAAAAGGATTGAATTCAATTCCACAAGCAAATGTTAAAATACTTTTAAAATATTCAAAACGTGTCTGAGCGTGCAATGAGAATACACTTTTGTTTAATTAACCGTCCATTTCCGTTCTCTCCCGGCTAGAAAACAAAACATCTTTTCCGCTCATTTCGCAACATCTGCACGGGGCAGACTCGTTTGCCAGCTCTTCCCTCTCAGGTGCTTCCTGCCCCGGTGTGCTTGGACGGTGCGGTGCGGCGGTAATCTCCAAGGTCGTGACCTGGGGGATTTGGGGGCCAGCGATGCCGGTCCCGCGCGTGCGCAGAACGATGTCGGCGACGGCGGCGGCGAGGGCGAGGGCGACCGCAAATTTCGGGGCGTCCCGGCGCGCCCGCCTACCCGGGTCCCGTTCTGCGCACGTCACGTGATGTAACGAGCGTCCACCTCTGCCCGTCAGCTGCTGCCGTCCTCGCTCCTTTCCACAGCAAGGGCCTCGCCCCCGACAGAGCTCTGGCTTCCCGTGTCCGCTTCCCGCCTCTCGCCCCCGCCACGCCCCCGCATTACTACCGCGGGTCGCCTTTGCTTTTCGCCGCCGCCGCATGCCTCCACCCCTCGCTCCCGCGTCTCGTCCCCGCCCCTTGCCGCCCGTCCTCTTCCCTTCCCAGTTGTCTCTGCCCCTCGCCCGCCTGTCCGCGGCCCTCGACCTCGCCTCTCGCGCCTGACCACTGCCCCCGCCTCACGCCCACACCCCGGCCTTTCCCCACTCTTTCCCCTCCCCCTGCCCCTCCCCTGCCCCCCCTTCCCCTCCCCCCAGCACCACCATCCCCCTGCCCCTCCCCCTGCCCCTCCCCCTTGCCCCCTTCCCTTCTCCCCACGCCGTCACCACTCGGCTCTAACCCTCGCCCCTGCCCCTCGCCAGAACTACATCTTCCCTGCCCCTCCCCCGCCTACACTCCTCGCCACTACAAGTCGCCTCCTGCCCCCGCCTCTCGCCCCGTACCTTTCCCGCTCTTGCACCCTCCCTTTCTTTCCCTCGCCCCTTCCCTTCTCCGCCCCCCTTCGACCCTAATTCTCGCCCCTGTCCCTCGCCACAACTACATCTTCCCAGCCCCTCCCTCCCCTCTGCTCCCCGCCACTCCCACTCGCCTCTGCCCCTGGACACCGCCCCCGCCCCTCGCTCCCGCGTCAGCTGGCGGCGATGTGGGTCATCCCGTGCACGACTCACCCGGCCGCGACAGTGGCGAGCGCTTCTTTAGGGCACAACGCCCACACTTTGCGGTCCAGAGGCTGTGGGAAGGAGCTCGGCGGTCGGCGGTTGGCCGGGGCCACGGAAGGAGGAGGGTGAAAACCGGGACTTGGGTTGAAAGTGATGTGCGTTTGATGATCCAAGCACGAGTGAGTTTTGCAGTTGGAAGTTCTTTCTCATCAGACCCGACCTTCTCCAAGAGCGACAAAGGTTTTGCGTTGAAAGGAGCATTTTATAGAAATGAATCGAAAAATTTTTCGATACACCGTTCAATATTAGTCTTGTGCCATACAATTTTAGTCTATGCTTTTTTTCAGGAAACAAATGTTTTAATGAAATTCTCTAACATTCGAGTCATTAACTGCCTGATGCGTGACAATGAAACAGAAGAAAGCTTTTAACTAACATTTAAGCTGACTGGAAATAGAAATTGATATTTAAATTTTTCAAAATAATGCATGTGTATTTGATTTACGTAAAAATAACTTAAGTTCCAATGTATAAATTCAAGTGGTACGCAAAATCCGTATGGCGGCCTACAATTCCGAATCACTAATTTAGTGTAAGACGCGTATTTTTCTGACTGATTTCTAAAGTAACCCTCGTTGGTGTAATGTGTTTTTACAATATAAGTTTTATGAAACTAAAAGATGTATTTAGAACTAACATATAATTAGTATTCTAACGTCAACAAATTAGATTAGCGGTTCCTGCGTAAATTGCTTGCGCGAACTCAGTGTAAATGCACAGAGATCTGAGGTCCGTCTTCAAAGAAATTCTTATTTCTTTTTAGTAGTCAACATTGAAGTATGTACTTTCGTACGGAATTTAAACATAACTTTCAGGACAAATATAATAAATTATGACGCAACAAAAATTATTTAAATACAGATACATGGAAGTAGTATAAAGTATGACAAACACACATGTCTCCCGTCATGACCACACACGTGCGTAATTTTATAGCGCCTCGTAGCTGCTGTTAAATCTACACTGTCACATGCAACGCCTACATTCCGTGTGTCGACGTCAACAACACAGCACATCCACGTTCATCGGCTCAATACGTTATTATATGGCAAGTTCAGCGTTGCTAGGCCGTTGTGCAAGATATCTCATCTCACCATCTCCCCGTGCCTCAATCTACGGCTGCGTTTAGGTCATAGCCAGCAAGGCCAGACACTGACTGGAAGGTCCTAGGGTACGAGCCCAACGGTGGCAGGATTTTCGACACTAGCTGGATGACGTTGAATTCAGTGGCTGTCTAGAGGAGAATTCTAGGGACCGGCTGATGTGATTGGTAGTTTGCCATGGCTTCCCCGATCAAGACCAGACGAATGCAGAAGTAGTACCGTAACAAACGGGCCACGAACCGCGCGCGATCTTTCCTACCTTATCCTTGTCATTTCCTCTCCCCTTACACACTCTTACCTAACATGTACTACACTATCACACATGCTGGGAGACCGGTCGAGAGCTTAGAGCTTGTCCCGGTTGGAGCGGTGTCCCGCTGGTGGGAGATACCTATATTTTTAAATCATTCAGTTTATTTCCTCTCTTTCTGATTTCAATTATTTCTCCCTATCTCACCTCAGAAATGACAAAAACTGATTCAAATCATTCTGAAATCTATTCACATTTAAGCATCATTGACTTAAGCATAATTAATCATTGATCAACGCAGATGCATTGCCGAAATGTTTTCCTTATTTTTCCTTTCTTTAATTTTACCATTAATTTATAAATGACCATGCTGTTAGATCAGATAGACAATTATTTTAAAAGTAACATTTTACCCACAATGTAACACAAATTGGTACACATTCAAAATAAACGATGATGCACAACCTCAATCAATGGATTACATTGCAACGATACTTTCGGTCAAATGTGGAGAACTATGTAAACAATACCGTAAAATGGGGGTGCCACCTTCCAAGCGACACATTAACAGGATATTTCAGGAAAAAGTGCACAAACACAGAGATCAAACGGAGGAAGTCAAAGGAAGAGGGGTTTGTCAGTGATCCCTGGACTTTAGAAGCCGCGGCTGGGCACTAGACTGTATCAGAAAAACGTATCTATCGCCCACCGAGGTCGGCATACCAACAGTCAATTCAGTCGTGCGGGTGGCCACCTCTTCAGGCTGAGAATAGTTTTGCATAACTTCCTGCCATAATCATTGTGCTAGGGATCGCAAAAAGGTACTGGAAAATTAATTATGGTTTCAGCGTCATTTTATTACATATATATAATTTACTTTAAATCAGTAATTAAAAATATATTAATATATGAATTATTTAAATATATATTAAAGTATCACTTATTTTAAAATTTTCAACGAAACTCGTTATCAAGCCTACGTGCTCGTATGCGAGTATTTACATAAAACACAACCGCATCTCTGCCTTGGCTTCTGTATCTCGCCTACGTACCTCCCTTCCGGCGGCTGCATTTGCAATTCCATCTTGACAGTGCCCGCTTTACTGTTTCTGTTGTTTTTTTAAACGCGGCGTTTCCGAAATATTACGCGAGCTAAAGTTTCAAAAAAAGGTCGTCGTTGGCGCCATAATTTCGCGTATTATTTCCGCTCCGCTCATGAATATTCAGACCCTTCCGTGTCCGACGCGCGTGAGCTGAGCACACGCGTGTTCCCGCAGGACCGTGTGCGGTCCGAAAAACGCACGCACAAATTACACACTTATTCGGACCGGCAACGCACCCACGTGAATGGATTCGCAGAGGCAATTTCGCACGGCGGCGCCCTCGAAATAAGAGGATTTTTTGGGGGATGAGGATGTGTAATTAAAGCGGGGTGGTAGGTGTTACTCATGCGCGTCCTGGCGTTTTAAATGGTTTGGGTTTAATGAAAAAAAGGGCTAGCGAGCGGTGTATGAAATACATGTGATTCGGTGTAAATGCGTTGTTTACAGCAAAGCGGGCTGTGAATTTCAGTGGTATGAAATTGTATTTCAATAATAGGAATTCTAAGAATAAGTAATTACCTTGTATTTCTGTCGGAATGTCCGCGGCTGAATATCAGAGGCATGGTGTATACCAGATATGTTGGTGAGGAATTATTGGGAAAATAACTAGTTTATTGGACAAAATGAAATACGCTTTACCTACGGTGGGGCAACAACAGTGTACAACCTCAACAATGTTACATTGTCCATGCCTGCAATCGCAAGACAACATTGATGGTTTACGTGAGCTTTGAATCCTAGCGCAAAGCTTAAGAACACTGCGTTTTTCAGGTCGGCAATACCATATAATAGTCAAATAATCATGTAAATTACTCAAATAATTTGTCCTTACTTGTGTTGCTGATGTATGATACATTGAAGTGTATCATCCAGAAACAGACGGTATACTGTCGTGAAGGACTAAACGGCATGAGATAAGATTGGTTCAAGTTCACATACGATTATAGAACAATGAAAGATCAAGTTTCCTATTAACACGTTTCTCATGGAATGTGTGCATATTCACTGATACCTCTATTTTTTGTGATGATCATGGAATGGAACTAGTACATAGAAATTAAATATGGGTATTTAATTTCTTTCACATTTTGATTACAATGAATCACATATTTTTCTGATTTTTTAATAACTCTATTACTACTATTGCCATTACCAAACTGTGGCTACGTTTACAACTTTCCCAGGATCATGGCAGGTCATTTTCGTCAAATCTATTTCCTGCAACAGCTTTTAAACTGCCCCAAAAGTCTCCGAGTTTTGTTCCGTCAAATGCAAAATAACTTCATCTACTAACATGAAATTTGGGTCGTGCATTATCATACAACGTTTCCACATTGTACAACATTCGGGAATGCATCTGTTTTCCTTGTTGACGAAGTCGCACAAGGCTCATGAAAAGTCAATCTCACGGTGAGAATTGGCTGCTGAAATTCGTTATTCTGTACTTTATATTCATGAAAGATGTTTCACGATAGTGCCTTCACTCTGTTCATACAACATGCATGGTATTAATCATATTAGTAGTCAGGAGCCGCCGAGATTTCCATGTCCCCTATTTCTCGCATCGCGATATATCCTCATAAATGCACTCATATTGATGCAAGAGAAGTGTGAGAACGACTCATCTATAGAATATAAACGTAACTGAAAACGAGTAATTTCAAATACGAATAGTAAAAGGAACATGCAATTTTTAAATAAATAGAGTTCACAGCATTTCCTATTCCAAAATCATGATTTTGATTAACTTTTGCATTAACATAATAGTAGGAGTTTTTATGTAGTAATTGAGGAGTTAATTTGTGTGTTAAAAACCAGAAATTACCTGTAGACAGAGATAAGAGACTCAATCATTTAAGTTTCACTCATTTGCTTCAAAACAGGACATCCTTCTGAAGTCGCCCGAAACAAGCTCATTTCCCGAAATCGCAATACCTCTAAAGGTTAGGAATTGTTCATGTTAACTTATACAACATGTTATTTATTCTTCTAGAACAATGCAATTTCCCCCGCGAAATACATATTTCAAAAATTCATTTCATTGAGCGGTTTCATTAAATTAAAAATGTTTTCATCAATATCATACGTCTAAAGATAACCCTAATAATAAACCAGAAAGGGAAATGTCTAGTGCATCACATCTTTGAATTTGACATGTGATGTAGGTTGTCTCAATTTGGAATTACACAGCACAGAAAGTAATATAGGACAAAAAGATCACCCCCCCCAAACACGTTGTTTAAAGACTTCTCTCTTAACGGGAATGTTACGTTTGTTCTGCAAAATTCTGAAATGTATTTGCCTGGATCTGTGTGGCTACGTCATAGGTTTCTAAACCAATACATTTTTTCTCTACGATTCTAATTTTCCTGACATCACTCCTAAAGATGTGATGATTGTCGCACCAAAATCGGGGAAAAGGGGCTGTTCTAAGAGGAAAACTAATTATAACTAAATGTTCTTTCATACCATCAGATGGCATCCCCATACCTCGAACAACTAGCACTTGAAATGAGACAAGAGTTATAGATTCTCATCCAAAATCTAACACCTACGCTTCACTCACCACGCTGGTAGGATTTGTAGCGTTTGTCGGAAATGAAGTTTGCGAAAAATTATCCGTAAAGTCATGAAAAGTTGTGATGTGACTCTTTCGGTTTGCTTATTCTGATCGAAGACTTATTTTGTAAGTTTATTGGTTTAGTGGTGAGTTGTAGTTGACATTTACATAATCGAAATGATTGAAGGCGTTGTCATTGTCAACAATATTATTTATTTCAATAAGAGCAGCTTTCGATGGCTTAGCCATCATCAGTTTTCTGCTGTCTGGAAGTCGTTTTTGTGACTTCCAGTCAGCAGAAAACTGATGATGATGGCTAAGCCATCGAAAGCTGCTCTTATTGAAATAAATAATATTGTTGACAATGACAACGCCTTCAATCATTTCGATTTTGTAAGGTCACATCCACGTACTGATTGGTGAATTATTTGAAAGTGTACGATAATTAAGGAATAAGAGATCCCGTTCCATGATCATCAGTTCTTTGAGAGTACGGTCAGAGTTGATTCGAATCCAGATCCCGATCCGGCTGAATTTCTTTCGGGAGGACGTGGTCACTTACGATCGATTATTTCAAACACTCACTACAACGCACACACAGTCGTATTGCGTACAAAACGTTTCAGCGAACACGGTCACTCTTACAGATCGGTTGGTCAAAGAACTTGAATTATTCAGTGGAACTGAGTCATTCATCCTGAAATTATCAAACTAGTTCCGTTAGTTGTTTTGTTTTCTAGTTGTTTTTTCAGTCGATAGTGGGTTACCCTTTACGTCCCAATGGAATGCATATTTGACCATACACTAGACACAAACACACTTGCGGACTCATCCGATCTCGGGTCAGCAGAACGTGAGGCCCTCCACGACAATACATACATGAAAGACAAGGGAGAAACAACCACGTCCAAAGCAGGACTCAAACCCGCGACACTTCGGACCGAAGCGCTGAGTCGGTATATGCTCTTAGCCACCTCGGCCATCCAGGTCGGCGTTTCGTTAGTTAATGATCGAAAAAATCAGTGTAAGTCATCTGATTCCCCAGCTTGGTAGGAAGTTGCAGAAGGAATCGATTAAATGAGTTACTGGCAGTTTCTGCCAAACATGAACATAACCTTACTATGAAAATAAGTATTTTCTTGAGAAATTTTTTATTTATAACGCTATATCTCATGACGTACGAAGCATATTAAATATAGCTCTCGACCAGAAATTTTAATCTTGTTGCTACATCTGTATAGGGCAAAGATGAATTCAAGATGAGTTAAGGCAAAGACGCTTTCAAGGCACATTTCAGGTGCAGTCAAATGCAGTGTGTCCACTACCGTCCGGCAGTCGGCCGTTGGCGCCAAAACTTTTAACAAGGATTCATTCGGATCGTATCCCTGAGAGGCTCCCCGGGCGGGCATGCGACGACCGTTTTCCTAGCGTGTTTTCCTCCGGCTGCTAGCTGGCTCCATCGCTTTCGGACAGTCATGGCGCCTAGCGACCTCCCAACGGCAGTATTTGCGGTGCCGCTGCCGCCGCCACGCCGCTGTTTCCGACAGCGACGCTCGGACGTCGCGACGCCGACGGCGGCGGTGGCGGCGACGGTGGTGATGGTGGCTGTGGCTATGGCGGTGGCTGCGGCGGTGGCTGTGGCGGTGGCTGTGGCGGTGGCGGTGACTGTGGCGGTGGCTGTGGCGGTGGCGGTGACTGTGGCGGTGACTGTGGCGGTGACTGTGGCGGTGGCTGTGGCGGTGGCTGTGGCGGTGGCGGTGGCGGTGGCGGTGGCGGTGACTGTGGCGGTGACTGCGGCGGTGACTGTGGCGGTGACTGTGGCGGTGACTGTGGCGGTGGCGGTGGCGGTGGCGATGGCGGTGGCGATGGCGATGGCGATGGCGATGGCGATGGCGATGGCGATGGCGATGGCGATGGCGATGGCGATGGCGATGGCGGTGGCGGTGGCGGTGGCGGTGGCGGTGGCGGCGCCGGAGCGCCGTCTCGCTCGGGGGAACGGCGCCAAAGCTGAGATTTTCGGCGACGCGGCAAAGGAAATAAGACGCGCCCGCCTGAATAAAAGTGCTTACGTCTCCTCCACTGAGCAGAAGGAGTTCTTGAGGATTCACATCCTGGAAGTCTCCCTCGGGGAAACAGGGTCACTGGAGCTGGGCGAACCGACCGTTGCAACGCGACTGAACAGCAGAGGAATTCTTAAGAGGAACACGTTCCAAATTTTCTTTTTCTTAATCTTAAATATTTATCCTCATTTTCATCCTTATCCTCTTCACCATATTCTAACTTTTACCTTATTCTTATTTAATTGGCAGTCAATATTCCCTCTTAATAGAACGTTGGTACATACATGTATTACATATTTTTTTACTTGAAAGATACGAAAAAATTACAGGAAATGTATGAATTATACAGAATACGTACTGGTTTCTCATTATCAACCACGTTGTAGCCACAAGTTAAAACCATGCATTCTAGGATGCAAGATTGAAATACATTATCGCAGTGCAGAGCGATTGCCGACCCAACTCTCTGAACTACTCATATTTACCTCCATTTCTCGTTTCCATGACGGTTTGAGGGCTAGTGCTTTCGCTTACCCCTTCCCCCGTTCAATCCCAGATGGAGCGATGAATTTTCAAAGGGAGGAAAATCCTCAGAGTGCCACGTCCTACTTGTAACAAGAAAACAGCTCTGATGGGTTGACGACAAAATTAAATATCGCGACAATATTCTATCTCATGTTTTAACTACGTTCAGATATTATATACTGAGATAGTCTTTGCCCAGAGAAATTGAGTCACACCCAGGTTCTCAGGGAATGATGCGCATCTGTTCGAAAGATCAATGATTCGCGCTGGGAGTAGGCATCAAAGGTAGCCATGGGTACAGAACACGATCTAATATAATTGGCCGTCTTACCGAGATTTCGCCGAATAAATAGCTCATTTCTACATATTTAGCACAATGTGAGTCTATTTTGGTACAATATGTTGAAAGAGAAGAAGATAAATTAATTATGTGTTTCACGGACTTCAATATGTGTGATGTGTGACAGAAATAATTGTACGTGTCTTATTAGTATGGCACTGTAATTTTTTCGAATTTTTGACATTCTATATCAATAGCTCAATGCTAATTTAAGAAAACTACTTCTCATTCATGACATCTCATTCTTAAAAAATATTATTTTCTAATAATATATTAACTATATAAAAGTAAAAATTCCTACGTCATTGTTCGCTGGGAACTTTTTGTTTCAACCTATCTTAATATGTCATATTCATACTGTAACAAATGCAATAACAGTGAATGCGCCGATAATGAAGGCTAGATCGCATGATGTATCTCATTTATTAAAGCTTTCGCGTCTATCAATCAGCCTGTGGCAATAATCGATTCTCTTGTGGTCGTGTAATGAAAGAGGAAAGTAATTGTGCACATCGAGAGTGGGTTTATGACGATAGTCATATTGTAACCATTGACGCATCCTGCAACTGTATGTAATAAATTGTTATTACCTTCATAGATGCCATCATAAGGGTAAATGCATATACAGTATTGCCTCAACTGATATGAGATCATATGAGTGTGATAGGAAGAACTAATGCTAACCTGAGGTAGCTCAAATTGATGATCAAAAATGCAAGTAATTTATAAAGAAATTTTGACAGAATAGTACCACCAAAATCGGAAAACGGTTTCCGATTATTTTATTATAATTCATGCTACTTGAGAATGCGTTTTCTCTACTAGGGCAAATAATGTGCAAGTACAGAACGTACATGTGTCGCGCTTTTTAAGTTACATTCAATTTTTGGGTTCCAAATCTCTGTTGGAATAATCGTTGATGTCTCGTTGAACAGCCATACAGTCTTTACTTGGCCCCTCTAAAAACAGAATTGAATTATGCTGTTATTGTAGCTCCAAATATAAAAGAGAGAGTAAAATTCGAAGTAAAATGAAAAATATTCCTCCTATTAGCCTAGATTTCTTGAAATTTTTCTTCAAACAAATCGTTATATTTTTGTTATTGCGTCTGAATGGGAACGTAGTGTAAAGCTACGCTTACAAACAGATCTAGTGAACGACAAAGAGACACATTTGAAGAAGAGACAAGGAGATAATTTCCTAATTGAAAGTGACAATTTCTAAAGTGAAAGTATTAATATATTATTTAAGGGGGAATTCAACGATTTTCAGATAAATTTCACTCATGATGAACGCGAATTTTGGAACACAATATTTGGTAGCATGATTGATAAGCATCTTAAGAAAATATTGGTCCGTGAAACTTGAAAATAAACGGAATGGTAGATAAATCTCTGTGGATTAAGCTCTTCAATTTCGACACCCTAGCGCATATACGTGGAGTTACGTATGTGTCTTTAAATTTTAAACTACAAGACTAATCTTAACGTAGACTTCCGGGATCACTCTCTCTGTCTGCCATCCAGAGTGCACTCGTAAAACGCCATCTATGTTCTATGCCCCCCCTCCCAGCACACATACATCTTGCGCGTCCACAAACCTTCAAAGTGGCTCTCGTTAACTGTTTGTAATATGTGTTGCTTAGTGAGAAGAACCTGCGCTCAGTAATGTCTGTGGCTATGTTTCCAAATACATGTTTTTGCTCGTCTTTGAATATCTTCTTATATTACTCCTAGGCTTCCTTCAGTATTTGGCGCAGCAGGTTGTGTAATAATGAACGCCCCCATACTTCATAATGGTGAGAAGTACGATGTGAAGTGTAGGTTAGTTATACGAAAGCAACATCAAACATTTCGCCTCGAAGAACTAAAATAAAAAATAATGTAATTTTGAAATAATAGGGTCAAATAGTGTTAACAACTCTCTAGTACAGAGTGTATTTAACTCTAAGATAAAATGTTTATGATTCACCAAATGTTTTTTAAAGAAAAACGATTCATGTTTATCCTTCATGAACTGGGTACATGAAGAAATAGTATTTAGGTCTGCTCAGAGATATGTACGATGAAGTGGATTTCTACACCCTGGATCTTCGCATCCGGTTCAATTGTGGTAGCACCGAGGTCACGTTTGCACTACGTGCCACGGCAAAAGTGGGTATGAGATTCAAGGAGGAAAAGCGTGCGGTGTAAATTTTCTCTTGTATACGCATCAGTACAACTCTGCCGCGTTATTGTTTAATAGCGCAGAAAGCAGTCTGGATGTTTCGCTGACGAGACAAAACGTGTTCTGTGTAATAGTGTTGATGTTTTGACCACGATTTCAAAGTATTCTTCCGAGCACAAATACCCGGAACGCGGCGGCCTATGGTGACTCAAGAAAATTGTAGTTCTTAACGGTGCCCATTTTGAAAATTTTCATGACATAAATTTTTCACTCTATGTCGTGGGTTGGAGTCGTTTGTTGGAACATTTTTTAACCTAAACGTAGACACAGTGGCGGATCGTGACATTTTTTCCTGGTGGGGCCAGGTGCAAAAGCACGAATATCATCTCAGAATCAATAACTTATTTAATTTAAGATTTGTCATTTAATCATTCATATAATTAATATTAATTATTAATTAGTTTAACCTTTAAATCTATTAAGTTTCCTCAAAATCAGATGTAGGAGTTTTTATTAAGACTTTTAATCAAATAGTGTTATGTCAACAGAAACTAAAGTTTTTTGTAAAAATGATGCTAATGCCATAGCTTATCTTTCGGAATACTGAGAGTTCTTTTCTTCTTTCCATCAATTTGAGTAAATGAAAAGTCACTCGGTTGATGTGCTCCTAACCATTTAATTACAATTTTTTTCTTCAAATCACAGTGAAGAAAACGGGAAAAGGCGTAATGAATCCACCGTATTCATCTTACAGCGCGCAGACCTTTCACGTGCCCTTTGGGAAAGGCGCGGCCAGACTGCCGAGCTTTGAGAAGGGCCCGCTGGTGCAGGCTACTAGGACTGATAAAATTAGCAAGCAGTGGTCGGGCCCAGTACGAAAGGGCGCTGACCTTGAAAAGGGAGTGGAGATACAGCTTTGGGGCCCACGCAGGTCAGGCCCCGTGAGCACTAATAACGCTATCTTTGAGTGCGGCAAGTAACTATCCCACCAATTCTTGTTATTGGGACCGGGAATGAGTTCTGGGGACGAATTGTCGATCTTCACGAATAAACAATTCCAATAAAGTACTGCAATTATCACAAAGAGATTACTGTAAAGATAAATAAACATTTTGTGTATTTATTAAATATTGGTAGGGCCCGGCCATTGTGGCCCCTTAGAACGAGCCACCCCTGCGTAGACAGTAGCAGTACTATTACGAAATATGTTTTATCTGCTAAACTTTTATCTGTTCTGAAATGCAATTTATTTCATGTTCTCATTAATAAAGATGCCATATTGAAATGTATCCTTCTCACAAATGTTTTAACACTCTGACATCTTCCAAATTCGCTTGTAAAAAGTACACTTTAAGAAACGCTTTAAAATTCGTTGAAGAGAATCCATTACTTGGAAACATTCCCAGCAACCTACGGAATCGCACAACTACAGATTATCCTTTAAAATGCAAAGGAATTCATGATTTTTTTATTCTTTATGTTTATCTGATCATTGTCTGCGGACAAATAACAAACTTATTATACTTAAACTTACAACTACGTGATTACTTAAAAATTACGCTATAGCTTAAGGACAATTTCACATTATGGGTTTTATTATGGGGACTAGTCTTGAAAATGATTAGTGCTTACAAATACTGTATTATTTAATAATACACAGTAACACATTTGCGTAAATTGGACCAGTGACTGATTCTTATTCAGGAATCTCTGAACACAGCACTCAGCGAAACGTAATTACAGGAGATTTGCCTATCCATGCCGATCTCACTCTGTTCCACTCCACCCCAACCCGCCTCGTCCCGCCCCGCCCCTGTCAACAACCCATTACCATCCCGTCTTACCAATTAAATAAGTTATTGATTCTGAAATGATATTCGTGCTTTTGCATCCCGTCTCACGTCTGTATTTCCGCTCAGCTACACTAACCACATCTACGTCACATTTCCTCCCGTCGCTCCCGCCTCATTCATCATCCAATCACCATGACAGCTGCCAAACCCACAAAGGTCTCGCCATCACTCTAGCCATCACTCCTTATGGCATCTTCGTTACAATTCCTGATATCGTCTTCTCCAATCCCGCAACTATCTATTCCATTCCCACCGCCCTCAACTCTATTCCCACTTCCACCTCTTCCGCTATTCTCGCAGGCGTCTATTACATTCACGGTGTCACCGATTCCATTCGCGGTGCCATCCACTTCAACCCCGCAGTCACCAACTTCGTTCTCGCCATCACCACCTACATTTCTGCCACCATCGCCATCATTCCTCAACCGTTTATTCCATTTCCGCAGCCGTCTATTCCAACTCCGGTTCCACCTGTATTCCGATCACCACCGCAACCACTATCACCACCACCATCAAAACCACCGGTAGAAGTGCCTCAGTGCATCAACTGATGTCACTGCGGTGCTTCTGACCGGGAGGTCCTAGGTCCCTTTGAGTCCCGACAGAAGCAAGATTTTCGGCACTAGCAAGATTTTCGGCACTAGCTTGTCAGCTAAGTCGAATTCAGACGTTGTCTGGGGGAAAATTCGAGAGGCCAGCTGCTCTGATCGGTAGTTTTCCGTGGTTTCTCCGTTTAACAGCAGGTGAATGCCGGAGCAGTACCCTAACAAACGGGCCTCGGACCGCACGAGATTTTTCCTTCTTTTCCCTTGTCCTATCCTACCCCGTAAACACACTTACACTAACATGCACTACACTACCACACATGCCGGGAGACCGGTCGGGAGCTTAGAGCTTGTCCCAGCTGAGGGGGTGCCCTGCTGGTGGGAGAGTTCTGGTTGGGGAAAATCCCGCTTGTCTACGGTAGGTCGACGCCGGATCTCGCCATCCAGCGGCGGAAGAACACAGCCACCTCCCGATGAAAAACATGCACTACACCTAAGGGATTAATGACCCCCGTAGCTGACGTGCCCGGAATCACTAACAACCATCACAACCATAACCACAACCACCACCACCACCACCACCACCACCACCAACCACCTCCACCACAACCACTTCCACAACCTCAACTACCACCTCCGCCACCGTCATTCTCACAACTACCTACTCCATTCCTGCTGCCACCTATTACATTCCCAGACCACCCGCTGCCGCTAGATTCCCGCCGCCACCTATTACATTCCCAGACCACCGCCTCCTCTTCCGTGCCCCTAAACTTCATTCCTGCCGCCGCCATTCCTCGCTAGCTCCCCCCCCCCCCCGCGCATCGCCATTTCCGCCCTTACTTGCGCCGCTGCAACATCCACGCGCGCGCGCATGCGGGGCATCAGCCCCAGGGGCGCTTTTACGGGGCATTAAGTGCGCTCGCCCGCCGCGCGATGGCGTTTCCGCGAGAGCGCGCCCGTATCGCGCTCATTAATAGGAACAGGCGATGAACCGGCGCTCGCGTGGTTATCTGAGGACCAGCCGCCGAAATCGACTCCTTCCCAATTATTGTGGATTACCTTACAGGGGTATAAAGTGCGCGGTGCGGGTATCGAATAATCATCGGCTTCGAAGTGTAGACTCCTGTAAACTTAGCCTTCCTAAAAGGAGATGGCCGCGTTGGCCACCGTATGCGATGAGGCTGTGAGATCGAATCTCGTGAAGATATGGAAGTGAGAGATTACATTCCATACATAATATACATTATTATTTATTCACTTTGGTTATTTTAAGTGAATGAAATTAACTTCAGTTTCGTAAAATGTATTTTGACAAGTGCTTCAATAACCCACGGCATCCTATTAGCAACTAGATTGTAATATATATGACTTAGAACGTGCAAGCTCATATGATACAAACATACTAGTTCAAGGGAATTTTTACAAAGTAGATACAACATAGTACGTTGCTCGTAAGGTCGTATCGCAATACTCGATTGGTTATCACAGTCTACCTATCACCCTTGTTATCTCCAATCCCGTATTGTAATACTGTCTTACGATACTCATTTCATAAAAAACTATTATAAAAAACTATATAAATTGTTTACCGTTTTGTATTTTTTCAATGAATTTTTGTATCAATTTGATTGACTTTGTCGTCAACAACACCGTTATGGATATGTCCCTTCAGGAACAAAATTCAAAATTACGTTATTGAATGAAGGTGCATATTAAGTGTTAAGTGAATATTCAAATATTCCTTGTAATTCAAATATTTAGTGTTTTCGATGCAAATATTTGATGTTTACTTCAGTGTGATTCACAACCAAAGTTCTGTTAGGAATTTCGCATTCCTTGCTTAAATATGCAGAGAGAATTTCGTAAAACAGAAATATGAACATATTTTCATTAGTGGTTCTGGAAATTTATTTTTACTTCAAACGCATCCTCAGAAAGAATGCTTAGGACAACTTCAGTATACATAATAACACGCAGACCACGTTATGAGAATAGAAACTTCTTTGTTTCCTTTATGCTACCAATAAAATTACTGAAATTATTTTTAAGATGAAACCTTGTATATTGCAGGAATATCTATACATTTACACCCGTTTAATTACACTTGGATCTTTCCTCTTTGTTACAGTACATTTACTATTGTGTTGTCAGTGCAATTTCGAGCACTCCGTGTGTACCTTGTAATTAATGATAGGTGATAAAACGCCAGTAATAACCCTATCGGGATGCGCATGGAATTACTCATTGCAAACATACGAGATGATGAGCTTTCGCATTCGAAATTGGGATATAACAACTTTGATGTCGTGAAATGCTGGTGTTCCCAATGTGACGCTATATTACGGAATGGAGTTTTCATTGAGAAATATTTAAAATAGTAAATTTAAATGAATAACATGTGATTAAAATGAAGACAGAAGGAACTGAGTTCTAATCGGTGAAGTGAATGAATAATTTATTTTGACATGTAAGTACAACTCAAGCTCACTCAAACATCCATGCCCCAGACGGGATTCGAACCCGCGAACCTTCGAGCCCAAGCAACTACGGCTCTACAGCCTTAGCGACCTATCCAGGCCGGCTATGAATAAGTTTGTTCACATCGAAATTCTTAAACCGGAAGTTGGGTACATGTCCATTGTTCACCCCAGTAAGGGATGTTTTATTGAACATTTTCATATTTTACACCTCATAGACGACCAATGCTACAAGATGTTTATCATTGACTTTCATGTTTTAGGAAGTGCTACTATAACGGTTATAATCATACTTTTCCGTTACTTGTGTCCTTCTCCGGCTGAGTTAATACGGCCTGTAATTAGGGAGAGGATTGTCGGGGTATTTTAATTTTGCCGGGATTTATTCAAACCAAGGATTTTCTGCACTTTGAAAATCTACCACCCGCAAGCGTGGGTTTAGGAAGCTAATTCCTACATCACTGGGCTTGGATTTAATTTAAATGTATATTAAACGTCTCATTTGTAGCACATTCATACAGGAATATATAGTGAAAATGTTAAAAGAGGAGTTTCATAATCATTTATTACATTATTCAAAGCAATGGAGTGCGCATTTTGCAATGTCGATGTCGATGTCGATGTCGATGCAATGTCGATGTCAAAATTCCTCGAAATCGTACATTTCGACAAATTTTAAACATAATTTTTAAAAATACCTTCGTAGTACGATGAATTATGTTTTAGCGCAATGTGATTTGCTTTTAGAACCTGTGCTTACTATTTTTATTCCTGGTATAATTTTTACGTATAAAGACTAGAAGGAAGAATGTTATGAATCCTAAAAAGAAAATTGAAGGTTATGATACCTAAGAATGAGCGTAAATAATCAGTAAAGAGGAGAAGATTAGAGGCTCAGTCGATGGATTATTATTTTGCTTCCGGGCGCGTCAACAGCTATGAACATTCGTCCCTTAAGTGTAGTGCATTTTCTACGAGAGGTGGTGGTGATCATCTTCTGCTGGATGGTGAGATCCAGCGTGAACCTACATGCTGGCTTACCGGGTTTTCCTTCACGAGGTATCTCCCTTAGTAGCGCACCTCCCCAGTCGGGACATATGCCGAAATGTATTGGTATATTGCATATATGTGTATGTGTGTGTAAGGTGAGGGAATATGTCAAAGAAAAGGATGAAAAGATTGCGCGCGGTCCGTGGCCCGTTTCTAAGGGAACTGATCCGGCATTCGTCTAATGTTGATCAAAGAAACCACGTAAAACTACCGATAAGAGCAACCGGCCGACACAATTCTTCTCCTGACAGCGGCTGCCTAGCTTGAGTCGAAAATACTGCAACCGTCGGGACTCGAACCCTAAAGCTCAGTCGAACGAGTTGAAAATTGAAGATATGCCATAATTCGTTTCGAGAAAATCGATGTGTACAGACGATTAAAATAGCTGTGCTTTTCTGCTTCACTGTTTTTGGCGAAGGCATTTTACGTTGCTAAGGAATTACCTGCTAAAGTGGCGCACGAACGTTTACACATGAGGGTTTTCTCCTACTCCACTCCCGTCCTCGTATTTCTCTCAAAGAATGATACGGAGGGTTTGCTTTAAACACACACAGGCCATTTACATAAAACGGATATAACATGTTTCGGCTTCTTCGCGGTTTTGTAAATCCAAATATTTGCGTTTCAGAAATACAGGTCGTACAAGCAGAAAACGAATATTAAACCGCGGTTGGAACGATGTCACTCGTCCCTCTTTGGAAACCAACGAAAACATTCCCATTAAAGTTTCCGCGTGGGTTTACGTTTGCGAATTTCGTTCTGTGAAGCGCATCGCTTGCTCGTGCGATTCATTGGCGCTACAAAGGCTTGAATTGCTGAAAGTCTACACAGCGTTGCATGGGAATGGTTGCAGAGGAAAGCGCGCGGAGGAGGGAGTGCTAGCGGCGGAAAATGAGATGGGTTTGGTTGGACTTCCCAGTTCCTTAATCTTTCCCATCCTAAACGCTATTCAGGTTGATTCGCGTGGGTATATACTGGAGTGTGTATTTTTTTCATTCCATTATGTGTTTGTCTCTCTGAGTTGATCATCCTTTCACTTTTCTCAGTGTTCGGCTGTATTGGTTTTATGTCGTATAGGTGAAGGCGTATTCTTCCACTGCTAGATTCACTTTGATGATACGTTGTGTACGCCATGCTGTACAAGAGATCTGTGTAATTCTGTAGAATGAGTGAAAATGAATAATATGTGATTTGCGTTTTTTTAATAAAATAATGTACCTTTTTACTCTGGGTGTGTGCATTTATTGAGATATAATTAACAAATATCTAAATTCTGTCAGAAAAACAATGCTTTTTCATTTAAAAAAAAGCTATTTAATGTTGGCCAGTGCTACTAACTGCCTAACAATCATATAAACGAATTTTTTATTGCAACACTTTTTTAAATGAAGTCTAGTAGACGCAGTGGACCACAAATATTTTTGGGAATTAATTATTTGCATGAATCGTGAATGGAACAAAGGCGTGCGAAGAGTCTGATTTACGTCGCAGCGTTGCTAACAATGATTGTGATGAAGATGAATACAGCATTGAAGCACAGTACTAATGAACCGGCCAGGACGTGCCAGTCTTATGGAGAGAGGAAAAGTACCGGAGGTAAGAGGCACAAATGTGCGTGTAGAATAGAAATCCACCTGAGATTAGCCAGAGCTAACATTGTCGCTGACTCTGAAACGATTCTGACCAGCAGGTCCCAGGGTTTGAGTCCCGATTTGGAGGATTCAACTCGAATTTTCAGGCCGAATTCATCCGATGCCTGGAGGAGAATTCTGGTCTGATCTGTTCTGATCGGAAGACTTTCGGGGTTTCTCTGATAAATACCAGGGCGAATGACGGAGCAGTATCCTAACAAATGAGCCACCGATGCGTACGTGATCTTTCCTTCCTCTTCTTGTTCTATCCTCACCCCTTACACACTCACACATTCACACACCCACACATACAATTAAACGCACTACGCATCCACACACTGGAAGTCCATTCGGGCGCTTAGAGCTTATCCCGGCTGAGGCTGTGGCCCGCTGGGCGGAGAAACCAGAATGGGAAATTCTCTGTAAGCCGAAGTGTGGGTCCGCGCCGGATCTCATCATCAACTGGAATAGGCTAATTAACATGGCAGTTGACGTGCCCGGAAATGGCAATCATTTTACCTATTTATTTATGGAGAGAAATTGAAAGTGGAGATGGATGATAATGAATTTTATGAGAAGGTTGATGCAAGCTATTCGAGAATATAATGCAGATGGGCGTAAACGGGGACGGAATGAAAGAGAACGCAAAGATAAATGTGTGAGATAGATGAGCGAGGAAAAAACAATGTCAAAATGGAGGTCAAGGTGAAAAAGGAATTAGGAAAGTGAAGTAACATTCGGTGCTATTAAAAAATAAATAGTGAAATGAAGGAAGGGAGGGTGGGTAATCAGGAAAAAAATACAGGCACTTTCAAGAACACTGTAAGATGTGCAATGCGCCTGAGAGAAGGAAATATTGATTGCATCAAACAAATGTGGTCTTCACATCATATCGACTATATAGGACTAAGACCTAATAGAAGACGGACCTTTCCGACAAGATGATGATCAAGATTTTAGCAGCGCCGATTTTAGAAGGAAACTGTTCTTTGACAAGAAGGAGAGGGGAAGTTGTAGAACTTGAACAGACATCGACAGCTTAATGATTCTCATAAAGAATACAGTGAAGAGAGAACACAATACCTATTAAAATTAGCTAATATTGTATACGGCGCCATTTAGTTCTTTTATCGTTCGATCGAAGCTTTGAATATGAAGTGCGGAAGTGCAGAAAAATTCCAACCACTTAAGTCGTGAATATAGACTTTCAAAAATATGAGTGTGAACTACATATTGTATTCCGCGTCGTAATGGACGAGAAAGGGAGCATGAATCTTGAAAATATTTTCTCCAAATGTTCAATTCGCCAGTTGTGTTTATGGTTACTACTGAAACGTAGGCAATGATGAAGTTCTGAAAGAAATGGCGGCAGCGGTGACGAAGGAGGTTGCTGTAGCATTGGAGGTGAGAATTCAAGTCGAAGTGTCAGTTGCGATGGTGCTGCGGCAGAGGCGGCAGCCCACTAAGACGACGGCGTCAGTAGTGGAAATGGTTACGGCAGCGACGATGACAAAGGCGATGATAATCGCTGTTGCCATTAAGGTGCAGAAGGTTGAGGCTGTTGTAGAAGTGGAGGTGGTAATGACAGTGACAATGGTGACTGTGGCAGCGATGGATGTGGCAGTAGCGGAGACTGACATGGTAGTGGCAGATATGGAGGCGGCAGTGGAATCATTGCCGTGAATGGTTGCAGCAGCAGTAGTGGTGGCGGCGACGACGAAGATGGTCGCGGTTGTCATTATGGTTGAAGTTGAGGCGGAGGAGGCAATGGTTGTGGCAGAGGTGGATGTGACAGTGATTGTGGCGTATGTGGCAATGGCATCAGAAGTGGCAAGGGCCATGGCAGTGGTAATAGCAGGGCCAATGGCAGTAGCAATGGCAATGACAAAGGCGGTGGCAGTGGCAATGGCGGTGACAATGGCGGTGACAATGGCGGTGGCAATGGCAATGGCAATGGCAATGGCAATGGCAATGGCAATGGCAATGGCAATGGCAATGGCAATGGCAATGGCAATGGCAATGGCAATGGCAATGGCAATGGCAATGGCAATGGCAGTAGCAATGCAATGGTGGGCAATGGCAATGGCAGTGGCATTGGAATGCAGTGGCAAAGTGGCAACGGCATGGCAGCAGTGGCAAGTGGCAATGGCACGGCATGGCAATGGCAATGGCAAGACAATGGCGGTCAATGGCGGTGGCAATGGCAATGGCAATGGCAATGGCAATGGCAATGGCAATGGCAATGGCAATGGCAATGGCAATGGCAATGGCAATGGCCATGGCAATGGCAATGGCAATGGCAATGGCAATGGCAATGGCAATGGCAATGGCAATGGCAATGGCAATGGCAATGGCAATGGCAATGGCAATGGCAATGGCAATGGCAGTGTCAATGGCAACGGCAGTGGCAACGACAGTGGCAACGGCAGTGGCAACGGCAGTGGCAACGGCAGTGGGAACGGCAGTGGCAACGGCAGTGGCAACGGCAGTGGCAACGGCAGTGGCAACGGCAGTGGCAACGGCAGTGGCAACGGCAGTGGCAACGGCAGTGGCAACGGCAGTGGCAACGGCAGTGGCAATGGCAGTGGCAACGGCAGTGGCAATGGCAGTGGCAACGGCAGTGGCAACGGCAGTGGCAATGGCAATGGCAGTGGCAGTGGCAAATAGTAGTGGAGGTGACAATGGCAGTGGCAGTGGCCTTGGTGGAGGCAGAGGTGGTGGTGCCAGTGGCAGCGGTGAGTAGCGGCAGAGGTGGATTAGTTGGAGGGGGCAGAGGCGGCGGCACGCGCTGGCGGTCAGCTCTGACCTCGAGTGCCACGGCGTGACCCCGCGGGTGTTGACCCGTGCCGCGTGGATTCGCTTCCTGCTGCCAAGTGCCCGCCCGCCCGCCGGCAACACCGCTGCGGAAACTGTGCGACATGACACTAAGACAAGGAAGCTATGCAACCAACGTCACTGCGGATGCCCTTTGTAATTCAAACCAGGCTGCGATTTGATATTCCATTCCTTGTTTTCTGTACTTTATCTCTGACAGGAGGTGGGAGAAAGACATGTACAAGAGTTCTACTTATCTTTCGCTTCTTACTTTTCCTGGCAGCATGAGTTCACTCGACTCGAACAAAACATGACCATTTAATCCTTCTTAACTGTAAGCCACAATATGATATTTTAGAAGTTCATGGTTAAATACCAAGTGTTTCGTCGATACTCTCTCTTAAAAAAGACCAGTTGCGATAACTCAGCGGCAAAACCTTTCCTCTGCAATGTTGTCCAGGGACCGGGTTCACAGAAAGGTTTTAGGATTCGAGTCCCGACAGTAGAATTTATGACAGTAAATACAAAGCTGAATCCGATTCAATCACCGTCTATAGTAGAATTCTACCGGTCCGCGGCTCTGATTAGTAGTTTTCTGTGGGTTCTCTCATCCCAGGAGAATGTCAGAGCAGTACCCTAACAAACGGGCCAACGACGTCGCGCAATCTTCCCTTGCTCATCGTTTTCCCCTATTTTTCCCTTACACAGATACATACATAGTCTTACTAGTAAGAGTACACATACTTACAGCACTCCACTTTCGCACATGTCGGGAGACCAGTCGGAAGCTCAGAACTGCTTAGAACTCGTATTCCCGTTTGGAAGGTGCTGTGCTGGGGGAAAACCCGCAAGACGTCATGTAGGTGGGCAAGCGAGAACCTCACTCACATCCTCGTATATAATATGTATTACACTCATGGGACTAACAACGTCAGTAGATGACGAACCGGGAATCAATAAATACTCACTCAAATATTTGTTCATTTCATACAATTTTCGATTGATTGATTATTTAATGTTATTCCTGGTTGTGTCATTCATTTGTTTTTCCCAGTTGTGTTTTTATCACTGGAGGTGGTGGTGTTTTGCTCCTGCAAGAGCATTATCTACACGTCGGATTATGAGATTTTCCCCAACCAGGTATCTACCACCTGCGTCCCCCCCCCCAGCCGGGACACTTTCTAAGCTCCCCGCTGGTCTTCCGGCACGTATGGTAGTGTGCTGCATGGAACTGAGTATGGGCAGGGTTTGGTTAAGACAAGGAAGAGGAAGGAAAGACCGTGCGCGGAACGTGTCGCGTTTATTAAGGTACTGCTCCGGCATTTGCCTGTTGTGGATAGAGGAAACCACGAAAAACTATCAATTAGAGCAGCCGTCCGGTAAAATTATCCTCCAACCAGCGGCTGAACCCGACTAGCTATCTAGCTATTGTCGAAAACTCTGCCCCAGTTGGGAGTGGAACCCTGGGTCCTCCCGTTCATAGGCACTTTCGTGACAGCGGCTGATCCTTTGAGCCACGTCAGCCGGTGCAAATTTTCGAAGTAAATGGTTCCATGCCATATGCTGCCCCGTTGCCCCTTGGGCCAGGACGAAACAGGAAACCGCCTCATCAGCGCGCGCCGTCGCGGCGTTTCGCCTCTCAGAGTGAAGCAGGGCCTTCCGGCCGCGCCCTCTCTTGGTGGCTGCTGGACGAGGGCTTTGTCGACTCGAGCCTCGCATCGGCGAGGGCGTCCCGTTACAACGCCGCTCGCCGCAGGAACTGCTCACGGCACTCCCCGCAGGAAGCGCGTGGCTGGCGGAGGAGCGGCGGCCTGTCACCGCCCACCAACTCTGCCCGAGGTGGTTAACTACCGCCGTTCAATTGATGGTTTGGCATTAACCGTCGTTAATTATACCTCCTTGGGACGGCTGCGGGAGGCGGTGCGTTTTACCGTGGAGAAATGCTTACGGGTAGCTAAACAGTAGGCAGTGAATGTCGTCGCGTTTATAGAATACACGTTAAGTTTTAACGCTTTGCTATGTGAGCAATTTATCGTTCCCCATTACACAAATCTCTTAAAGACAAACTTTTTTTCAATAGATAAAACTATCACATGAGTGCAATGTCCTTGAAGTCCAATGCAAATATCATAGAGTTTTTGCATGGAGCACATTTTGATTTCAAGTGCGTAGAAATTTTGAATCTGTTCTAAGAATATATGAATCTGTTCTGAAAATATATGTACAATCTCAGAATATTCTTGTCGCACTAAAAATACTACCGCAGTCACTTTGATGGATTCCGAAATTAGCGAAAGGGAAACGAAAAACTATTAATTTCAGCAATTTATTTTATATTTTTGTTGAATTTAAATTTTGTAAAATTTTAATATGGAGTTGAGCGTGTCACAACTTACAGTATTGTATTTACCAGGTTACACTGTAGAAAATACAGTGGGATCTTCGTTGTAAATACTGATTTGATGTTAGACTGTAATATTTCATGTAGTTTAAAAACAGTTAATTAAAAATGTAACTGTCACATTAGATAAATCGAAAAAATGAAAATTAACACGTAAAAAAATAAAAATTAGTTTTCACGAAGTGTTCGGAACTCACATTGTTACTTAAATCGAATTATAGCACAGCTATAACTTGTTACAACACCTTTGCAAAATTTACTCCATTTTACTCAAGTTGTATTGCTCCAATCGCCCCCGATATCTGATCTTGCGTCATTTTGGGAACCTTGTACCTCTAACCTAGTCTCTTTACAGTTTAGAAATTATAAGATGAAACACCATGATACGTTTTTGACACTCGACATTTAGTTCATGCTCAATGGCCCTAAAAAGGCAATACAGATCTTTTATGAACTAGCTGATGAATGGTGACCAAAAATGGTGGATTGAAAGGTACGGGAATTGGGAAAACCTCGAGAAAACGTGCCGTGCGTTCGTTCGTACACCACATATGCAATTTGAATCATACTGATTTTGAACCCGTTTCCAAGGGGTGGAAACCTAGCAAATTATTCAAGCTGATTCAGTAACATTTATAGGGATCTTCTAGGATTTTAGTATTTTAATTAACTATTACCTGAAAGCGGACAAACTGATAAAAAAGGCAGTTCTTACAATTATAAAAGCAAAATAATTCAGAACCGTATAATTCAATTATAAAAGCAAACTAATTCAGAACAGTATAATTAAATAACAATGAAACGAAGTTCGCATTCCATGAACATATTGGTTTATTGATGCATACACCTGAATACCAATACGAGTAGTAAAGATTACGTTGGTGCTAATAGTGAAGTAACTAACACCGTACACATTCACGGGGTGAAATCCCCCATCCCCCCTATGTTTGTGCGTGGCTGTGGGTCGGGTATGGTCGGCTTCCGCGACCGCCCGCGCGCTCGCTCCTTAGGTTCACTGACTCTGCGAATTATTTACTCGTCTGCTGCGCGCGGGGCGGCGCGGTACCGCTGCGAGCGCCCGCTGCGCGCGCGCGCGTCCGTTGGCGCGACGCTCTGCGCGCCCGGGGCGGTGCGCCCCTGCGGCGCCGCGACGCCGCCACTTGGGCAACTCCTCTGTGCAACTGTGCCCCTCTTGTGCCACTCCTCTGTCGGGCAGCGATTCGTGAGGAAACGAGGGGACTAGGTTGGTTAGTTGGTTAGTGATTCCGGGCATGTCAACAGCTTGGGTGATTAGTCCCGTAAGTGTAGTGCATGCTTTCCCTCTGGAGGTGGCGGTGATGTTCCCCCGATGGATGGAGAGATCCGGCGCCGACCTACCGTCGGCTAGCGGGGTTTCCCCCTAACCAGGAATCTCCCACCAGCGGGGCACCGCCCCAGCCGGGATAAGCTCTAAGCTCCGGATCGGTCTCCCGGGATATGTGGTAGTGTAGTGCATGTTGGAGTACATGGTTGTGTGTGTGTAATAGATGATAGGATAAGGAAGAGGAAGGAAAGATCGCACGCGGTCCGTAGTCCATTTTTTAGGGTACTACTCCGGCATTCGCCTGGTGTTGATCGGCGAAACTACGGAAAACTACCGATCTGAGCAGCCGGCCACTAGAATTCTCCTCCAGACAGCGACTGAATTCGACCTAGCTGAAAAGCTAGTGTTGCAAATCCTGCCGCCGTCAGGACTCGAATCTAGCACCTCCCGGTCAGAGGCGCTGCAGTGGGGGGATCTTGATCTACGTGACCTCAGGATAGAGTATGTTCATAGAAGTGAGTTTTTTTACAAGTCCATTTACACGTTAACTATCTTTCTTTCGGCGCAAAAACCTCTGACGAAGCGGCATGCTAGGTCTTGCGGCCATAGGTTATACGGTCCGTGTTGTTAGCACGTAGGCATCCCTACGCCGTATTCAGGTTTCCTCAACCTGAGAAGTGAGTTTTCTCCTCGTTACACAGCAACATATTACTAGGATATTATGGAAAACGTACACTATAATCTTGCCCGATCGGGAATCCAACCCGGGGTCGCGTCATGGAAAGCAATCAAGCTGACCATGAGCTATCCGCGAGGGGTACACTCTAACTAATACTATATAATATTTACAAAACTCGAAAAGAAACTATTCCGGTCGCCCTCCGCAGGCGTAACAGCGAAGGTAGCTCTCATCTAACCGGCTCGACTAAGTCGAGTGCAGTCGTTGTCTGGTATTCTAAGTATTCTAGCGATCGACTGCTCTGATCATTACCTTTTCGATCAATACTAGGCGAAGCAGTATCCTATGAAACAGACGATCTTTCTTTCTCCTTTTGCCCTGTCCTTTCCCCTTTACATGCACCACACTACCACACATAGCAGGAGTTTAGAATTTTCTCCGGTTGCTGGGGCGGTGCCCCGATGATGTAGATGGTTGGGGAAAATGCCGTAAATGTCTGCGCCGAATCTCACATACATCGGGAGAGCATTACCACCTCCAGACGTAAAAACATGCACTACCTTTACGGGACTAATGTCGTAGCAGTTGTCGCTCCCGGAAACAAAATTACCAATCAATTACCCGACTCACGAACTCTAGTTTTAGAACTACCGCGACATGCCCGGCTTCCTAGTGTCCTGGCAAGAGCCATACCCCTCATAGCCAAAGCTTGCAAACTTCAGGGTCACACCCTACCACTGGTGTACTGGGAGGGATATGGAGCTGCAAATGGCGTAGGCTAAACTGCTTTTCTTCGGCGGATCTGGTCAAATGGCGCACGTTTCACAGCCCGCCGGTAGCTCAGAGAGGAGATGGGAAAAAATGAAGGGGATGGGGCTGAACCTTCGGGGGAAGTTTTCACCAAAGCACCGGCAGGAGTACTTACAAATGCAGTCTGCACTTCCTTGCTGACCCGTCAGTGTTACATTGGTGACATTAACAATTTTGATTGTACGCATACATTGTAGGAAAACTAAGAAGTTTCTGGCCTTGTGATATGTGTCAATGGCTCTGTTAGATACTCAGAAAGACTGGAAAAATGCAAAAACAATGAAAAAAGTTTCGCGTTTGTCTGAAAAATGTAAATATTTGTTCATATTAATACGAAATTTGTCATACTTGATGTTATACAGAGCGTCCGGCGAGGAAACGTCGAAAAATCGAAAATAAGCTCTTAAGACAATTTTAAGTATATTTTGCCTAATAAACTACTTGGATATTCTGAATGGTTGAGCTGCAATAAGCACTCAGACGGTTTGAAAAAATGCTTTCCAGGCAAAAGTTTGCATTGCAGAAGCATAGAAAGTCTCCAGACTGTAAGTTGTTTATTATTTACAAAAGAAATGAATATACTTGTTCAAGAAGAAAAATCAACCCCAAAATAAAAATGCACCCAATTCACACAATTCGACTGCTTTTGTATTTATCGGTTATTTTTGTCTTTCTGCACACGTAAAGTCATTTCCTTTGTAAATAATAAACAATTTACAGTCTGGAGATTCAATACTGTAAGAAAGAAACAAAATTCTAATTCATTTTGCCTTGCATTGTAATTTTCTTGTAGCTGCACCGGTTTAGCCGGCTCAGAGCATTATCTGATGTCTTTCGGGACTCAGACCAGGAGGTCTTGAGGTTTGAGTCCCGACGATAGCACGATTTTCCACTCTAGCTAGTAGTAGGTAGATAGATCGAGTTTAACTGATGTCTGGAGGAGAATTTTACGGGCTGGCTGCTCCTATCGGTAGTTTTCCGTGATTTCTCCGATTAATACCAGGCGAAGGCCGGAGCAGTACCCTAACAAACGGACCATGGGCCGCGCGCGATTTTCTTCCTCTTCCTTGTCCTATCCCCTCCCCTTATACACACACACTTACATACACCACACTATTGCACACTTGTCGGGATCTTAGAGCTTGGGACGGATGGGGCGGTGTTCCACTGGTGGGATATACGTGGTTGGGGAAAACCCTGCAGGTGTCGCCATCCAACAGGAGAAAACCGCTTCCTTCCGGGATAAAACATGCACTACAGTTACGACTCTAATGACCTTAGCAGATGGCACGCCAGGAAACGCTAATCAATCAATCAACCAACCATATAGCTGCGCTCACTAACTCTGTAATAATCTTCTCCCACTGAAACACAGTATCGATTAAGAGGTTGCGTTAGTTCGCACGAGGTTCGCCATGACTGGCTCCTTTTCTGGCGAGCGTTGCTCAGTTGGTTCCATGGAACGCGGAACAGCGAGCATCCTCCATTCGAGTGAAATATCGTTATTCGAGAGAGGATTTATTTGCGTCGGGAGACCAAAACAGACGAAGTTTATGGGAAAGGATGCAAGAGAAAAATGGCATGAATTTATGTCTTCTGTGGTGAGAACTTTGGATGACTGAGCAGAAGTCCAAAGAAAGGAAGACGATGAAAGCGAGGTAAAGATTGTGAAGTTGCTTGTTTTGTGAAGTTTAACGTGACACAAATAAGAGGTCTGCAGTAGTTTGGATGACTGTGGTTCAATTCCTGACAGTGTATGAGTAATTTTATTTTATTTTTGTAGGCCAAAACAGTTTTTTTGGTCCAAGTTGCTTGCCGAAACCGAAAATTCGCATCACCTACTTTCAATCTCAATTCATGCAAGATTTAAAAACTGGTATTCTCTTGCACATAAGAGAAATCTCAAGGCATGTATTGCATTGTGTTGAGAATTATGGGAGACAAATTACTGCCCAATTTCTCGCGGAGTTCAACAAATACATTTCGGGCAGACTGACGAATGGTGTAAATCTTTAAATAGAGAAAAATGCTTGTTATCAACTTTCATAATGTAGTGTGTCTTTCAAAAGATGTTACCACATTTATTTACAAACAGTCCTAAAATAATTTTGGGTAAGAGAATTGTGATTTTATTATTAGTTCATTTCACGAAATTGCGGGGAACTACCGTGTAAACCTTTTTTTCGAGAAATAATCCAATAAAATATAATGATTTTCTTGCGTTACTGCAAATAAGTAATTAAGAATAACAACAAAAATATAGAAACAAAAATAACAATTGTAGTAATTTTAGAATTTCATAATAAGAATGAAATTGTTTATTATGATAATGTTGAGAATATGTGCAAACGACTCTAGAATATTAATGAGTTTTTAATATACAGAAAACCTGATACTAGGTATGAATAAGGCAGCGGTAAAGCACCTCCATATCATGAGAAACGGATGTAGAATGCGAAATTGCATCGTTGTTATTGTATCATTAATGAAATGTGCATCTTTTATCTTCCTCTTGAACGTGAAGGGAAAGAAAATCATTCTGCATGAATGAACATGAGATAGATCGAGAAATATACAACTTTCTCAGTAAGAACATTTTTTAGAAGCGTCTTCCCTAAAAACTTGAGGCGAATGCAAATAACAATTCGTGGAATCAATCGCTCCGAAATAAATTATTTACCAACATTTCTACATTTTTAAAACATTCAGAAATTTAATTTAAAAATGTATACTGGGATACGGTACTTTTCCACATGGACACACAAATCCTAAGAAGCGAAAAAATCCTGTTACTTGAACAATTATATATTCCGATATTTTTTCTTAACCTATTTAGTAATCGCCCGAAAAACAAGTTTTGTATGGTGTTCAAATGCTCTGGAGCATTTAAACTTTTGCTTCGTTCATAAAACCAGTCTTAGTGTTTTCTAAAATGGTCACCAAGAACTAAAAAATATAATCATGGTTTTCAATAGGACAAGAAATAGGTTTCTCAATGTCAAAAAGGCATTTCATTTCAAAGTATTCAGTTAAAGGCGTAACCATGCATTCTGAAACGGTTAATTGAAATCCCGTTGTAGATGCGACGTGCTCACGAAACTCATGTCAAACTGAATATAGCTATTGAGTTTGGTCCATTAACGCATGTGAGCAACTCCAAAATACGACACATACGTTTTCCCAAGTTGGGTTTACCTGACAGGTGTCTAACCACTTGCGAGTAAAAACGTATATTTCAGTGCAAGAGAAGAGGGATGTCTTTCTCTCAACCCAAGTACTGGATGGACCCTCTTAGAAAGTAGCCCTTTATGTTTCAATTCCACCTGCTCCGTCGTGACAGCTCAGGTGAAGGAAGTGTCCAGAAATCAAGGACAGAACCTCTGGAGGAAGCCTCCCACAGCAACATTTGCCAGCGGCTGGGCGGCATTTCTGCCTGACAACGAGCTACTGTTACAAGTAATGTTGGCTGAGCCGCTGAGGCACCCGCTGTTCGTACGGAACTCATGAAAGTGTCCGTTCATAGTATTTGTGCTCACATTGAGATCTCCAGCAGCTTGTAACTAATAACAGTCTATTAGCATAAACGCGCTCTGTCCACGTCAGCCAGAAAATACGAACGAGAAACTGTTTCTCGTAAATTAATTTACATTAAAAATAATGATTTTCCTCTTTTTAACTTTTTACCTTTTCCCCCTAATAATATATAAAGAATACGTTTGCTCCTGCTAATAATAATGATACTGATGATGAGGGAGTGTGAAATCTTCGGGATTTACCATCTGCTTTGTTCAGTGTCATTCAGCAAGTTGCTAGATGACACTAGTTTCTCTATGTTGTGTTCACAAGTACGAAATGATTTATTAAATAATATAAAAACATATAAATGTGTTGCACGTACCTGGATTTATTACTTGAGGCTGTTGTCAACAATGGTGTAACTCAAACCCTTGCAAAATGAATGTAGTGCTTCATTTAATGTATTTGTGCTTACAATTTCAAAGCAAAATGCATGTATCTTAAGTGAAATTTGTTCCAAAACCATGCAAATTAATAACCTTCGGTGTAAAATACACTAAAATTCATGCAATGAGCTCTTCAGCATCATGCTTAACATTACAGTAGGCCCACAAAATTTCTCAAACACTGACGGTAAAGAACCATCAGCATGCCTAAAGCTCACTACAACGGCCTCTGTCACTCTTTCCATATTGTATTAGTGGACGTTTCTCATATCGTGTATGCTTCATTCACACATATCAGACGACTTAATTACCGAGTTGTGTTCACAATTCCATATGAATCGACCGACAATCAGACATTATCAGTGCATCTCATTCACATGGCCAACGTATGTGCCTCTTTCCCGTACGCTAGCGCTTTTCGGCCTTGGACGAGATGAGTAGGGTAAGAAGTTAAAGATTAAGTGATGATGTAGTAATGATGGATTCAGAGGTTGATATCTAGGAACAAAAACCCATCGATTCGTCTCACCCAAAGAGCCAGCACGTGTACTAGCATATACCATTACCACATACCAGATAATATTTCACCTTGTGTTGGATAAGATGGGATGATGAATGGGATGAACAATGATGAAATAAGAGGCAGGGTAAGAAAAAGAATCTCGAAAACCACAAAACACGAGAACCAGCACAAATTTCACATGTAGGGACCGGGAAGCGAACCCCATGGATTCGTCGAGCCAGAGGCCAACGCGTGTTCTAGCACACTCCACTACAACGTACGCAATTTCTCATTCACTCAATTCATTCACTCACTCGTTTACAAATCATTCATTCATTCATTCATTCATTCATTGACTCATTTAATCACTCATTCATTCACTTGCTCATTAATCGACTCCATTCATTCAATTATTTATTTGCTTTCGCATTCAGTTACTCGCCCTCTCATTAACTCACCCACTCCCTCATCACTCACTCATTCTCTCCTTCATTCACTCATTTATTCTCTCATTCTCTTATTAATCCACTTATTCACTGTCTCATCTCCTTTATTAACTCGTTTTCTCATTAATTATTCTTTCACTCCCTCATTTATACGCTCCTTCTCTCCTTCATTCACTCATTCTCTCATTAATTATTCATTCACTCATTCTCTCACTCTGGAATTCACTCATTCACCCTCTCATTCTCTCACCCACTCTCCCATTCATTCATTTATTCTTTCATTCACTTGTTTACTCATTCGCTCGCTCGGTGTCTCACCTGGAAGGTGCCCGCGTGGCAGCCCGTGCGCTGCGCGGAGCAGGTGCCGTTGGCGAGCGCGCAGTCGCACACGCCGCCCACGCAGCGCGAGTGCGGGTCGGCCGCGGCGCACTCGGCGTCGCGCGTGCACATGTGGCCCAGGGTGACAGGCGCCGCCGCCGCCGCCGCCGCCTCCGCCTCCGCCTCCGCCTCCGCCGCCTCCTCGGCGCGCCGCACCGGCGACTCTGCAACACCACCACCGTCACCGCCTCAGTGCACGGCTACGATGTAACCAAGAGGTTGGAAGAAATGAAGGAAGGAAGGGGGCGAAACTAAAAGCCACTGCCACGAGCCACCGCGACGACGAACCACGTCGACAATGAACACAATTCCGGAACCGGAAGAGGTGGCTCAGTGCATCAACTGATGTCATTGCAGTCCATCTCACCAGGAGGTCCAAGGTTGGAGTCCCGATGGCAGCAGAATTTTCGACACTAGCTTGTCCGGTAGGTCGAATTCAGTCGCTGCCCGGAGGAGAAGTCTAGCGGCCGGCTGTTCTGATTGGTAGTTTTGCGACGTTTCTCCGATCAACATCAGGCCAATGCCGGAGCAGTACCCTACCAAACGGACCACGAACCGCGCGAGATCTATCCTAACTTTTCCTTGTCCTATCCTCACCCCTTACACACACTTACTCTAACATGCACTACACGACCACATATGCCAGGAGATCGGTCTGGAGCTTAGCGCTTGTCCTGTCTGGGGCTGTGTCCCGCTGCTGGGAAGCTGCTTAGGAAGAACTCCGCTAGTCGTCGGTAGGTTGGCGCCGGATCTCGTCATCCAGCGGGGAAGATCACCTCCACTTCCCGAAGAAAAAGCATGCACTGCACTTACGGGGCTAATGACCTCAGTAGTTGACATGCCCGAAATCACTAACAACCAATCAACCAACAATTCCGGACAACTATTGGGTGGAGGCTAATCGTTCGTAAGCGCGCACCAATGCTATTCCGATTTTCAGAGATCACCAATGAGCGGGTCAAAGCCGAATCTCAGAAAAAATGTAAAAGAATTGAAGGAACATTTTTTGTATTAACAAACTAAAATTACTAGCAATACTTTACAATTATTTTCTGTAAGTTTGTGTTAAAATGTTCAATTTTTACTAAATCAGGAGCAAGTATTGTGAACATTTTCCATTCTGGGTGTCCCTTTGAGAAGATAGAGATGATCACATCTTTTGTTTGAAGAACAATTATTGTGGATGTACAATGCTGTTTACCTTCAATATATTTACATCTGTTATCTCCTCTGCATCGACCTATGTTAAACCAATATTTTAATGTGTTTTGGGGCTGGCTATAAGAGAATGATGGAATTTTCACGAGGCGGTTACGCGTGGCAACGTTTTAAACCTGTTTTTTAAAGCGTTGAAAGTCGAAACTATCATTTAGGATTAAGAAAAGTTTTGATCGTAAAAGCCCTAAATAGTGCTAGAGTAACCCCCCACGTAAACAAAGATGGACAGTAAAAACTACGCTGGGATCACTGGTTTATCTCTCCCTCATCGATAAGCCACTGTTTATAAGCCCATATGTATTATACATACTGCAAAATACAAATATCAACTTCCCACTGACACGTCAGTGTTGTAGTAAAGTCGCTTTACAAGTAAAAGGGGCAGATATATGTAGCTAAATGTGTGTAATTCTTATTAAGGACATTCTACTTGATAAATAACAAAATAATTGAGGCAGGGATACGCAGAAAAAAATATAATCCACAATATACATGACGAACGTTTTTACGCTACATGGGTTAGAATTCAGACGCATCATATATAAAACTATTATACACTTTTTCTTAAGGGAACCTGTCAAATTTGGAGGGTATATTTCTTATTAAATTCCATGAAAAACTAATCCATTATATCTTTTGTAATAATTAAGATACATAAACCATTTTTGTACACAATATTAATTAGTCATTTAAAAATGGAATGTATCTATTCATTTTATTATTTAATTAATATTGCGCTATTTGTGCTTATTTAAACAATTAGCTGCAACGTCAGAACAATTGACACCTCTGCTTGTTTAGGTACAGATTTTTCAGAAAACTTTTCTTACACAGACAACAATTTTTTTTTCATTATTTCTCAATGTATGTTGAATCTCTAAATTTTCAAAGTATAATAAATGCATAAATATTTAGATTGTAAATGAAGAATCAAAATACAGCTATGAATTTTTGATATTTTCCTTCTTTAATAATTTTTATATTCCATAATTATAGAGTTAGGTATTCAACTACAAAATTCCCACATTGGCAGTAGTGAACTCCATATCTGAAAAAAAAATCAACAACTTAGCTTACATACTTTGAAAATTATGAGTACCTAAATATGAAAAAATTAACTTTCGGGAAAAGAGTAAAAACTCTAAACGTGCATTTATAGCATACCTAATGCATCCCAGGTTAATAACTCATAATGGTCACAAATTTCATTATAACTTACACAAAATATATATTGGCGTGATCTACAAACTCCACAGAATCAAATTAGCACATAAACAAAAAATTGAATTTTTGAACCTAAAACTCTGACAGGTTCCCCTAAAAATATACTTAACTAATATCAAAAGTGTCTTCTATTTGGAAATTCAAACAGGATTTTAAAAAATTTAACACTTTTCTTTTAATTTCACTAATATCGTTGACAAGAATCAATGAATTCGAGCCATTCGAGCACCGGTAACTTCACGACACCGTGTGGAAGGCAAAAATGATTAAAACAACTTTCTGGAGTTGAAGTATTGTTCTCCAATGTCTTCCAAACGAGTTTTGATACGTCAGAATTCCGAATGCACACTTTGAATTTTGCAATTATGGCCAGGTTTTTGACCCGATTCAACCAGTGTGTGACGTGAAGAAAATCGCGTAATGCATTACGATAATTTTGATGTCTTTCAAAAGTTGAGAATTCAATATTCTTGCAATTTAAATTAGTTTTTGCCATATCTCCGATAAAAAATTTAATTCACAAATAAAGTACGCGCAAAAACTTGAATTGACAAACCCGTTGTATTCGTCTTATTACGAACTCTGTTGGCTCAGCATTGAATTGTGGATCCAGATCTATTATCTCTGCCAAAATTTACATTATCATTGCATTTTCATTATTGAAAGAAATATACAATTAACGGAGAATGAAAAATATTGTAGTGATCGAGTACTCAATGAGAATAGTGAACATTTGGTATCCGTGAGAATAATTCACACGGAGCTGCGTATGGTACATAACATTTTATGAAACAAAATTGGAAAAGGAGATTTTATTCACGTGTGAAGAATCTGCGACCGCAGGAGTCTAAGCGCTTATTCTCGCGAGTGAATTAAACACTTTTGCTATTGTGAACCAAACATCTTTTTATGCATTATCACTCCGTAAAACGAAACGAGAAAGTTAAAATGAAATATTGAAGTACCAATTGCAAGTATATTCGAACTGGATACTTTTTTTACGTATGCTTACGTCAAACGTTTATGTCCCAAGCTAATAAACTTACATAACATACCGTAAGATGCAACAGGTGAAGCATCCTGTTATCCGAAAACGTGGAGATTTTGATGTAACATTAGTTGTCGTCTGAACATTTGTAAATATTTGCACATATCCATACAAATGTCTGCTACATTTCTATGTCGTAAAATTTGTATGTAAACATGAATGTCTGTTCCGCTTCTGAGTGGTGCAGGAGCTTAAGGCACTAGTACCCAAATACCGTTACGTGTGGTGCTAATACCTCGTAAGACATGGGTGTTCGGTGTTGTGGCATACCGTGCCTTATTAGCAGAGTATGCTACAAAACTAAACGTATCGTTCTTGAATCTAAAACTCCTTTACTCAATTGTTTCTCCGACAAATTGAATAGGGATAAGTAAGTTGCGTGAGTTTTGGGCAAGGTTGGACATCCTGTTGCGCGGCGAAAGGACTTACGAACCGCGGGGCCAATGCTGTCTACTTGAATCTGGCTCCTTTCCTTCAACACAGGAAAGAGTGCGATGGGCTTACAAGCCACTCCGTTCCAATCGACCTAGTAGAATGACCTATAGGGCTCACTCCTCAGTGCGATGGATAGGGAGATGAAGACATGTATTGGATGGGGGGGCGCATCTAGAGTAACGAAATGGTGGGTAGACGTCACCTCAGAAATAGCCCCCCTCCCCATCCCCAGTCTGCAACAAATCTGTATACTACATAAATTTGTTACAGCAATAAAATTATAACGGATTGAAAGTAGAAAAAGACACTGTTGTTTATTTTGATAAGGTCAATGAAATAAATGATTACTTAGCACAACCGGTCCAAAAATCCTCAATATCTCTTCAATTGCATGGGAAGTCGAGCCAAAACTCATCTGTCTTCCTTCCGAAGGCAGTAATGAGGTGTACCATGTCGTACATTTGCTGTACGTAAAAGAAACTTCTAAATCACTGATTTAAGCTTCGTAGTCGAAAATATTCAGGAATATTTTCGCCTGAGCAATCGCATCTAGGGGCAAACTGCCGACAAATCAGCTACTAAGTAAGAAATACTAGCAGTGCAAATAAAGAATAACGGAACTAACATTATTGAGAAGATCGCGAGTTGTTAAACCATGGGTATGCGGGATAATTTAGAAAATATCTACGGTTTCGGTTACAATCGTCGGTTAATGTTCCATCTTGTCTTGAGTTCCGCTTTATAGGTGTATGTAGTCTGAGGGTTTTTCATACACCATTTTATCCCTTATAACGTCACTTGATGTAATCATCTGGAGGGTAGTTTGATACAGGGAGAGGGTTTCTACCTGGTCCGTGCAAACGATAATCAGCTTCGTGCATAAAATGGTAGGTGGAACCGTTTCAGCAACAATTGGAATAAAGCAACAGTTAAATGCTACGTATAATATCGGGTAACCCGCGTGCGTCTTTGTGTTTCTGTATCTTCTTTTCCGTCCGTTACTGACAACTTCTCTTCCTATCCATTATTGGGGCTAGTGAGGTGTCATTCAATGCGTCTCGATCTACTGGGGGGGGGGGGAGTCAGAGGCGATCAATAATTCATTCGATTACTTTCGATAATAAGAATCGATTGTCATTGTTTAACCGAATACTTCTAGAATATTCTCGAAAAATTATCGAAAAGTATTTAGGAGAGTTTCAAGGGAACCTACAGTAATACAAATTTAATTGCTGTACTGCCTTTCTGGCATAATATGACCAGTTATTTTATTTATCAGATTACGATAATTAACATTTTTAAAAAGTATTTCTATACATACTTTTTCATGTAACTTTCTATTCCTCAAGATAGACGAGCCGGGGAATGTTTAAATTTATTTTTATTATTTTAACTTGTATAACGGAAAAATTGTTAACACAAAAATACCTTCTGGAGGTGCAGCGCTAAGTTAATATTAGAGAACTGTGGTTCATGTAGTAAAAAATTACATATATACTCAGAACATTTTTATTAAAGATATATCGAATATTTGTTCCTAATTGTTATAACAGTCAATTAGAGCTGGTCTAATCGAAAAATGACAAAAATACAATTAATAGATCTGAAAGATTTCTCCGATGCTCATAATTTTAAAGTGTATACTCCACAGAAAGTTATCTGAATGTCACATAAAAAGACATAACTGCAGAAAAAATTTAACATTTATTCCAAGTCTATATTAGTGATATCTGCATTTATTTTCAACTTTCAAGCGTAAATTAAATAAAGAAATAAATGCATTGGAATAACAAACTAGTAAGCTCTGAATAGCATTGCAATACACACAATAGTGTATATATCGTGTGGTTGCATTGAACCAACAAACGAACACTTGGTAAGTAGTGGCATTTCTGATTGATAAAGACAAGAAACGTATTGTATTCATTTACATTCATTTGCTCTTCTTTTTGCCTCCCTTTTTGGGAGCTTTCGATTTCCTCTTTTGCTTCGGCGGTTCCTCCTCCACTATCATTTCCTCCTCCTCCTCTTCCTCCTCGCCCTCTGGAGTGCTCGGGATCTCCAGCAACTCGTCCACGGGCTCCAGATACTCCGGAACGGATATCTGGGGACTGGTCCACTGTTCCACCTTGGTCAACATCTCGGTGACAATTTCCTTGTAGGGTATGAACACCGATATATCTCTAATGGCAACGCGATCCACTTCCATTCTGTTGAGCAATAGGAGGAAGCAAGGGACCGACTTGATCTTGTAGCGCCGAGCAATAGGGGCGATTTCGTCCACGTCCACTTCGAACAGCAGGTTTTTGGGAATACTGTCACCCGCTTCTTCGACTTTGGGCGTAATTACCTTGCACATGGTGCACCAGAGAGCCCGGAAGAAAATGACGAGCAGATCTCCTTTGTATCTCATGATGACTTTTTCAAATTCTGGTTGTGATTTTATACGGTAGAGCTTCATCGCGATTACTAAGAAAATACCTAACGCAAACGATATGGGAGAAATTTTGAATTCTGTCATGTCGCGGGGAAACGGCGGCGGATGTGTTTGATTATTGAGAAATTGTAGTGTCAGCGCTAAACAAATTGTTGATCCGTCCTAATCGATTGGGTTATCGCGATAATACTACATTAGCTAATTAAAGGGTGGCATGTTTTTCTCACCAAATCATTTTCATGTAAAACTTCGGTTTTTCAAAATATCGTTCAAGATAAAATTTATTTCTATAAATTTGAATAAGTAAATAAAGCGGAAATTACTTTTACAGTTCAAAACAAAACGTTATGCTCCCTGCAATACTCTAGTGTTATTGCCTAAAATAAAATTTCGTTGGCTCTTCACATACTAAAAATAATCCTGACATTGCTATGTGGCGCTGTTAACGTGAAATCTTGCCACCAACAACTCAGAGATCATTCATTGTGAGTGATATTACATGAATGCAATATCATTTTATTGCTGCATGTTTATATATATTTGAACTGGGAAGTAGTATAGAAAATAAATTTAAATGAAGCAATAATATTGACATGCTCAATTAACATTTGCTTTGTTTCGGACCCTATGGTTCTCTAAGACCTGCTGAAATATTTTCTGAGTTTTGTTGCAACAATTTTGATTAATGCACAAATTTGATCTACATGAAACAACAAGACTTCAATAACTCTACGACTTGCTTACTAAATTATTGCTATTTTCAAAATTTTACTAGCTAACTAATAATTGTTTATGAATAATTCTGCATCTTTAAATTCATTCAAATCTGGATGAAATTGGTTTTTGAGATCAGTTCAAAAATGTTATATATTTCCATGTCCCATGATGGTGAATATCCAAAGCAGAAACAATTATACCATGATATTCGAACGTTTGAGTATCAATCTTCCTTTTTTATCTAATTGTAATCGATATTTTCCAATATCTCCATCCAACAGTCGGAATCTGATGCCATTTCCTGTTTTCCCGAAATTTACCGGCTAATCAGTAGTTATATGGGAAAAAAGGGAAAAATGAAGAAGCAAGGAGGAAGAGGTGAATCCGCGCGTTCTCTCAGCACCTCACCTGTGGCTGGCGGAGCGGACGGAGCTGGCGGCGCAGTGGGTGCCGACGTGGAAGCGGCGATCGTGTGATCATCCGCGGTGACGTGGTGAACACTTTGCACGCCATGGACGTGGTGGGTTCCATGATGGTCGAAGCCATTTTGAGCACCTTGGGCCTCGTGGATTTTTGCGTCGTCTGAGCTTTGTGATCCATGAGAATGGCCATCGTTATTCTGAACGCCTTGGGTCTCCTGGGCATTTTGGTTGCCTTGGTTGGCTTGGGTGCTGTCCGCCCCTAGGATATTATGAACGCCTTGGGCTGCGTTGGTTTCGTGTGTGTGATGGCTGGCGTTCCCATCATGGACATCTTGAGTGTCATGCGCTTCTTGAGGTTTCCCCTGAGCGTTCTGCTCTTCGTGCCCAACGGTTCCGTACCCATCGTGGTCACCGTGAGCATGATGTGTTCCTTGATGTTCATGATCGTTGTGCTCTCCATGCGCTCCCATTCCGGGCCCATCGTGGGCACTATGAGCTTCTTGGGGGTTCCCTTGAGTATTCTGGTCTCCATGCTCACCGGTACCGTACCCATCGTGATCACCGTGAGCGTGATGGGCTCCTTGAGGTTCATGATTGTTGTGTTCTTCATGCCCATCCATTCCGGTTCCATCTTGAACACCATGAGATTCTTCGGGTTTCCCATGAGTATTCTGGTCTCCGTGCTCACCAATACCGTCAGCACCATGGGCATTATTGGCTTCTTGAGGTTTCTCCTCAGTATCGTGCTCCTCATGCCCACCCCCACCGTAGCCATCGTGCGCCTCATGCGCTCCTAGACCATCCTCCGGCGCGTCCTCATCTTCATGCACCCCTTGCTCGTCGTGAGGCTGCTCGGCGGCGTCCTCATCCTCGTCCTCGTCGCGGGAGGGCGGCTGGGTGGCGTCGGCGGGCGGCGGGGCGGCGTCGGCGTCCGCTGAGGACACGTGCACCGGCCGCATGCCCTCGGGCGACGCCCACAGCAGCTGCGTGCTCAGCGACACGTCGGGCTGCGCCGGGGCGGGCGGCGGCGCCGGGGCGGCCGTGGGGGTGGGCGCGGGGCCGGCGGACGGCGCCGCGACGCTGTCGTCGGGCACGTCGTTGCTCTCCTCGGGCGTCGGCGCCGCCGCCACCACGGACGGAGCGCCGGTGAACGACGGTCTGAGGGTGGGCAGAGCGGTTGGCGGTGACGGATGGTGTCCGCTGGAAAGGAGGAGACATTTCAAAATTAGTGTGGATCATTCTCTTCAAATAAGAATAAGATTACAATGTTGGTCAATTAAATTGATTGAAAGTGAAAACGTGTTTGCTTTTAATCCACAATCCAGGAGAGAAAAATCTTACAAAATGTACCATATAATTATCAATTTGTAGGTTTCCGTATTCATATTTATACAACTGACAAATGTGCGTTTCTGGATCTTAGTAAAGATGCTAATATTATAAGACGATCTGAAAAACTTGTTTTGTTACTCGACAAGAAATTATAATGTATGAAATAATATTGAAGACAAGAAAAATGGCTTTCCAGAATTGATCTATAATTTGGAGCATTGATTTAGAAACACCTTATATGTAAATTTTGCAAATCAATGACATATTTTTACAATTCAAAAATTTCCGGGCATTCTATGTGTTAAATTAATTGTTCTTGACAAAGTTATTTTCAAAACTTGTAAGTAAAAATTTACTATTTATTTAGGCGTAAAATATCCTATTAAGATACAGAACTGTCTGCAGGAGGCATATTTTTACCCATACCAAATGATATCACGGAATCCACTATTGATGTCACTGCCAACGTGTTTATTTTATTAGTTTATAACCAACTAAAAAGCACAATTGACGAGCGTACGAGAAATTTATCGGGCTATATGCAAACAGAATGGGCCCTGTGCCTCGTCATGATAGCGTTTCTGGTGCCATGTTAACGAAAAAGTACCTTTTAGAGGCGCGCCCTTATCGAGCGCTTTCGTGCTCTCTGGGGAAGAATTCTAGCGGCCGGCTGCACTGATCAATAGTATTACGTAGTTTCTCTGCTTAATCGGCGAAACGATATCTCGCGAATGCCGGAGCAGCACCCAAACAAATGGGCCACGGATCCTCTTCCTTTTCCTATGCTCACCTCTTACTTTCACGTACCTACATTTACAAGCAGTACACCACTACGCATGACGGGAGATGAGTCGGGAAGTTAGAGGTTGCTCCGACTAGAGTGTCTGCCCCGCACGGGGAGATGTCTGGAAAGAAATCCCCAAACGCCGACGTATAGGTCGGCGCCGGATTTCACTATACAGCGGAGGAGCGCCGACACTTCTCGAGATAAAAGATTCACTACACCAACGGACCAACAGCATGAGCAGTTGACGGGCCCGGAAACATTAATCAATCGCCTTAAAGCCGGAAAGGACTGTCGCTCGAACGTGTGGCCTTCCTAGCGGCGATGCTTCGGGGTGTGTGAGACGAAGCATTGTGGCGCGCGCAACCTACTTTGCCATTAGCACGAGAGGCATTTGGAGCATGTTCTCTGGCAAATATTCGCGGCAGCGGACATCAATAAGGGCGTCGGGTACCTTGGTGTTGCTATTTCAGAGGCTTCAGACTTCCGTTCCGCAACACGTTGATCCTCTGCTCTGGGACGCGGTTCGGGCTTATCGTCCGTTCATCATTATTCGACACTATTGTTTCTGGCACAGCCATCGTTCTGAGAAAATATGATAGATCCCTAGTTCCTTTCGTAAATAAGTTATGCCTGTCATTGGCCACCGCTCAATTGTTTTCAAACGAGCGTAAATGATACAAGTCTTCAGCAGAAGCGTAAGAAAATGAGTGCGGGCCCGCCCGCAAAATTTTCATCTGGGCACCCTTTATAAAATTAATGTTGTGGATTTTTTTATAGAAGGAGCCCCTTTTATCAGGGCCCCTTCTTTAAAAAAGTATCCACAATGTTAATTTTCTTTAAACACACAACACTACAGAGTCGCATAATCTTATTTAAGTCTCATTAACTGAAGCGTTAAACAAGGCGGTACAAGTCAACATGCTATCAGCCCCTTAATTCTAACTGCTGTTTATTGAAAAGCGTTGCCGTAAACGGTCTCATCTGAGGTTTATCACATAAGTGGGCAAATTTTTTCACTATTTTTTGACTAAATAGAATTCAATAAAGCTTGAAATCTAAACAACAATCGAAAGACAGATTGTGTGTCGTCTTTATTGTTACCAATGATAATGTGCTCAAAATCAATAGTGTAAAATCTGCCATTATTATTTAAATTTATAAAATTAAGAGTGTTATAATACCTATATGAATTGTTTTAGAAACAAGGTTACATAAGCTACCGAAGAGGAAAAAATCGTTCTGAAAGATGCTGTTTTGAATCTTTTATTTTATCAACTATCGCAAAGTACCAGAGTAAGTATCAAGTAATTAATATTTCTTACAATTGCAAAACCTTCCGCCTAAAAATAGGCCCTCTTTTTCTTTGGCTCGCTCGCCTTTTGGTCCCGAACCGTAAGCCACTGGTCTGCAGATTTTGTCCTTTCGCGAATTCTCCTTCCGTGAGTTTCACTCGGAGAATAACTTATTTGAACGTATTATAACGTAGTGGTTTTCTAGCTACGGAGTAGGGAGAATGTTATGTAATGCTGCGCGGGAAAATAGGGTCTTTGTAGCGAAAAAGAGGATAAATACAGTGGCTAAATTTAGAAAAAAACAACATCTAACACGTGATGCGGTCAGAATCCATGTTTGGTGAATCCTTAATCCCAAAAGTCGAATTACAGCAAAATGTTCGTCAGTGAACAATGCTAGTGGCTAAACCGTTCAGTTGATTTTGTCCCAAATTGATCAATTGATCTGGCTGATATCGCAGCCCCTTGAATTTGAAACCGATATTTTAATTTTTGGGGGTACTTCATAGAACTGACTGGGACTAACTGAACTGGGGATTAACTGACTGGGACTAAAGAACTAACTGAAACCCCTGGAACTTCTTTCAAATTTTCAATAAAATGGCTCCTTCGTTTTTGGTTAAATGTTTTTTGTTGAATAGTGTGAACAACGTTTAAGACAATGGTGCAGATCTAATGTTCGTTGAAAAGCCTGATTTTGCGACAAATGCAAAAGTCCAAACGTTTTTCGAAGTCTTCCTACAACTAAAATATTAAAGATAGTGATTTTTTCGCTTAATGAAATCCGTTCCTTAAAGATAGATTTTGAAATAAGGTCATCTATAATTTTTCGAAAATTTGAGTTATTTTTGAATACTTTTGTGTGACAATACGGACGCGAAAGTACGTGCTGTTTGAGCACCACTAGTTTTCTAATATTTACCTGATACTTGCGGGTGGCGGTGCGTGTGTGGATGTGGATGTGGATGTAGGGACTGCTGCTGGCGCGAATGGCGTCGGTCGCTGCTCGATCTCATCCACGCTGTTCTCCGTGTCTTGTGCCGTCGCTCCGTGGCTGCTGTCCTGCGGAACACAACGCAAAGCATCTCTCGTGAAACAATAACGGCCAACACTGTAGCAACACTTCACGTTGAGGCGTTTAATGAATGTCACTGCTTTAATTTCAACGTGATGCAAACATCTATTCATGTGTTGGGCATGTATTAATCATCATCAAGTCGGTTTCGGAGGTCTAATTTTTAAAAACTGTCAAGTAGATAAATTACACGTCGTTATCATTATAGATTGTGCATTACAGGAAAGCCTGGACTCTGTAATTTCATCTGTTTTACAACCCAATGAGTCAGAAATGACAAATTAACTTTATACCGATATCACTAACGATATTGGCGCTCTGATGCAGTGAATGTTACAACTCTGAGTGGTGAGGGAGCAATTTGGATGCGATATAGATAATACTGATCCCATTGGAAATTTTAATGATAAAGTATTTTAGCTTCGTGAATAAATTGTGCTCTTTAATAGAACGCATTATTTCGTTGTATCGATATGGGTGGTTTATAGTGAATTCTGGTCGTAGTCATTCCTATTTTACGAGTTGTATGAGTTAGAATAATTAAATGTAATAGTCGAAATAGATTTTCCCTCAATATAATTAAAATGGTAATATAATTCTTTAAATATAGCTTATTTAGTGACAAACATAAGTTAAAAGTTATGTTTTATTATTAACATTAATAGTTGTATATTACAAATATATTAATAGTAAAATTGACATTTTCTGTAAAAGGTTGTAAATCAAGTATGTTCACTAAAATACGATACATCTTATCGACTTTAAATCCTCAATTTCTTAAAGATAGATAGAATAATCTTACAACCGTTACATCAGTTGTTACCTTTGATACATGTCTCCTTTTTGAAGATTTTTACCAACATATCCAATCTTAGGTTATAAAATGTTTTTTATTAAGAAATGCTTAAAAAAGATAATACTATAAACAAAGTAGTTACTTGTTTTGCTTTTATTGTATTGTATTATTATCACTGATAATTATAATATTCATTTTCGTGACAGATCACTTGTCAACGTAATACAAATCTAGTTCTTTTAAATCAGCGCCTATTTCCGAAGGGGAAATCATTGCTAACCTTAACCTAAGTTTAGATACTTTGAGCTATAAATTGCGAAGTATTTAATTTAAGGCACCAACTATATAATAGAAATAATATCCACATTAACATTTCACAAGCCAATAATCTCAATAACGAATTCTTGAGTCTGTTTCTTCTCTTCCTTGCATGGCATCGACAGTATATTATTATTTTTTTTTAGATCTCGTGGATCACAATAGTGAGAGAAGAGCTTTTTTTTTCTTCGCCAGCCTCTGATTTTTCAGCCGAGACTGTAAAATCACGTGGTAATCAAATAGAAAAATAATCAAAGATTAAAGGTCTGGTGGAAACATGAAGTAATCAAATAGAACAATAATAATTCATATTTATACGTGATAATTGTTCAGTACTTTAGAAGTTAATCCTAGTTGAAACAATATTTTTTCCTTGAAAGTAAAGTATACTCAATCTTTAATGCAAAGAAAGACTTTAACCGATCCGGTGGGCGAGATCGCTAAGGCAGTAGTGCCATAGTGATCTCGGACCAAAGGGGCGCGGGTTTGGGTCGCGCCTCGGGCATGGTTGTATTTGTGTTCGTCCTTTCACCCCTTATCATCATATCATTTCATCTTCATAGTTACCATAACGTTAACACCCATAGTGGTCGCTAAAGACCTAGATGTTGATGCAACCTTAAATACAAGAAGAAGAAAAAAGCAAGACTTTCTTATGAAATAAATATTATCACGTTACCTCGACGGGCCCCTGCGGCACGTTGTTGTCCAGCTCGTTGGTGACGGTGGGCGGGGCGGTGGAGGCGGGGGAGGGCGGGGCCGGCGCGGGGGCGGCGGTGCTGGGCGGGGCGGGGACGAAGGGCGGCGACGAGGAGGAAGCGGAAGCGGAAGCGGGGGGCAGCGCGGCCGCCTCTCCGCTGGGCAGCAGGTCCTCGGGCGGAGGGACGCACGCCTCGCCGACCTGGCGCAGCGGCGCCGAGCAGCGGCAGCGGCCGAACAGCTTCGGGATGAGGAAGTCGCAGTGCGTGTCCGCGTCCCACAGGCGGCAGTGCGCGTCGCTGTAGCACACCTGCGTCGGCCGCGCCGCTGCAACGCCAAACGGGGCAGTGTAGTACAAGCGCTGTTCTGCGCGCCATGCGTGGGGCAAACTTATAGCTACCTTGCACTGGATTAGGTTGTACATTAGATTGTTTTCTAGGTTGAGCAGACTTGGTTGCAACGCGAAACGTGGCAGTGTAGTACAAGCTCTGTTCTGTGCGCCACGCGTAGGGGAAACTTATAGCTACCTTGCACTGGATTACGTTGTACATTAGATTGTACAATGATAATTATTAGGTTGTACATTAGTACCTAGTGTAGTACAAGCTCTGTTCTGTGCGCCACTTATAGCTACCTTGCACTAGATTGGGTTGTACATTAGATTGTTTTCTAGGTTGAGCAAACTTGGTTGCAACGCGAAACGTGGCAGTGTAGTACAAGCTCTGTTCTGTGCGCCACGCGTAGGGGAAACTTATAGCTACCTTGCACTGGATTACGTTGTACATTAGATTGTACAATGATAATTATTAGGTTGTACATTAGTACCTAGTGTAGTACAAGCTCTGTTCTGTGCGCCACTTATAGCTACCTTGCACTAGATTGGGTTGTACATTAGATTGTTTTCTAGGTTGAGCAGACTTGGTTGCAACGCGAAACGTGGCAGTGTAGTACAAGCTCTGTTCTGTGCGCCACGCGTAGGGGAAACTTATAGCTACCTTGCACTGGATTAGGTTGTACATTAGATTGTTTTCTAGGTTGGGCAGACTTGGTTGTAACACGAAACGTGACAGTGTAGTACAAGCTTCTGTGCGCCACGCGTGGGGCAAATTTACAGCTACCTTGCACTGGATTGTGCCCTGGGTTGTGCACTAGATTGATTATTAGGTTGTACATTAGATGTTTTCTAGGTTGGGCAGACTGTTAACATGGCTACGCATTCGATTATGCGGTAGGTTGTGTACTACATTATGTACTAGGTTGGACATTAGATTGCGCACGAGGTTGGGCATTAGGTTGTGTGGACTAATGTATGGACTTAGTACTTCTCGCACATGCCATGTATAGTTGTTAGCTGATTTTAAACGGTAACACAAAATTAACTTCAAAACATCTATTAATAGAGCTTTATATCTCTTGAGCTTTTGATTACTGGATAGGTTCTTAAGTCAGAGGTGTAGGTATGTGTGTGTGTGTCTGTTTGCGTGAATGTATGCGTATGTGTGTGGTAAACATTTTATGAATGTGATGAAGCTCTGAAGAAGGCTCGATATGGGCGGGAACTTTGGCTTACAAATTCCCTTTAAATGTGTTTCATTTTTCAATCTACACTCAATAACCATCCAGCCCATGACTATTACTGCATAAAATACTTTGGCAAATAAATGCGTGAAAAACTTCATGCATACAATTTATTCACGAAATGCCCTGATAACTCGGATTGGTACGCAAACAGTTGCACAATAAATGGAATGAAAGTAGACGTTTTTCAATTTAAAAATAATTAAACTGTTTTAAATGCTCATTCAGATGGAAGTTTCTTTCTGTTTAAAACAGGGCTCCATTTTCATAGCTCTCGGGATGAAAATGCACTACAGTCCTTCAGATTGTGTTTTGACGCAACATATATGAGGTGGGACAGAAAAAGTTCTCTCTTCCTTGTCGGCAATTGACAAGGGACAAGCGCAAGGGAAGAGCTCAAATCGCACTAAGTTTTGGAAACGAAAAATGAAGTACCCAGAAAATGCAAAAAGTTCAGAAATAAATAGGTGAACTCTTGAGAACATAATAGAATTGTCAAAGTAAAGACTGTTATTAAATTTATATTTTCATTAGACCATAATAATAATAGTAATAATAGTAATAGTAATAATAATAATAATAATAATAATAATAATAATAATAATAATAATAATTTGAGAAAGCTAACTGAACTCATATTTTAATCCATTCTCACGTTATTGATTTCACTTTCTGTAATACTGCACTTTCTTTAGTAAATCTTTATAAGTAGCCATCGTTTAAACTACACACAATTCCGATAAAGTTAAGCATGAAGTGTTCCAACCAGTTCTCACGTGAAACATTACCAAATCACATTTTTATTCTACGTAAGACAAAATCTTGCGTATATCAGCCTCGAGAGAAAATAACGCATGCATCGAAAGGACTTGAATGATACGTCATTTTTTAAGTATCACACGAATCGAATAAGAATCTTAAGCAGTGCTCTTGTTCCTACACAGTACAACGATGTACGTGGCAAGCACTGAATGCCAAAACTGAGGATGAAGTGTTTGGACCAGGAGTATGAGGGTTCTCAACCTCACGTATGCAAATAAAAACGCACGTGTAAAACTACTTCAGATTAAGAAAATATGCTGATTGTCGTTGTAAGATGTTGGTATGCCGTTTCTAATATTACAAGTTCATCATCGTGTGAGTGTTGGTTGAAAGATACGGGTGGTGATAATCATCCCATACAAAATTTTTCCACAGAATAAACAATGCAAAATTGTGCCAAAAACGCCAGGACGTTCACTATCCCTCAACACTTCCAAAAAGACGAATTTCAATTAAATTAATAATATGTCACGTAAATAATTGATGACCTCAATGCTTTCTAATTTCAGAAAGTGATAGTTGATTTAGAAGGGGATGAGCAATGAAAACGCACGATAATCATTAGTGTGTGTGTGTGTGTGTGTGTGTGTGTGTGTGTGTGTGTGTGTGTGTGTGTGTGAGTTTCGAAAGGATTCTATAAACTATTCTTCACCGACAGGAAATCCAAAAATTGCAAAACACATTTTTAAAACGTCAAACATTATTTGAGTAGGGCTGCATGTAGAACAATAAAGGCACTCAGGATAATAACGGTATAGCCCAACCGAACTCGCATTTTCAGTTAGAAGTTTGACGGTAAACTCCTGCCAGATACCTATCATATGTTGAAATATCAAGTGAGTTGGGATATAGCAAAACCCTCAAATTACATCTTCAAAAATTTGTTCATAGCGAAAGTGAGTGGAGACAGGAAAATACATTTTTCTCAAAACTATCTTCGGTTGGGATCTGCCGTTATTATTCTGAGCACCTTAATTAAATACTTAACTCATAGTCTGTCAAAAAGAAAAACTCATACAACTACACTTTCATTTTAGAAATCAATTCCCAAAAATTTAATACGATATATTTTTCTCAAAGAAAGAAAACATCGTTTTCAACTCATGTCACAAAATGCTCCTCTTTAACAATATCGATACCTTTCCTTAATAACATCTTTAATGTCTACACGAGCAAGAAGAAGATACTCTTTTAATTCATTTAATCAGAGAAATGATAATTTTTTTTGAAGGTCCAAAGTCTTCTGTATTTGTTTTACTACTTTATCGCTCAATTCAAAGAGCTGGTGTTGAGGTTGAAACAATGATCTCGGATCAAACAGCCAAATGAGTCGCAATTTCCACCAAGAAGATCCAGCTTTCCCCAGAATTTCAGTGCGGCAACAAGCCAACAGGCGCCCGACCACCTGCCCGCCTCCCCCTCCGCCTCCGCCCACGCCCGCCTGTCATCATCACCACCGCCACCGCCTGCGCCCGCCCCCTTCCGCCTGCGCCCGGCCGCTCCCCCCCCCCCGCACACCGGCTCCAGAACGCCCCTGCTCGGCCCCCGCCCCCACCCGCCCCCTTCCGCTCGCCGCCCCCACGCGCCCCCTGCCCGTACCCGTCCGCCCCCGGCCCACCCATCCCCCGGCCGCACCCGGCTCCCGCCCCACCCGTCCGCACCCGGATCCCCCCCGACCGCCCCCCCGTCCACGCCCCCGCCTCCACCCGTCTGCCCCCCCGTCCGCCCCCCGTCCGTCCCCACCCGTCCGCCCCCACCCGTCCACCCCACCCGTCCGCCCCCCCCGCCTTCACCTGACCGCCACCGTCCATCCGCGGAATCTCAGAAGGCCGCGACCGCGGGACGGTGGGAGGGAGAGGAAAGGGGCAGCCGGCGTGAGGGGGAGGGCGGCGAGCGCCGAAAGGAGGGCCGGCGTGGGCCCCCCGCGCTGCGCTCTGCGGCGGGCGGCGCGGCGGGAGCAGCGACCTTGTCGCGGCCGCGGTGGAGGCGCCGAAGCGTGAAGGCCTCGCGAGGATCTCGACTCCCCCGCCCCTCCCCTCCTGTAGCACCTTCACTGGCAGCGCCGGCCGCCCACGCCGCCGCGGCGGCGGCTTCGCTTGCGAGCTGCCAGCGCCCCGCCCCTCCCCGGCCCCTCTCGCCCTTCCTGCCCTCCTCCCCACCCTGCCCCGCCCCACGTCAATACGCCTCTCTCCGCCTCGCCCTGCCCATCCAGCGAGCCAAACAACGCACGCCAGGTGATATTTTTGCAGTGCAACAACTACTAAGAATATTTATTATTTACCTTCTACCTGCAGACAGATACTTTGTAATTCAAGCGGTAAATCCTACAGAAGCTCAGAGGAAATACCGTTTCCTCTGCAGCATCATTGACCGGGAGGATATTGAATTTCGAGTCCTGACGGTAACGAATTTTCGACACAAGCGAGATACGTATAATCCTAGACTTCCGCGGCTAGTCAAGTGAAGGCTCTCGGTAGTCCGGGAGACGTCGCGTCGAGGGCAGTAATACCGATGTTTTTGATCATCATATCGTGGTCTTCTTCACGGCAATATGAATCATTCCCGTGGAGGCGTTTTAAATGTAATCTCAGGCTTTCGGAGCATTCCAGCGCTGATTTGTTGGCACTTCAGCCCAGAAGAAAACCACGATAAGATGGACGAACGCCGACATCACTGCGCTCGACGAGGTATCACCCGGAGAGCCGAGAAACTTTACTAGGTAGATACTATATTGAATTCAACTGCTTGCCTGGAGGACAATACTTGCAGCCGGCTACTACCGATACATTTTCGGTGTTCTCTCATCAACACCAGATTAAAGAATCCTAACAAACGGACCATGGACCGCGCGTGATCTTTCCTTTGTCGCCCTTGTTCCTTCTTCTCCTCTTACACACGAGCGCTACATAACCATTGATATCGGGAGATCAGACCTTATTTTTGTCGAGGCGATACCCCATTCCGGGAGAAACTTCAAAGGGGAAACCATCGAAAGCCGAAGTACAGTTCGGTCCCGGAGCTTTCAATTCAGGAGGGGAGGAACATTGCAACGGCCAATGGTTTCGTTTAATACTCAGGGAACCAGGGAAAATCCAAAAATGAAGATACGGATTCGATTTTCTCTAAAAATGCAATATTTGATTACGTAATTCAGCGTATTCTCGTTTTGCTTACGAGACAGTGGACGTCATCCGTTATCAAGGACCCGAAGAAGACCCCGCCTCTGTGAAATATTTTCTATTCACATCTTGCGTAATGGAACTGCAGTTTTTTTATACATTTTGTATGTAAAGAACTGCTGATGTAAATAAATACTATGCTGCGTCATTATGGTATTAGTGAAGATTGGTTTTGTTAAAATATTTTATTTATTGCAGTGTTCTACGCAAGTTGTTCTTGAGCCGCGTGCGTCTACTTTTTGGAAAATAATTTTATAGGTCTCAGCGGAATATTTACTGCTGCACGCTTCTAGTTTTAAGTATTCAAGAAGAGTTATTTTATTTAGCAACTGGGACTATCTCGCCACATCCGCTTTAACTCCGCAGCCTCACTGTTTTGAGCCGTTGCTCCTTCCCGACGTCTTTCTCTATCCTGCGCCCTTTCGCATCGCTCGTAAGCTCAACGTCGCCCTGCAACTTAGCCTGTTAATACTCCTTGCCGCAGGCTCCCAACTTCCCTTGTCGCGCGAGCTTCTGATGCTGAGGTGGCGGTCTGCACAAGCCATGCCCTCTCCTTCTCCTCTGTTCCAGTCGCCTTCAGTAGCGGAGCGGTTGCCTCCCTGACTCAGGGTTTGAATAGCCAATTTTCTCCAGTTGGAGACTTCGGGAGAAATAAGTAGACAAACTGGCGTAAGGAATGATCGATTATGTAGCACATCGATAAATCTCAAGAATGTATTTGGGAACATTTTAGTCTTAATTTTTCTTGATTTGGATGCCTTGATTTGCATGCTTGGATTTGGGTTTGGATTTTCTAACTTGGATTTTCTAACTTGGATTTTCTAACTTGGATTTTCTAACTTGGATTTTCTAACTTGGATTTTCTAACTTGGATTTTTCTAACTTTGGATTTTGCTTGGATAACTTGGACTAAATAACTTGGATTTTCTAACTTGGATTTTCTAACTTGGATTTTCTAACTTGGATTTTCTAACTTGGATTTTCTAACTTGGATTTTCTAACTTGGATTTTCTAACTTGGATTTTCTAACTTGGATTTTCTAACTTGGATTTTCTAACTTGGATTTTCTAACTTGGATTTTCTAACTTGGATTTTCTAACTTGGATTTTCTAACTTGGATTTTCTAACTTGGATTTTCTAACTTGGATTTTCTAACTTGGATTTTCTAACTTGGATTTTCTAACTTGGATTTTCTAACTTGGATTTTATAACTTGGATTTTCTAACTTGGATTTTCTAACTTGGATTTTCTAACTTGGATTTTCTAACTTGGATTTTCTAACTTGGATTTTCTAACTTGGATTTTCTAACTTGGATTTTCTAACTTGGATTTTCTAACTTGGATTTTCTAACTTGGATTTTCTAACTTGGATTTTCTAACTTGGATTTTCTAACTTGGATATCCTCATTTGGATGTCTAGATTTGGATGTCTGGATTTGGAATTGTTGGTTTGGGTTTAGTTTCACTGTTTTACAGTTATAAAGTCCATTGTTAAAACGTTTTGATTGAGAATCTCATGCTTCCGCTTGTGAAATTTTAGAGTGTAGGAGAGCAACAGTGAGTTTTCTTGAGAACGGGGTTTGCCCACCTAGCAACGCACACCTGACCACTGTGCCTCTTCCCGTGTTTTTGCCGATGAGGTCGGGCCCCTGGAGGCTGAAATCGCGGGTGATCCCCGCGGGAGCCGGTCGTTCGGCTGAGCACACGGCGGTTCGGCCCCACCTCGGTACCTTACGACCGCGTCTGCGAACTTCCATCGACAAAAACCCATCGGTGTACGATAACACCCGTGCGGATTGGATAGCAAACTACAAACCAATGACAATTCGGAAAGGCGTTGACACGGTTCCACCAACGCAGGAAGGCAACTCATAACGTTAAGGCAACTCATTTTGGCAGGAGCGCACCTGTGTCTGGGAACACGGGTTCGATCTACATCAGGTACCGTAGGTTTACCTGATGTGTTTTAACATCGGCGAATTTGTAGCATCTCCGCGATCAAGCTGTACACCGACTTGCCTGTAATGTAGCTTTCTGTGGATTTCCTGATCGCCTCCAGACAAATGCCGAAGTAACACCCAGGAATACGTGCGACGGACCTCCTGTAATCCTTCCTTCCCTATCCGATTCCTATTCCTATCTTGAACCGAGCGGTAGGATCAACACAAATCCTTGTAGTGCACATTTCACTGATCTAGGAAGCCTACGTCTAGCAGCGGAGGCGCCCATGGCGTGAAGTGGGCTCTAGAACCAGAAGAGAAGTTGACGTGGTTCTATTAGTTCTTAAATCCCTTCGTTCTATAAGTTCTTAAAACTCTTCAATAATTTTCATTGGATATATCATCGTTTTAGTGTTATTTTTTCATAAAATAAAAACGAAAAAATTGCAACTTATTTGTAATCATAAACACTTAAGATGAAAATTAAAAACTAACTTTCTTGGAAATTAAGTTATATGCTGCGAATTCTGATGCTCATTTTGCTTTTTAAATAAATGAAATTTATCAGAATAAAATATTAAACTTTTTTCAAACGTCATCAGACGTCTATACATTCTATACTTTTATGATTCCATTGTGACGGGCCAGGTTCTCAATAAAAGAATGTCTTTCCTAGCCACAGAATTTATTTATTCGTTTATTTACTAAACGTTAAAACTAGTTGGTATCTATGGGGTATCTTTCACAATATTATACAGTACGAGCATACTTGTTTTACTAAACATATTATAAAGACACGTTTGCATTTCTTCAATGCAATATTACTTCCGAAGATTCTCGCGATCTTCATTAACAAGTTGGCAATAGTAAAATATTATATGTGGTATTTTGACATTCCCCGACTTTTTTACGTATCATTCAAATATAATAAACCAATTTATTTTATATCAACTGCGTTAGAAAATTTTTCATTCTCGCATAGCTAATTTCCATGAAAACAAAGATGAAAGTTTCAAATTTATATTATCACTCAAGTAAGAATGTAAGAAAATATTAATATCACACCGGAACTAATATGAAATATATATCAGTAAGAAATAGCTTCATTTTGTTTATTCTATACGTGTCGTTAGTTTATTCATGCAACGTTTGTACTCTACAATTGCTTGTCATCAAGTGAAATGGATGAATAATATAGCATTATCTATCTACATTTGTTTCAATTTTTAAAGAAAGTAAAAAGGTAATAATACTTCCTTAAAAACGCTTAGAAAGTGCCAAAAGTCAGAAAAAACACGTGTCTCATACGAATTAATCTCGTCTGCAACAAGCGAATCCGCCCCAAATTTTTCTCGCGCAGCAGTTAAGTCACAGGCGGAGTCAGTGGCACTCTTCGTGTCACTGCTCCGGATTCCGTGAGGAAGGCTGGCGGCGGAAGGTCGCGCTCTCGCCAAAAACAGCGGAGCAGCGCGCGCGGCGCGAGATTACGTGAGCGCCTTGGCGTTTTACGGCCCCGGAGGAGGAGGAGGCCTTGCCTCGCGGGGGCGGGGCAGGGGGCGCTGGAGGAATGCGCGATTTCCGCCCGCAGACGCCGCTCCGCTCCGCGCCGGGTCGAGGCGCGCGATCGCAATTGCCTTAGTTTCTCGTTGCGAGAAGCGGACCTTCAGACTTGCGCTTCGGAATTGAGCTGGGAAAACGGGTTTCGAAATTCTGCTCGTTATAAACGGACAAGATATCTCAGCGGTAACTTTGTTGCGTCCGGAGCATTGTTAACCTACAGGTTTTAGGGTTAAAGTCCTATCTGTGACGGGTTTTGACACTGTCTAGGTAGGATTCAACGTCAGCCTCGAGGTCAATTGTAGAGATCGGCTGCTCTGATCGGTATGTTACCGTGTTATTTTACCAGTACCAGTACCCTAACAAACGGGACATGAAAGGTGCACAATAATTCCATTCTCATTCTTGGGCCCTGCTTTTCCCCTCACACATACACTTACATTACACAACTATATACGTCAGCAGACCTGTCAGCAGCTTAGAGTTTGTCCCGGTTGGGCAGTGTTCCGCAGTAGGAGATACCTGGGAGCGGGAGGATTACCACAAGCCATTAACTCACTGCTGAGGAGACATACAGCTACCTCCAGGGATATAACATGTAGTACACTTACGGGAATAATTACCTCAGCTGTTGATGTACCCGGAATGAATACTTATTCACTCGTAATCGTCGTAGAGCTTTACCGTTTTTGTTAGATTGAAGATTCAACTAACTTCACATTCAAGGTTCCTGGCCGTTCCAAAGACGTGGCGTAAAGGTAGATTATGCAGTTATGCAGGGCTTCCGATGAAGTGAAAACTGGATGAAAAACGTAAGGCTCGATTCCGTTTCAGATTCTAATTAAATTAAGTGGTAGTTCGTCTTCCGAAATGCCGTCAGTGCAAACTGGAGAGTAATAGGCAAGGCAAAGAAAATGTATGCCAGTAAAAACGCAACTATAAAATGCCTACTATAAAAGTTAACGGACCGTATTCACGAGTATAAAAGATACAAAAAATGCAATAATATAATATTACACACGTGTATACGTAGGAGAATGCTTTTCCAGTCACTTGATTTGTGTCTTTGTCCTTCACTGTTTTGGTACGCCCATCTTGATGGCAAATCAAACAGAACAAAACGATACGAAGAAAAAATATTTGTGACGAGCGAAATGTTTAACATAGAAAACTAATCATAGCTTACCATTTTAATCGAAGGGTAATGCTTGAGTGATTTAATTTCTCTTAAATAATGTTTAAAGAGCACTAATTTATAGTAGTTCACGAAGTTCATTTTCTTATGAAATTATAATGACTTTCAGATTTGTAAGTACTGTAACTGCGTCTGCAGTCTTTATGTCGCCCATCATCCTTCTATACACTACACAGACTCGGATGGAGCACAGAATAAACAAGAGAAGGCGAATGATCACCATTGTTGTAGGGAAGACGTTCTGCTGTTTTTCGTGTATAATTATAAGGCCGTAAATCGAGCAAACAAAACCTTGCCCCCGAGAGAGAAAGTAGTACCTACAAAGAAAGAAGTTTCTATAGAATTCTCGGCAATCAGTCGTGCATAGCACGGCAGAGGCGGCCTTAATGCATTGCAGAGGATTCCGGGGGAGTGGCCAATGCACTTACAGCCCATTGAGCACACAGGGCAAGAAGCGGGGCCTTTCAAGTCTGGGCAGAGAAAGATCGTGGAGAAGGGGCTGGAGGTAGGGCAGAGACGGGGATATAGTCGGGCCCGGGGTATCGCCGGCCGCGACGGCAAAGAGGTTTGGTGATTCTTTCTCCACTAGTATGGCAAGGAAAGCAAACGGGTTACTAATCGTGCAAGGGTTTGCGATGTCCGAGATTGTAGACTCTGTGTATAAATATTCGAGATGATAATGTTGGTGACAGAGTCGATGATGAGTTAAGACTTATTGCAGACAAAGTTGGATCGTCGCAATGGATAAAGTGCTGTTTATTTTCTTGTTAAATATACAAGCATGAGTTTATTAAGTAATGATATGTTTGACTTCAATAGTTTTTCTCCTCTGCCGTTTTGCAAATTGGCACTTATAATCTAACTGCAATTTGAAAATTGTAATTGGAGCCAAGATTCATGAAAAATTAAATAAAAAATAAATTCGCGAAAGATGTAAGATAGAAAAATATTTGGAGGAGTTTGCGAAAAAGGTAATGCCATTGATAAAATTATAATTTAAGAAATTATAATGTTTATTTATTCCTTTTAAGAGTTTATTTTAACCTACTACAATGGGAGGTTTTTGACATAGTGTATAAATATTCGGGATGATAATGATGTTGACAGATTTAGGGACGAAAATACGAATCGCTTTTAGTGTATGAGGTAATAGCAACATTGATGGCATTACCTCATTCAATGAAAATTCGCATATTATGTTTATTACACATATTCGCCTACATACCGAATATGTCACACAAGTATGATACGAATATTCGGCTACGTTAATTTCTATATGAGGTTTGGTATTAGATGATAGTGATGCTAAAAAGGTAAAGATGAACTGTAGTGGAAATGACAATTCGCTAAATCGATGAGGAAAATGAGAAAGGCCGGGAGAGCTTGGGAGCTATGTTGTAGGTGGACCTGTGGATGAATAGGGAGATGATGGTGGCCACGGACTGAAAGTACATCTGGCACCTGTGCGAAATCCTATTAGCGCGATTCGCAATATGATACCTTTTTAATTAGCTTCGTAATTACCAACAATTTTTTTTAATGTGATCGTTGTTTTGTCGTTTCTGGTGGTATTCAAACGTCGTTGGTGGTCTTGGTGTTTAAGCTTGGAATGCAGAACGTCAGAATCTAGAGACCGTCGTCAATTAGAGAATAATAGTAACGGTCAATAATAGTAGTTTCCTGTAATATTTCCGGACGACTTCAAAAGAAAAAGAGTTATTAGTTAGCTTTTTAGGTCATTTTTCAGAATTATTTGCTCTACCAATTCTTGGAATCTCGAGAGCTTCGTGAATGTTTTATTGTAAAATTCAAACTGACCGAGGCAAAGTAGTGTCAAGGTATAGAAATCTTTTATCTGAGTATAACATCAGATAAATGAGATTCAACCTATCAAAGAACGAATATTACCTCCTGAACGATGACTGCCTTCGTTCATGCTGGGTGATGTCCGCAAAAGATATCTGACAAGACATTTCCCTGACCTTTCCACACCATTCACTTCACACATCGCTCGACGCAATGAACACAGCTTTTGAATGAGAATGGCTGAATTTGCGAGTTTGCAGGCTTTTGTCGGGAGTAGCAGGATTCTAAGCGTACAGTTAAATTCCTTTGAGTCTCCAGACGTCCGTCTGGGGACTGTTACGATGCGCGTCTGTCAGCTCCAGAGGGTTCCGTCACTGGCCGTGTGCGCGTGCAGATGCACGGAAGTCGAAACGCTACTCGAAATCGCTGATCGAGACCTCGATTCACTTCTCAATTTTACGGTGAGTCATTCCCGGACGCACTACTCGTTCGAAACTTAGTGTTCCACTTGGCAACTGGACAGACTGCGCTAGTTCGGCCGGGATGTTTTCTTCAATTTATGAGGAAAGCCTGTTTAATACGTTAGTAACATTTTTCAGATTTTTCGATAGGTGAGTTTTTGTGGAAAATAAATTTTATTTCGTCTGTGAGAGTTCAGTGAAATTCAGACTGATGATATAATCGTATGTTTGGGATTCATATTTATAAAAAACAATTCATTTAAGGGACGAATTCAATTAATTAATAAGAAAATAATTCAATTCAAAAGATACTTACAAGAACTTAACTAAAATTATAACAATTAATTTAAATAAAAACGTAAAAAAATCTTGCACCTGCAAAATGTACTTCAAGACTAAAAAAAGAAAAATAATTTATAAACGTTTTTTGTATTCATGCTTAGTGTTTTACTTCATCCTATGAAAAATATTCGCTGAAAAGGAGGAAAATGTTTACCAGTTAATTAGAAAATGATTGCCACAAAATTTGCGTTGCAAATTTTTGTTTCATAATTTCGTTCAAACAGTTGTTAATTTTTGGAAAATGGTGGATTTATTTCGTTCGCACAGGTACTTTAGGAACGCTGAATTCCTGAAGTGCTGCAGCCATTTCATGATTATGTTGTGTTGATATTTTTCGTCGTACGTTTTTTGTTTTCGTCATTTTTTAAACGTACCTGACTACCTGATCTCTAGGTTTCTCAGAACAACCATTCAGACACATGACTTGGCTCTTTAACTACGTGATTTTCACAGGTTTCATTTCCTTTCTAATGACGGTGTTTATTCTCATAAAGTTATTATTAATTTTACAGCTTTACTTTCGTTTCATTGAATGAAGAGCAATAATCAGCATTTGTTGAACAAAATATACTCCAGTTTTTAGTTGATGCTTCCGTAACTAAACATTATGAGTGCAATAAAGGTCGTTCTAGCCGGGTTAGGGCAAAACGATTAATACGATTTAACATTAAAAACTGTAAGAATCTGTGGCCTCAAAACAATAAAATAGAATGTGCACAACCGTTTATACAAATGCTAGTATTTAGCATCAATACTTGTACTAGTACTAGTATTTAGGATCTGGCACTTTTATACGAGTACAATCTTGTAATAATGACTTACAATATCCGGTTGCCTCTCATATAATATTATAAAAATATGGCGGTGCTCGCTTTCTTTAATTTATGTAAACATATGTAAGATATATGACTAACTATTGAGGTCATTAACTCATGATGTTTCTCCAAAATAAAAAAAGGGTAGTTGCTGCTTTGTCATAATAAATGCGTCATTGTTTTGTTCTGGAATATCAGCATGTCAATAATTTTGACAACTAATAAATAAAATTGCCTTACACAAAAAAGTACTTTAATCTTACGGACGATGGTCTCTTTGGTTCATTAAACCAACATACGTTGAATCACAGGTTTTCACTGCAAAAGCATTACCATAAAATTTTCTCTGCACTTTTTTTCAGGAGGTATCATATCGAGTGTGACAATCAACTGTAGCACGCTTGGGATGTATTTAATCAAGTGATCAATCATACACGTAATTAGCAGCGATAAACAATTTGTTAACTGAATTTTAATGATTCATGTATTCATTTACGAGCAGAACAATTGCCTTTCAAATACGCCCGACCACGCTTGGGAAATACACTTTTCCTCGTCGCATTGCAATACTGCATGTTTCAATATCTCCAGTAAAATTCTATTAGTCCGTCTTGACGAGGGCGTGCATTGAATTTTGCGTGTTCGCCACCCGGGGCGCCCTTGTCGGCCAACGCCTCCTGGACGCTGGCGGATGCGGCGTCGCGTCGACGGCAGCCTCCTGAAATTGATGGCGAATGGGAAAGGGGGTGGAGGGGGAGGTGGTGAGGGGAAGGGAGGGGAGGGGAGGAGAGGGGAGGGGAAGGACGGCACTGCGCGTCGCAAGATGAACGACCGCCGTACAAAAAGGGGCGGAATAAGTTAATTAAAAAGGAGCCCCGCAACGGGGGGAGGACGCGAGGCCTCAAAAGAAGATCGATATTGAGGGGGCGATAATGAGAAGAATGGGCGAGCGTTGCGCCGTGAAATAGCTCTTGTTACGTCCGCAACGCAAGAAGGACGACGACGATGATGACGACGACGACGGCTGCTACTGAGACCGGGGAGTAAGGTCGTCGGTTCGGGCCGGAGAGGAATGCGAATTTATGTAGAAAGTGACAGTGGTCGGGTGATAATTTTTCATTTTAGATATTCGTTTTTTCCAACATTCAATTACAACGTTGAAGTGAAAAGGCTTCTGTGAAAAAACATTTCTTTATCTGCTGTACTTACAGGGAAAGAAAATATGCAGACAAGAATCTCTTTGGTTCTTTTGCCCGTGAGTTGCATGTACCCCTAATATCATACTCATTAAAAGAATTACACAGTAAGGGAATACATAGCATATTATAGAATCGTCAATCACAAAAATATCAACAGCGCATCCATGTAAACTAATACCGACTGCCCAGCGATTTGTAAGAAATCGCATTTATTCTCACCCGTACCCTGAAATTATGATTTTAATTTAATCGAGAGCTTTTACGTAAATATTCAAAAACTCAACTGTAGTAAACAGTGGTAGCAGAAACTTTAAAAAATGAATTACTTACCGTTTCTATACTCTTAATGAGGCTATTTAACTTAAATAATTAAAAATATGCGATAGCTTAAACTGATATCTTATTTCAGCGAAGCAAAACCGTAATAATGTTGAATATAAAACGATTATTTCTTTGTAACATAGTATTATTTCATAATTCCCTTAAACCCGCTATTAACGATGGGTGATTTATCGCTTCCAAAATATTTTTTTAGGCATATCGATAACATGTTTATGAAAAAATGCAATTTTAAATAATGTAAGAGTAACTTTCTCTGCATTTTTGTACTTTTATATTTTTCACATAACTTATTTTGTTTGTAAAAAGATTCCACCACAATTTACAAAAATAATTAATTTGATCTGTCAATATTATTGTACCATTAAATTATTCTTTAGCGATTGAGGTAGCATTTATCTAAGCTAGACACTTTCTTTGAATCCGATTGTACAATGAACAGTTCACAATCTTACAGCACACACCATATTTCTCCAAGCCAAATCTTTGCGAACTTGATAATTTTCGCTGTGGCCTGCTGACCCAGCCATGCGCACAAGGTACTTACGTGTGAGGCACGTGTGTCTGCGGAACTGCAGGAAGCCGGGCTCGCACCGGCAGAGTCCTTGGAGACAGCTGCTGTTGGCCACCTTCAGGGAGCATTGCTCCTTCACCACGCACGGGAAACCCAGGAGAGACGCTGCAACACACCGTTGAGACTTTGTTAGTGTCATACTTTCAATTCAGTGCACATTTTGTGGTTATACACTAAAACTTTCGTAATTCGAAAAGTATCCACATGTTTATTTCGAGCAGTGTATCTCTGAAACATGTAAACACGAAAATGTTCTACACATGTATTGTTGAAGTGCGCACACCATGGAAAATGTTCGTCTTGAATGTTGTTTGGGAAGCTATAGGTTTTCTGTAACTAAAAGTCATTGATACACCCTTCCTATATCAAAAATGATGATTTTCAAAATTCAGGGAAGAAGAAAATATGTACAATTTTTAAAACAATAAAATTGCTCTCCCAGAAATTTTTTCACATGGCTTTTAACTTTCAAATTTAATACCTTATGTCCGATTCCATAATAACGCTAAAGTTGAATTTAACGTTGTGCAAAACCTAAGTTCCCTTTTTGATGGGTTCTGATTCCTTTGTACTCAAGCAATGACTTTTTTACAACAACTATTTTAAATATACAAATTATTTGAGGTTCTTAAATATTCCAATCGTTGAGCTCTTCGATAGATTGATATTTTTATTTCTGATGCTGGTGCTGTGTGTATGTGTGTTTGTGTATGTGTTAGTTTATGTATGCATGAGTATGCAGAATCTTTTGGACGCTCGCAGACTATTAAGTTGAGAAATTCAATACCTTTCGATTCAGTTCTTTGCCTCATTGTTTTCGGATTGCCGCTACAAAACTGCGGGGTCTTCTGAAAAATATTTCCCTGCAGACATCTTTAACCCACGTGATTGCAATTGAAATGTTTTGTATTCAGCTCAGAAAGAGCGCATTTAAAATAAGTTTGAAAAGAAAAAATTTATAGTATGTTGTCATACATCGCTTGTGAGTGAGTTTTAATTGAGAGGCTGGAAAATTAATCCACAGTTGTATTTAAATACCATATTGCAATAATCACAAATAGAAATATATCGCACAAGAAACAAGTTTTACCGGGAGATGTGGCTCAGGGCATCAACTGACGGCACTGCACTGCGGGAGGTCCTAGATTCGAGTCCCGACGGTGAGAGGATTTTCGGCACTAACTAGAGATCTAGGACGAATTCAGTCGCTCTTTGTGGAAGAATTCTAGCGGTCAGCTGCTCTGATTGGTAGTTTTCCGTGGTTTCTCCGATCAATACGAGGTGAATGCCGGAACAGTACTCTAACAAACAGGTCACGGACCTCGCGCGACCTTTCCTTTCCTTTCTCTTTCTCGTCCTATCGTCACCCCTTACTTACACACACAGCTTCTTCTTCTTGTTCTGCCTTCGGAGATTAGGGCGATGTGTGCTCAGGCCTCTCAGTCCATCTTCTTCTTGGGCGACCTGGATCTATTCTTCCTCGAGGCCTATGTTTCATGACTTCTCTTGGAAATCTTCCATCGGTCATTCTTTCTAGGTGTTTTTTCCATTTTTTTTTTGTTTTCTTCTACACGAGTAGTTAGCGGGAAGATATTGAGTTCACTTCGTATGTCAGTATTTCTTATTCTGTCGAGTCTAGTGCAGCCTTTACAGATCTCAGAAAGCTCATCTCAGCTGCCTGTACCCTTGACGTATCTTTCTTGCGAGTAAACCATCCATCTGAGCCATAGAGAAGTGCTAGTACTGCCATTATCTTGTAGAATTTTATTTGAGTTGCTTCTCTTATTTATTTTTAGGTGTTTCTTAATACCTTCACAATTTTTTTGAAATTTATGTAATTTATTTTTTATATGTTCATTCCACTCATAAGAAATGTTGCAACCTAAGTAGTTAAATATTTGTACATGTTCCAGAACGTGTCCATCCACGATGATCATAGTTCTGACAGGATATGACAGGAAAACTACGGAGTGCCATAGTTTTAGTTTTGGAAAGGCTAATTTCATGTTGTATTCACATCCGATTCTTTGGAGGGAGTGTACTGATTTCTGCAAATCGTCTTGTCTTTTGGAGAATTATCTGATCTGTGAACAGCAAGGTATTATTTGAGAGTATGATGCTTTGTGGAACATTGTTTCCATTTGCGTATCATAACATTAAGATAAATGTTAAATAATGTCGCTGATAAAATGCAACCTTGACTTACGTCTTGATGAATAACAATATCTTTCGAACATTTTCCTTCAATGCCAACGATTGCTTTGTTGTTTTCATATGTTTTTGTCGGATTGTCTGTATCAGATGTATGGGATAGTCTCTTTTATACATGATGGTCCATAATTTTTTTTTCTTAGGACTCTATCAAAAGCTTTGATGTAGTCTATGAAGGCTAAGTGCGTCTCTAAATTAAATTCTCTTCTTTTTTCGATGATTTGTTTAATAGTGCAAAATCGTCAGTGCAAGAGCGTCATTTTTTGAAACAATTCTGTTCATCTAATAAGAGAGCTTCTGAAATATTTTTTAATCTTTCATTTAGAATTTTATTATATATTTTGTAGCCCGTATTTAAAAACCTAATTCCTCTGTAGTTGTCACAAGAGCATCTTGATAATTTTGGCATCTTGATAACAATGGTATAACTTTGGATATTTTCCACTCTTTAGGGGTTTTTCTTTTTCTCCTACATTTATTAACAAATATAAGCATTCTTTCCGTCAAGTAAATTCCTCTATCACACACTTACATGCACTACAGTACCCCACATGTCGAGAGACGGTCGGGAGCATAGAGCTTGTTCCGGTAGGGATGGTGCTCCGCTGGTGGGAGATAGCTGGTTGGGAAACCCCGTTAGTTGACGATAGGTCGTCGCTGGATCTCATTATACAGCGGGAGATCACCGTCACATCTCGAGGAATACACATGCACTTCACTTACGGGACTAATGACCTTTGCAGTTGACGCGCCTGAAATCTCTAATCAATGAATGAAACAAAAGAGCTTTCTTGAAGTAAGAAACATATCGTATTTGGAAAATTCAAGCAATGAAGCAACATTTTTTAATAAAAAGTTCGTACCCACTCACTTCACTTATAGACGAAGAAATTTTCCGTGTTCAGTTCCTTTGTGATATTATTGAAGTGGACCGCCTACTACTTTTCAGATCCTAGTGGAAGTAGCTCAATCACAAAATTATGTGAGTAGGGTCTCTCATTCCGTTCAGTGTGTTCACAAAGTATTATTTATCTTAATTACCATAAATTTCTCTTCTAGTCAGCTGTGGATAATTTGTATAGAAAGTTCAACGTTATTACAAATGCGCGGTAATTTCTTGATAATTGCACGCCAAGTTACGCAGTTGAAGTAACTCCCTGGGAGGCCGTCATGTAAGTTTCCCGTCGAAATCGCGCATTATAAGCGAGGGCACCTCCAAGTTCATTATCCCCGCAGCGATTCATCTCCTTCGATTAGCAGACCCTGCCCTACCTCCGCCTTGGGGCGAGTCACCGAACGCGGTTTTACCAGATGAGAACTTCGGTCATTAAGGCGTCTATGCCTTGTGACGACGAAAATGTGCACTCTAGCATCTCAAATGTGGAATTTGAGTTTAAATGCTTACAATGAGTAATAAGACTTTCTCACAGATTGTCCTGGCCCCTGCGATGCGCGAATACTTCAAGTACATTTCAATATGCAGATTTCATTGCAGTTTTCAGCAGGTACTTAATTCTGACTTTGAATTTGTGTTCTAATGTATGTTTTTTCCTTGAGAAGGGTCTTTTAATGACTAACTCATCTATTTATAGGTATTCGTAATGGTTTATGGATTTGTTTCTTACAAAAGATAAATCAACATTGAGGAATGAAAAGCAGTCGATTATAAAAAAAGAGGCAGATTCAGAATATAGAATGTTTCGCTTAGAAAACTATTTTAAAGAGTGTAATCAAACTGATATTGTTAGAAAAAAATTAAAAAATACGAAAAGTAATTTAAAATATGTTTATGACCTAATAACATTGATCAAACAGTAATTTTAGCATTAAAAATCAGATAATGGCTGATTTTTTTTTCTTTTTTCAGTTCAGTTTTAGTGAACATAATTTAGTAGATAAGCGAAAACAGGATTATAGTTTTTTAGGTTGAGGAAAATATTAAGATACTTTTTCAATTTCAACACGTAAATATTACGCAATTAAAATGCATCCACTAGTTTCCTACCTTTATAAAGAAAAGAGCACAAAATAGGAAGGAATTAATTGGAGAATCAATGCGCATCTGCGTTCATTCTTTAGCCTACATGGAGAGAAGAAGTTGAAGGCAATTAATAGAAGCGCGCCTTGCAAGCCTCTCCACACGAGACGAATCAGGGCCTCCTGTTAAAAATTGCATTTATGTTCGTAGCAACCAGATCACTGGGAAACAAGTGAAGGGGACAACACTTCCAGCATTTGTTATAATGCGGTGAGTAGACAACCTATGCTTTTATTTGTCGCAAGCTGCAGTTCAGTACTTTTGTTCTATGAAATTTCCAACTACATGTTCGTTGGCAAAAAGAGATCAGTTTTGATCCCCCTACACACTACACGTTCGTAACATTCAGATTATTTTGAAGAGCTTTTCCGAATATTTTTGCACATACATTCCTCGCGAAGAGAGCATTATTGCATTACCGATAAGCATAGAAGAACGACAACTGCTCTTGGTCGCTCGAGTTTTAAAAGGGTGAATGATGTAATAATAGACTTCTAATGAAACATGTAAGAATGACACAAGTAGGCATGTCGAAGATAAGTACTAGTTTCGTGGATTACGATACCCTCTTGAAGTCTTTCTGAATACAGTGGAACACCAATTATCCGAAATCAAATATTTCAAATCCTTTTTATGCCAATCATTTTTAAGAGAAAATTCGAAAAACGTCAAAAATGGGAAAATGATTAAAGTTATGAAGAGACAGATGCTCTTTTTATTAAAAACTTACAGCATTTACAGTATACCGTACCTTATGTTTGTACAATTTTATGTTATAAATTGAAGTTTTTTTCGGTCTGACATTTTGTACTTCATTCCAGAACTTTATCCAATCTTACGAATTTTCCGTGTATCCGAATTGACCCGATCTCGATTAATTCGGTAACGGAAGTTCTACGTTATTTTCGTTCAACTCTCGCTGACGCGATGTTTATACTCCTGAAGCATTATTCGTCAATCGCGTGGCAACCGCGTCCAGACTCCATTAGCCAACGATCGCTGTAATGGAGCGGCAGCTTCCAGCGGTCGCACGGCGCAGGAAGGAGGAGGGGGAATAAAGTTGGCTTCTGAAGCGAGGGAGGGCTCGGCGTCGAGATGTCTCCCTGGGCGAACAAGTTTTGCGCAAGTGGCTCCCTTTCTCCTCTCCCATCCACCCGTCTCCCCTACACTGTTCTTTCATCTATCCTCCCTTTCGTTTCACCCTCCTCTCCCTCATCCTTACCCTCTCCCCTCCCTTGTCCTTCCTTCACCCCTCCCCCACTACACCGCTTTTCTTCTTTCTTCCATCCCTCCCTATTTCATTGTCCTTTCTTCTACCCTCCCTCACTATTTCGTCGTCCTTCTCCGTCACACATCTTTCCTTCACTTCTCCCACTGTCCTCCCTCGTCCTTCCCTTCCACCCTTCTCCTCTTCCTCGTCCTTCCCTTCCACCCTTCTCACCTCCCTCGTTATTCCCTTCCACTCATGTCCCTTACCTGGTCCTTCCCTTCCGCCCTTCTCCTCTCCTCTTCCTTCATTCATCTTTTTATCCTCCCTCGCCCTCCCTCGTCCTCGCCCTCCCTCTCATCGTTAACCTCTTCCCTCCCTCGTCCTTCCGTCACCCTTCCTTCTCTATTCCGTCGTCCTTCCTTCACCTCTCCTTCCCACTCCCTGACCTTTCTTCACCCCTCCCTTTACCCTCCCTCGTCCTTCCTTTTCCTACCTTCCCCCACCCTCGTCCCTACCTCTACCCTCCTACGCTACTCCCTCATTCTTCACTCTCCTTCATATTCGCGCGTCCCCGCAGGCAGGGCGCGGCAATCTGGCAAACGACAAGGCTCCCTCGGGCGGCAAGACGCTGTAATAAAGGGCGCTAGTGAAAAGATGGTAATCCCGTCTTTTTGATACGTAACTTTCTACCGTTTTATGTGCCATTTTTGGTTGGGAGATGCATTTTGAAAGGAAGATAGTATCTAAAAATGTTGAGGAAGAAATTAAGGCCGTAATATATACGTATATTAGATTATCTATGCGTTGATAAGCAACCCTTCGTAAGAGATGCCCCAAAATCTTTTAATATTTTCAATGCTTCAAGGCTTTTGTTGTTTAGGTGTTCACTATACTTCGCTCAATTAACTTCACCCCTATTAACATTGATTTTCAAAGAATTCAAGATGCTTCATTTTAATTTTGCAAGAATAAAAACACTGTCTGGAATAAAAACATATATATCATACTTAAAGCACGCGTAATTAATATTTTAAGGAAATCAATAGTTCTATACTTTTGTATAAAACGTCGCATTATATAAATAATAAATTGGCTTAATCATTAACGCCGTTTGATATTTTCTTAATTTTACGGATAGGTACTTGTGTTATAAATGGAATATAATTAATCTACCATCGTTAGAATTTACTTTTTTTTACTTCTACCGAATTTCACACGTGAAAGTTTTAGATTTGCTCATGTAATTAAGACCCGTGATGTAATTGCAAGAAATACTGCTTTCAAAGGTGCATGTTTCCATATAATTTAATTCTTGAATATTAGTTTATGACTAAAAGCGAAATTCTTCCAATGGAAAGATCTATCTCCAAGAATTTAATTTTAAATCAACTTATCTAGAGACACAACAACTACAGGCACTCCATCAATTTTACTTTCATCACTTTTCTTTTCACTTTTTTCTTTATCGACTAAGGAGTAGAGATGATGAGTAATGATGCGCGGGAAAATGGCAAATTTTACGTCAGAAAAACTCTTACAACACTGCCCTGGTAACAAAAAAGTGGGTAAATCCAGTATGTATGTAAATCCAGCCCATGTAGCCAGAATCCATGTTTTGTAAAGTCCTTGATACCGAAAAATCGAATGACGGCAAAACACCTGTCTGTCTGCCCATCCGAATCAGTCTATCGGTGAACAACACCATCAGCTAAACCGTTCAGCCAATTTTCTCCAAAAACTATATTCCTCAATAGATGTGAATGATATCACGGTCTCTTGAATTTGAAAGCGGAATTTTAATTTTGGTTAATACTTTACATAAAGCTCCTGAGACATTTTCAAAATTTTCAAAAAAATGGCTCCATTGTTATGACTAAATTTTGTTGTTGAATAGTGTGAGTGACTTTGAAGAAAATGGTGTAATCCTGATGTTCCTTGAAAAGTCTCATTTTTTTCGAAAATTGTAAAATTTTGAAATTTTTTGCTACAACTAAAATATTAGAGAAAGAGATTTTTCCCTTAATTAAATACGTTCCTCAAATATAGATTTTGAAATAAGATCATGTGCAATTTTTTTGAAAATTTGAGTACTTACTGTGTAATTTTGCGTGAAAATATGAGCGAGAAAGTACGTGCTGTTTTCGCATCACTAGTTTTTAATTCCTTTCACATTTTTTCAATTTTTACATCACAATTTTCACTTGAAAGGTTGTTAGCTGTTGTAAGAGAGATTTGATGGTAGTTTATTGGATAAATATCTTGGTTTTATAAAAAATCCCATCACATCTTATGTCATTTAACAAGTGAGGTAAAATCTCAGGGTCTTCGCGTACGGAGCGGTGAGGCTAGGAGAAAGGTACAAGGAAATGGAGACCCACCCCCACACGCTTCCTCTAGCATACGAAATATTCTTCCGGAAAAGGACCTACGAGCATAGTGTTTGCAGTTTGTAACGCGGAGTGTTTGCAGTCCCGTGGTCTGTGGGAAGCGAGTTCATAGCCCGGCTGGCACGTGCAAGTTTCCATTCTGGCCAGGGTTCTTCAGGGTTATCTTATTACCCGAGGCTTCACTACGCACCGGAGACCCTCTCAGCTACATCTAGCTCCTTCGTGAGCCATGCTGGTCACGCAGTGCCTTTGAAGTACTTGGCACACAACAGCTCGGGCAGAATTAGTTTGCCTTACCTGAAGCTGACTGTAACGTGGGTACGCGCTGCGCATCTAATTTAATGGTTTGGGTTTTACTTGTCGGATAAATTCAATATTTTCTCACTTCCCAAACATTTTATTCATGCAATTAATGCATTTTTGTTAAGTTATGTATTTTTCGGGTTATATTCGGTGAGTTTTTTCATGGTTATGAATATTTTGAATCCTTCAAAAAATTAATTTTCACATTTCATAACAGGGAGAAGTGAAGGGGAAATGGCATGATGGGTGTTTGTGAAAAGAAAAAGAAAAAAAAGAGGCTAGAAAGTCGTCCGAATGAGAAGAAGAAAGACAAGACTTCTTTAGAGAAAGTGGGTACCTGGCAGAAATGGTATGGTTAGAGAGGGGTTGGTTAGAGAGGGATATGAAGCAACTTCAAAGAAAAAGAGACAGTGTGTTTCAAGGAAAGTAGGCGTTTCAGAAAATTCGTAACTCTATATATAACGGAATGTATAAAAAAATAAGTCCAGAATAGCCCAAGATATATAAATGGAATAAGAAAGAAAAACAGTAGGAGAAGGATAGCGAGATTCAGTTTAGGTTAGATGCAGAAGATACTGGACGGACTGTGGGGAAAGGAAATATACAGCATGCGAGGTGGGGGAAGAAATGAGACCATGTAATAGAAGGGTGTAATAGAATGTGGCAGGTCCGGGTAGAGAAGAGAGAGACATTTTAGAGACAGTGAAGCAGGGTCCTACTGGATCATGAGGGAGGGGGATAGAGAGATGAAAGAAATTCAGCAAAGAAGAAAATGGTAGATGGATGACAACGCGAGAGAAATACGATTAATGGAAAGTGTTGTGAAGTTGTAAAAAGCACGGATGTAAGTCTGTAAGCATGTAATAACTATAAAGTTGTATATTGAAAATAGAATGCACGAATCTTAACTACATCGCCGTGAGGAGAATGTCAAAACAAGCTTGAATAGGAACACGAATATTCCGTACGTTTCCATACAATTTTCAAGTCGGTATTCATTTTGTCTTAAGAGTTAAATTTCCGTAGCTTATGTTCTAAGAACGTGGCTAATACGTATTTTTCACTTCCACGTGTGTTAATTCTAATGATCATTCTACTTATACCAAAAATTGTTTCGAGGAAAACAAAATATGTAATAGCCTATATTGCAGAATATATAAATTTATGGAAGGCGTATTGAGAGTGTTATTTTTATTATACATCGATAAATGGTACATAAATGTGAAATGATGTCCTAACCTATTGTCCTTCCAGACACAACTATTAATCATAGCCATGAGACAAAGACGTTAAGAGCGTGTATAAACGGAAACATGACTGCAATAAACGTGCGCGGAGGACATGCCATTTCCACGACTTTGAGCTCTGGTAATATTGTTAACGATGTGATCATAAATATCCTCCATTCCTGACTTGTCTTCTGTCAAGGCAAAATTGAGGCAAGTTGAAAAATGCAACTGCATTTAATGCCAGTCCAATAATTTAACTTACCTAAAATTAACTTCTGTTATTAATATATGGAAGGAGTAATAGGTCAATTACTCAGAATTAAACGAATAATTCAAGCGAGAGTAACACATATCTCAGATGTGATCCCAAAATACATCATTGTATAATAATGTTAAAAGGTACAGTGGCTAAATTCACCGCATATTTTAGTCGTAGGTGTTAGATGTCTCTGAATAATCTGATATTCTTGAATCTCGCATTTAGTATGAAGACGCAAATGGATTAGCCTGAGTAAGTGCCCTTCATTTTCCATTACAATCCCAAATCTACCAGCACCTGTCAGATTTTCTGGACAGTTTCCGTCCCAGTGTTGGGCAGACGTCCGTCTACGTTTCGGGCAGAGATGCTCTCAAGGGAGAATGATGATATTCCGAGAGCGAACTCAATGGTTTTACATTCGGTTGGCTCCTGTCTTGGGAAGTGCCTTCTGACGTGGCAAGATTGTAATGAGACAAGTAATACGCACCCTCAATTTCAGTTATAGAGCAGAGGAGCCGTATTTCTGTTGACAGGTTCCACGATCTGACAATGACGTGAGAATACCTAAATAATGAGATGCATGAACATTCTCAAAAAGGGAATCCTCCACTGCACACAGATTTTACGGACACCTAATTTTATAAAACATATTAGGAAGATACTGGATATTCTAAGTTTGCAGTACTTGAAACATTCGAAACAAATGCTTGTATGATTGACGTATTGTAAAAGATATTGGGGAAACTACGAGTACTTCTGAAATTGTATTCAGAGTAAGAGACTTTTGACACGTATCAACTGAATTTATTATATAATATTAGTATTTAAATTAACTGAAAAATAATATTAGTATTTAAATTAAGTGAAAGGTGGGGAAATTTTTACAGGTATTGAGTTCTATTAATGTAGATATCTTATTACTTATCTATTACCTTTTTCGAGACACCAGTAACTCCTCGTATACTATTCCCCCTAAACTTACTAATAATAGTTTCAATACAAAAATCTTATTTTTTTAATGGTACGTATTCATTATAATGATCTATTCTCTTGTATGAAATTAACTGTTGTTTTTATCGTCTTAGGTTCTCCTTAGAAGTTTCTTTATTTATGTGAATATGCTTATTTTATTCATCAGAGCTCCTCTTGAGTTCACTGCAATGCAACCGTAAAAATTCGTCTGGGCGATCAGTAAATATGAAATGACGTGAAAACTACGATATTTCTTCTTTGTAAATTTATTCAGAAGATGATTTAAAAAAGTATCTACTTCGAGATATTTCAATTAATCGATATACATCTGATCCTTTGTCCAGTGATGTGCACTTCATAATGAAAGAAATTCAATTGAATGGATGTGATTGTACTCTTTGCCTCTTGTGCATTTGTATCATGCGTTAAAAGCAATTAATAGAAAGCAATACAGCGTGTAATTTCACCCACAAAGTTTTTACGCGCGTCTAAACAAATGTTCCAGTAATAGGACAGTTACAAATATATAACCCTCTGCCCCTTTCGATCGTTGCTTACAGTTCCTGTGGTTATTGTATTTCGATAGACGTGCTACTAAAATCGACAAATGTATTACCTCACCTTTACAACTCTACATTGTGAGGTGCATTCTATAAATTATCATGACCGTCTTCATACTGAAAAATTTGGAAGTGTGAATGCATTAGAAAAGATCTGACTTTAAAGTAGTGGTGACAATTATTAATAAATCAATCCAATATTGACATTAAAATTTGAAATAATTTCCTTAGTTATAATTAGCGTTATATTCAATACTGAAGTTAAGGATAGGAGTTAGTCATTGTTGTGTTGGACTCTATGCAGAGAAGAATGTAAAGCACTCCAACAATAATATCATAATTCAAACCATTTTTAATTATTTACTTACTTTTACAATATGGAGCCAAACTTGTGCCAACATACTTAATGAATACCACATACTAAATAGATTAGATTATAGATAGATAGATTAGATTTATTACTAATTCTGCAAATAAGTTCCAGAACTTGGTGGCAGAATACACTAACTAAACATTACAAAACTTAACAACTATACAAAATTTTTACAAATTTTACACACTTTACAAATTAACATAAACATTTCACCGTGCAAGCTTCCATAGCACTCCACTTCACTTCACTTCACTTCACTTCACATCATTTCACTTCACCTCGCCTCGTCTCACCTCACCATACTGCCAATCACATTTTAATGTGATTCTGACACACTCTTTTCCCTCAACTTCACATCACTGCACTACACGCCACTGCACATAATAATAATAATAATAATAATAATAATAATAATAATAATAATAATAATAATAAGTAATAATAGTAATAGTAATAATAGTAATAGTAATAGTAATAGTAATAATAATAATAATAGTAATAATAATAATAATGTAATATAACATAATATATATACATAACATAACATAACATAACATAATATAATAGTTATAATATAACATACTTTACATAGGAGGTAATAAGACACATATAAACATCTAGGAATTTAATTTATTTTTAAATTTGCTGACATCATGAGGGAAGGGATCAAAGATTGTCACAGGCAAGTCGTTCCAGTCTCTAATAGTTCGATTCGCGAATGAATATTTCCCAACGTCCGTTTTCTGAATTCTTGTCTGAATTTTGTGCATGTGATCCGCTCTGCCGAAATATGTAGGTTTCCCTAATCGACTTTGAATTTCTTTCCACGGTCGAAAGCCTGTGTACGCTTTATACATAGCATAGAGACGCGATTTCATTCTCCTTGTTTCGAGTGACTCCCATACTTTATTCCTGGTACCCCTGAAAGCAAATTTTGAAGCTCTACGCTGAACCTTTTCTAGATTTCTTTGCTGCAAAAGTCTGTATGGGTCCCAACATATCGCGCCATATTCTAATATGGGTCGCACTAATGACATATATGCCAGTTCTTTGGCACTCACTGAACTCTTTTTGAGAATCCGCATAATAAAATGCAAAGATCTCCATGCTTTCCCTACAACGAAATTTACTTGATTTTCCCATGTCAATTTACTGTCTAGCTGAACTCCTAAATATTTGCAAGACGTGACTCGAGGTATAACATTATTATTCAATTTATATGCGGTTTCATTGTAACTTCGACCCCTACCAAACGTGATGGATTTGCTCTTTGAACTATTTATTTCCATGCCGTTTGTATCCGCCCAGATATGTAATTTGTCCAAGTCTCGCTGCAAAATATTCTCGTCCTCCTCCGAGTTAACAATTCTATAAATTACGCAGTCATCTGCAAAGAGTCGTACATTAGATACTAAACTTGTCGGTAAATCATTAACGAAGGCAAGAAACATGAATGGGCCGATGACACTCCCTTGTGGAATTCCTGACGTGACGTTTCGCGAAGTTGATAAGTAATTTCCGATTCGGACCTTTTGTGTCCTGTCACGAAGTAGTTCGTTTATCCACGCTACCACTCTAGTGTCTAGACCCGAATCTATTAATTTCTTTACAAGACGATCGTGTGGAACAACATCAAAAGCTTTGGCAAAATCAATTACAATCGCGTCGACCCTACCACCTTCATCAACTACGTCGGCTAGGTCCTGTAAAAGTGAGACTAGCTGACTTTCGCACGAAAAACCATTCCTGAAACCGTGTTGACCCTGATAAAGCCAAATGAATGAATTCGTGTTATTTGTAACCACATGACTCGACGTTGTTGAGACGAAGTGTGGCATTCATAAATTTACAAAGAAAATAATGGGAATCAATTTAGCTTTTTTGTCATTCCTATCCATTTCTCATGTTTTTATTCTCCCAGAGTAAAGTTTTTAAAAGTTATGTTACTCAAACAGCATACGCAAAAGTACCTGCAACAATATGAATCTTGTGAATAGTAGCCATTTCAAGATTCACACCGCGTTGTTGTTTTGAAGTGTTTCAGGAAATAATGTAGAGGCAAAGAAAGCATTATTATTATTATTATTATTATTATTATTATTATTATTATTATTATTATTATTATTATTATTATTATTATTATTATTATTAAGGGAGTTTTTACAGTTCTAAAGACCGTTTCTCGCACTCTCCACGCCAATGTTTTTTATTCCGCCAGGCATCTTCCTTTATTCTTTTCTTCATTGACGAATCGATGACTTCCAAGATTTCCTCGCCTTCCTCGTTTTCTTCTTTCGAAAGGGATCCACTCAAAGACAATTTTTGGTATTCTGTCAACATGCATTCTCATTAGATACCATTGCAGTTGTTTGGGTTCTACATTTTCGATCACTTGTCTCTCTATTTTCATGATCTGTCTAATCTCTTCGTTTGCTATTCTGTGTACCAAAGACCGCAACGAATTTCATAATTATTATCATAATTTTGGTTACCCCAAAGCCACATTTAATACAGACAATACTTAAAGATAAGAGTATTTTGTATGAACAACTCAATACGAGTAGTGCTGACGTAAATAGACGTTGTCGTTTCTAAACAGTACATTGATTTCGCCATTTTACACCCTACAGGTTGCATAGGTTATTAACCCTCCCGTTTTGCTTCATATTGACACAAGAAATACTACACCTGGATCGCTGAAGCTTCAAATAACTTTCTAGAAAGTTATTAGGAGAAGTATTATCGTCTCCTATATTATTTCATTACCTATATTATTCCAGTGCCATACCTTTTGCAGCTCTCTCACGCTACCAATCTTTATAAATGAGAACTGTAAAGAAAACGAATTTCACGGAGACCTGACGAGTTGCACTTTAAATTTAAAACTAAGAAGGATTGCTAGTCCTACAATGCTACAATGCTACTTCTACTAAAATGTAAATAATAGACATGAAAGAAAATGCTGAAATACTTTTAAACTGTTTTTCACGTTCCCATTTATTCTGGAGTTCCTGGGTGCCTCATGTAGCTGTTAGCATCATACACTGGCATGCAACTGCTGGAGGATTAATGCACAAGAAACCATCTCAACACATTTTTATCATTCCTTACTGACCCAGCCAAGTTTTAAAGCAGACTAGTAGATACCGTGCGAATAAATCGAAAGCATTTCAATTCGTTTCTAATATCACGGGATATCATATTCACAAATTTCCTTTACTCTCAATAAATTATTTATTCCTATCACGAGTGAAGATAGAGTTGTAACAGTTCTTCGCGGAACCAGTGGCTTCTTAAATCTCCGTGAAGACATTCGAGTTCCTTGATAGTCGAATGCAACATGTTGCAAATTCTTTTTTTCCACCACACGTAGTTTTGTTACACTTATTTATTTGTAAATAACTATTTTAGAGAGGTAAAATAACAAGAAAAAACAGGTTGAAAGTGCGTAAATAGTGAATTATCAGCTTTCAAATGACACCTGACCACATGAAAATATCGAGCGCGCCGTTATTTAAGACGCATATCTATATTTTTCCAATTTATAATGTAGATGTTATAGAAAGCTCAGTAATACTGTATGAACCGCTTCGTGCATTACACTTATTTATTTGTAAATAACTTCTTTAGAGTGGTGAATTAACAAAAACATATTAAAATGGTGGAAATAGTAAATTCTCTGCTTCCAAACGATAGTACTTGATCACAGGAAACCATCCACCGCGCGGGTAGTTAGACCTCATGTCTACATTTTACCTATTTACGCGCAGTAGAAATAAAGGGACAGCTAAGTATTTGCTTGCGGGTAAGATAATTCCACAGGTAACTCGTTGTAAATATCTGGGGGTGATAATTAATGAACAACTTGGATGGGGGGAACACGTCAACTTTACTGTTGGGAAGGCATGGCAATCTTTACACTTTGTGACGCGAGCGTTAAGGAAGGGAAGCAGTAAATCAAGAAAACTAGCATATACAACTATTGTGCGCCCGGTGTTAGAGTACGGAGCAGCGTGTTGGGATCCATATAGAAAGGGCCAAATAAACTCCATCGAAAGAGTTCAGAAAGTAGCAGAAAAATTTGTTAATAGGGGAAATTCATTAGAAAATTTTTCCAATGAAGTATCGTCATGGCGAGCCGTAGGAAAAAAGCAAGGTTGTGTATATTTTACAAAGCGTTAGGGAAAAATCCGGCATGAAGGGAAATTCAGGAAAGAATGCATGAACCCGTCTACTTAGCGCGTCACGACCATATGAGGAAAATACGACGAAGGAATCAGAGAACTGATGTTGGGAAATACTCTTTTATAAATAGGACTATTGATTCATGGAATAGCTTGCCTGCAGCACTAATAGAGACTTTTCCTAGAAACATCAGCACTTTTAGGTTAAGATTAAATTCTAATAATAGTGTAAGCGATAGGATCAATAGTCTGTGAAGGGCCTCTGCATTTAGTAGGCATGACTTAAATGGAGTAATTTTGTTCTGTTCATTGAATTGTATGTATTTTTAGTATTCATTATTATATTATGGTATTAGATGTAAAGTAAGTGTAAAGAATTTGCCACCGGGCTTAATGTCCAAAGCAAATTAAATAAATTATCTATCTATTTATAATGTAGACGATACCGAAAGCGCAGTAATACTGCATGAACGACTTCGTGCTCAGAGAAGCGACCTCCTGACACGGCGTGTGTCGTGCGAAGTGTCGGTGGGGGGGGGAGGGGCGTGTTACGCGCGGGGCGTGGGCGACGCCCATGTCTTGGGAAGCGCCGGCCGAACAAAGCGCGCGCTTATTAATATGCGGACGCGGGCGCCGGGAACAGCTACGCCGGGACGCACGCGTCGCCGCACCTCGCTCCCCGCCCCGCCCCGCCCCCCCCGCCCCGCTCCCAACCCCACTCCCCGCCCTGCTCCCCGCCCTGCTCCCCCCCGCTCCCCGCCCCGCTCCCCGCCCCGCCCCGCTCCCCGCCCCGCTCCCCGCCCCGCTCCCCCCCCCGCTCCCCGCCCCGCTCCCCGCCCAGCTCCGCCCCGCTCCGCCCCCGCGGCCGCAATGCGAGATATCGCCGCTTGGGTGCGCGCCAGCCGCGCAGCCGTGAAAGGGCGAACGAGAAGAACAAGGAGCCGTGGGGGATGGGTACGTTAGAAAGGCTGGAGGAGAGTCGTGATGAATCGAGGGGAGGAAGATGAGGAATGAGTGAATATTTCCAGTTTTCCGCCGCGGCGGCTGGTAATTAGTGCGGTGGGTGTGGTACGTGTTAGTGCCGGGAAGAGGTGGTGTTCTTCCCCCCAGGTTGGTGAGATCCGGCGTAGACCTACATGTCGGTTTGCCGGGCTTTCCCCTCCAGGTGTCTCTAACAGTGTGGCACTGTCGTATACAGGAAAAGCTCGAAGGTCCCAACTGCATTCCAGGATATGTCTGGTAGTATAGTGTCGGCATGTGCGTGTAATTGTGAGTGTGAGTGCATGTTTGTGCTTGTATGTATGTGTGAGTGTGTTTGTATGTGTGTGTTTGTGTGTTTGTATGTGTGTGTGTGTGTGTGGAAGGGGAGAGAGATGAAAATAATGTGGAAAGGAAGATCGCGCGAGGTTCGTCGCCCATTTGTAAAGGTTCTTCGGCATTCTCCCGGTGTTGATGGAGAATACACCATCGACCAAAGTAGCTCAGAATTCTCATCTAGACAGCGGCTGAATTCTACTACAAAGACACTAGCTACGTAGCTAGCGTCGTAAATCCGAGCTCTCGTTCTCGAATCCAAGAAACTCCGTCAACGTCTCCAACATCGTCAATCTCCTTGCATTGTCAACAACATTGCAGAAGCAATAGTTGTTTTCATTGAGCCATCTCACCCGATGGAAGGTGAGGAGGAGGATAAGGAGGGGAACATTGAGAATCAGGAGGGCGAGAAAAGGAAATGATGATGAGAAGAAGGAAACCTTTTTTCATGTAAAATGCTGTGTACTTCATGATTTGTAGACGGTACTTTCTGGAGATGTTCTATTCCTCTTTCCCGAGCAGTTATGAATTAATAATGATCTGAACGATAATGAGATACCTCGAGATTTGCATTTGCATTCTCGAAAGAATCACAATGGAGAGACACCAAACACTTATCCATGGTTCAGAACTACAACTTTCCGCTTTGCATACTGCAGTTGTGCGAGAAGCCCAGAAAGGAAAAAAGTTTGACAAGTATAGTATAAAATAATCACGAAATAAGAATAATATGTCAATATAATAAGATAATATATAAAGAATAATCAAGATGTTAAAAAAACAGAATAAATAGTACGCTAAGGGTAAAATGGTCGAAAGTAGACGCTATAAATTCTTAAAGGAAAATAACAAAGGTATCATGAAGAGAAAAACGAGGGAAATTAAAATTGTGGTAATGAAAAAAAAACAAGAAAATGAAATAAAAGTGATAGGGTCTGGATGAGCGTCTTGCAGTGAAGCGATACACGCGAAAAAAAGAAAATGCGATGCAGATATTGCTTATTATAGTCATTGAAAAGAGATGTGTGGCAAAGGGAGCACGTAGAAGCTATGCAGTACGAAGCTAAAAACTACAAGGAAGACTCGTCGACGAACGAGATGTTGTTTTTTTTTTTGGTGTTTGCCTCCCTGGTATAGACGTAATTATGTGCTGAAAACGATCCACTTCAGAACTTCATAAGGGAACGATCCACGCATAAAGGTGAAAAATAAAATATTGAAATGTTCCTTGTTAACAATATGTATTTGCTCTTGTGTGTATAATAATTGGGGATGGGGCCTTAAACGCATAGATTCTCCAATATTACATTTTACGTAGATCATATTGTGGAGTAATATGCAATTTAATTTTTTTCGAATTTTTAGTTTTTTTCTCCTTGCATTTTTGCCATATTTTGGTATTGATGTTAAATATTAAAGTTATATCAAGACGTCATTCTCTGCAATATTTCAAAGGGGGGTTCGTTCTCGATAAATAAAATATGAAGAGGAAAGTCGAGGATTCTATGGCACGGGTAGCAAGTTTCGTGAGGATTACTGTAGTCAGCCTTCGAATTGAAGAAATCCGGAGAATGAAATTAAGATGAATGACCTACCTCGCTGGCTCTATTCAAACTTGGCTTCTCTTGGAATTCTGCCACACACGATGCGTATTTCGGAAAGTTTTATTCATTTCACTCGCTCTCCCTCTTTCTTCCTCTTGGGACATCCGCAATTCTTCTTTTACACTGCCATTCATCACCGAGCACGTCGTGAAAGCATTAGACGATTGTAATCTTGGCCATTATTTTCTCTCCGAAGGTATTCCAACTTCATGAAAATATACACTTTATATCTCTCCGTACGGAAATTAATATATCGGGTTTTCTTCTTCGCATGCATTCTTCAACGCATATAGCCTATTCATCTTGCACTGGATGTAGGTGCTGTCGGCATCGATTCCCGGTGGACACCATTTGTTATTTGTTCCTTGTTTCAGTAGCGACATGAAAGCATCTTCGTGGTTTTGTACTTTTGTATTTATGGTTGAAGAGTACAACTTTATTTACATTAGAAAACCAATACTATAGATGTGACAGGCTTAGACAGTTGATATCAGAAGAAATGTGTACTTGAAAAACGTGTACGATGTACTTACTTTCTTATTGGTCATGTGTATCATCTCTTAACCATCTATAATAAGCGGAATTGTATTTCATGTTGAATATTATGTTTTGTCTCTTGTTATTTTATTTCAAGGTCCTTGTAATCAGAGATACACGTATTTTATTTCCTTTTAAAATTTAGTGTTTCTTAAAAATGTTCGTAGGTGTTCATTTAAATAATTTGTAAAATAAACCTCCGAAGACTTGATCAGAGATATTTAAAACTTGTTTCTCTGTTACCCTTGCCGCTTCAATTTACCCGACGTGTCAACCTTATCTCAGAAATAAGAATGGAAATGGTATGCTCCTTTGAATATATAGATACTCGTGAAAGTTATCCAAGGCAGATGTGAATTTGGGATGTGAATTCGTACGAAATAACTTATTTCACGTTAGTGCTAATGGAAATGTTCAATCAAAACTTAAAATTAACTGTGAAGACAAAAACGACATTTTTAGTTTCAACGTAAATATTTAATGGAGGTGTAGATTAACTGTCACAATGAAAACAGAACCTTCATTTTGCAGAAAGCCCCGTGTGTTGAAGGAATGTTCAAGTTATAGTCAGGAGTTATGCCAAAAATGTAAATAGAAAACACTACCCTTATACTAACATGTACTCATTGAAGAAGCCAATAATTGCCTTAAGAAGAGAAAAAAACACAACAGCCGGACCTCAGTCGTTGGTCATCTCATGTTTGTCAAACTCGCGCACAGTAACTATTCAAATAGTCGCTGGACCTTAGGCGTTCGACTATTGGAACAATCTACTATGACAGCACGAACACGTCACCAACCTTCAACGCCCAGACAAGTGAACGCTCAGTCGCGAACTCGGAGCCGAAGGGACCCTCAATGGCCACACATATTTTTAAAATCTTGTTTTATTAAGTTAGGTATGTATTTCACTTCCTTTTACCAGTTCTGACAGAAATTTGTGATCAACCTTTCTACACCTAAAACCAAGGAATGAAAATTATATGATGGTGAAATATGAGACAAGAAAGATGTTGAAGAGAGTTCCGAGAAAAACAATTATGCATACTCGATTTGATCATCAGTATACAAGTGAATCTCACACACAACTAAGTCGATTTCTTATGTTTTGCGTTATTTACATATCAATGACGTATTCTTTTTATTCTCGTGGTTATTGAAATCGACTTCTTAGGGTTTGGGTGAACTACTTATCGAATCTTTCCTTTATACTTTCTCGTCTTGCTCTGTCTTGGCTTACGTATTTACGCAATCAATGCTGAAGCGTCTGAACCACTCAAATGATTTCCTCCAAAATTGAGATTACCAAATCAATGTAGACGAACTCGAGGTCCTTCGAGTTTGTAACGGATGTTTTGATTTTTGGGGGAGAGAGTACTTTACACGAAGCTTAAAAATATTATCAAACTTTTGTCAAAAATGATTCCAAACTCTTTTATTAAATGTTTTCTTCGAATAACGCAAGGAAGCTTAGAAATGGCACAGGTCTCATATTCGCTGAACTCTGAATTTTTGAAAAGTTCATAACTTTTTACAGTGTTACTGAAAATACAGTATTCATGACTGAAATTTTCTTAATTAAATCTATTCTTCAAAAATATATTTTCAAGTAAGGTCATGTACAATTTTCAAAATATGAGAAATTATCACGTAATATTGCGTAAAATACAAGCAATTTTTAAACCATTTTTCTTAAAAGCTATTCCAAATAATTTCTTTAATTTTCCTCGGAGGGAGTATTAGGCGCTTTGAAATGATGCAGGTCCTATTTTCGGCAAATTCTCTCTGTAATTGCCCTCGAAAATTGCAAAATTTTAATACTGAAAAAGTATAATATTGATATTAGATATTTTGTCTTAATGAAATCTATTATAAAGAATTAGATATTTAAATAATGTCATGGATTTTTAATGAGTAGTTTTTGCTTAAAGTAAAGACAATTTATAGAAGAAATATATATCACAAAAAGTCTCGAAATTTTTTCTTTAAATGTTTTTCTCGAGTAGTGCACAGGACGCACAAAAATAATGATCATATTTTTGTTGAACTCTTTAACTTTTTGAAAATTCCAAAAGTTACAAATAATGCGAGAAAAAAGTGCGCGTCCTAGCACCAGTAGTTTAACTAAATCATGAAGGATGAAAAAGAGAAATCCGCCATTGAATCTATATATTGTTTCTAACTTGAAACTAGTCAAACAGATGTGGGTTTGGTAATATTCAACTATTTGAGTTGGTATAATCGCACGTGTGTGTCTTCTTTTGTGACGCGGGGGTGTTTCGGGTACCGCTTCTTCGCTCCAAAGCGACAAGTGAGCGCGGAGTCCCGAACTTGGAACCGGGGGAAACCACGAAGACAATAAATAATACTAGAACAGTTTCTATTGTATACCATGCGTCACGTTCTGATGTGAATTCTGATAGCAATTTATGATAGGATCTATCCTCCGAAAATATTGTTTGATGTTTGTTGACAGATGTAGGCAAATAAGGATATGAACCAACTACTATCATTTACTAAAAAAAAACTACGTTTATCTGGAATGCTATAAGGTTTTAAGTGGTTGTTACAGCAATTTGAACAGTTATTTATAACTTTAATTTAGAGGAAATAATAATTTAATGGTTCGGCAAAAAGGATGGCTGAGGACGAAAATGGTGAAACGAGAGACTGTGGAGAGCTTAGGGAGGCGAGAGAAAACGTAAAACAAAGTCGATTTGTCCACCACTTACATCTCATGGCGAGACCGGTTACGATTACATACCGACTGAGTTTAGCCCAGAGTTAGCAGTACCTTTGTCTCTGCAGTGACTCTGACCGCTAGATCCTAGGGATCGAGTCCCGACGGTTGCAGATTGTCGTCACTAAATAGCAGTGGCGTATGGTATAGGGAAGAGTTTGGGTAAGCAATAAAATATACTGGATGAGTCACGTAATTTTAGCACCTCCTGTAATTTTTGAACGGTTGAAGTTATTACAATGCCGTTTTCACGAAAATGAAAAAAGTGGCACTAATTGATGCGTCTTTTTTGTTTCGATTTTATCACTTATATTTTAAGAGATATTGAGGTAACTATTTGTTTTATAAATGGAAGTATACATACTTTTTGGTTTATTATGACGAGTGTAAAAAGACAATTCCATTGTTATAAATATTATCACAATGTTAGATAAGATTTTTTTAAAAGTAATTTTGATTTTTTGCGACACGTGTTTAACGTTTATTTTAAATGTAACAGTCCACAAACCAAGCTCGTGCAGCACTCTCCCTGCTAGCACGTGCTCGTCGTTACAATATCCGTTAAATACGAGTAGCAAAACATCAAAATCTCACTAGAAAATGCTTATACAACATATGACAATATTTAAGCCATGGAAAAAGTGCCCCGCTGGTGAGAAATGCCTGGTTGGGGAAATCCCCGCATGCTGACTTGCAGTATGGCGCCGGATCTCACTATAGGACGAAGAATTTATCGCTATCTGACGGGATAAAATTCGTTATAAAAAAGGGGTTAATGACCATAGCAGTTGAGTGCCAGTCGGTTGGTTGTTAGTGATTCCGGGCGCGTTAACTTCCGAGGCCATTCGTCCCGCAAGTGTAGTGTATGCTATTTTCCTCTAAAGGTGGCGGTGATCTTCCATCGCTGGATGGTCAGATCCCGCGCCGACCTAGTGTCGGCTAGCGGGATTTCCCTGAGCCAGGTATCTCCCCAACAGCAGCGCACTACCCCCAGACGGTACAAGCTCAAAGCTCCAGACCGGTCTCCCAGCACGTGTGGTAGTGAAGTGCATATTAGTGTAAGTGAGTGTTGTTAAGGGGAGAGGATAGGACAAGGAAGGGGAAGGACAGATCGCGCGCGGTCCCTGGCCCGTTTGTTAGAGTACTGCTCCGGCATTCACCTGGTGTTTCTCTGAGAAACCACAGAAAAACCACCAATCAGAGTAGCCGGCCTCTCGAATTCTCCTCCAGACAGCGACTGAATTCGACCTAGCTGACAAGCTAGTGTCGAAAACCTCACCACTGTCGGGGTCAGAGGCACAGTAGTGACATCAGTTGATGTACTGCGTCACCTCTCCCGGTAAACAATCAATCAATTCTTTTGCAGTACTGGGGCGTCTGGAGTGTTGCCCGTTCGCTTCACAGCGACGAGCGAATCCCGGGTCATGAACTTGGGGCCGCGGCGTGGGAATGCCCCGTCCCTTGCAGCGGGGCGCGTCAACTCGACATCCCCGCCCTCGGGTGAGGAATGTCGTAGGTGGCTGCCGGTTACTTTATGGCGGTCGTTGCCCGGTCGCCCACGCGTCTCGGGCCGCCGGCAACAGTTTTTGCGGTGAGTAATCGCGCGTACGGTATTTTCAAATCCCGAATCTTGTTTGTGAGTACGTGTAGGTTATCTCATTTGTGGTGTTTGATTGGGGTATTCGCTTCCCGTATGTGACATATGTATTCGTTTATTTAAATGTCTGTTAATTTATTATGTCATGCACTTTGAGATTTATTTCAGGATTCTGTGAACGTTGCCAACTATAGGTGCATTGTCTTTTCCGCATCTACTTATATGACGTCAAATTATGGTTTTCTTTCTTTCCATGGAAATTTTAAGCTGTATTAAATTATCACAACCCACTGTATGTTTGTTGCCATAGAATATTACTTTCTACTGAGGTGTCTTCACACTTCAGTCGTAGAGTTTATAGAATTTTGAATATATCTGAAGAATAGCACCTGTAAAGTTTTTCCTTCGATAAATGCGTTAACAGTACTGACTAAGATTTCCTATCCTATTTAAGTGGTCCTATTTGAACCACAATTTGTATAAAATTACTTTATGGACGATATTTTTGTCCTTGTTTTGAAATGACAACTTTCATTTTTAAGAGATTGATGACACGGAGGTCGTTGCATTCATCAAGCATTTAAATCATTACAATTTCAACTAAATATCTATTTAATCCACATAATAATATTGCATGATCGAATTTATTTAAATGGATTTTACTTTTGTCAAAGATTTATTCAGATTTTGATTTCTAGTGCTTGCAAACTATATTTGCTTCAATGAATCAATGTTATAATTATCTGGGAACTTACCAAATCGGCTGCAGTATTGAAACTAATTTCCGTAACATTAATGTAAACCAGCTCTGATATCGCGGACTCGCACTGTTGTGATTATTCAGCAGGCCTTGGAGGACATTCCACGGCCTGCTTCGCGGCTCGGCTCCTCTTGGCGCCGCCAGAGAGGGCATGGGTCGGGCAACTCCCTAAGCCCGCGTCTCCGCGACCCCTCCGCTTGGGGGAAGGTTTCGAGTCGCGGCGCGGCGTCTGGCTCCAAGATTTAATTAATTACCGCTTCGGGACGTCTGCCTCTCGCCGCCCCTCTCTCTGCCCCGCCTCAGTCAACCGACTTCATTTCTCCCTGTGCCGCTAGTCACCGTCTTGACTTTGCTTCCACCCTGCTATGCCTCCGCTCCGACCCCGTTCCGGCACCGCTCCTGCCCGCGCCGGCCCAGCTCCGGTCCCGCTCCGGCCCCGCTCCGGCCCCGCTCCGGCTCCGCTCCGCGCTCCGGCTCCGCTCCGCTCCGACCCCGTTCCGGCCCCGCTCCGGCCCCGCTCCCGCTCCGGCCCCGCTCCGGCCCCGCTCCGGCCCCGCTCCGGCCCCGCTCCGGCCCCGCTCCGGCCCCGCTCCGGCCCCGCTCCGGCCCCGCTCCGGCCCCGCTCCCGCCTTGCTCCGGCCACGCTCCGGCCACGCTCCGCAGCCACTTCGCACCCAATTCTCGCCCAATTCGCACCCACTCGCACCGGTTCCGCCTCGATCCGCCGCTTTTCTGTATCCGCTCCGCACCCGCTCCGTATCCGATTCTCTTCTTATTCCTACTCCTACTCCCACCCGTCTTGAGATGCGCCTCCCCTTCACGCTCTTACTCACCCCGCGTCGCTACTCTCCGCCGTGCGGAATCCTGGGATTAAGAGCAGCCAACGCACCGGAGCCTTCGCGCAGTGGAGCTTTGGATCGACTCGACGAGCGAAAACCCCTGGCAAACGATGTAGACTAGTTTTTGTTTTCTTCTTAAGAACGATTTGTCTGTCTCCGTGCTTTCATTAAAACACTAGCGTAAACTTATTCCTAGATTCAAGTTGGATTAGACAACGATTTCCAAAAATTGTCAGCTCTGTAATAAGAAAAAAACATCACTTATATTACGTATCTGTCCTTGAAGTAACACAGTTTCAGAACAAATGTTGAATGTAATGAATGCATTTTACTGAATGCAAAGAGAGAAGAGTCATTTAAAAGTCTTACAAGATTTTGTTATGATCAATACAGTTTTTTGTGGATTTTCTAATATTGACTGCAACTAGATATTGTTAAAGGTTTTCAATTTTATACCTTTTTCTTTTTGGACTTTGTAGGTTTCTTAGTTACTCGTAAATTGACGTACTCTCTTAATTCGTAGGTGCTTGTGTATATTTTGTTACAGTTTGTTGTGTAAGCAGGCCTTCTGTCAATAGTTCTGGGTGAAGTTTCAAGAACCACCTTGAACTTTGTAGATTTAGTTGCTTAGCGTACACTTTCTCGATTTCTTATTCCAATCTTTTAAATGTCAACTAATGTTGCTTTCAAGAAATAGAATCACGTTTCTTATTGGTAATGTTCCACACCAACAATTATCTTGATTTTCCGTTCGTTTTTGCATCAGAAAAGGATGTGAATTAAAAGTGACACTGCAAGCTTACACACCAATCAAATTTTGTCCAGAAAAACATTGTAATATATACACTGTAATCCCGCTGTTGAAATGATCTTTTGTTAAGAGCAGGGGATGGAAAGGGTGATCCTGTTTTGTCTTTTCTTCTCAAAATGGAGTGCTGTAGCTCTTAATTAAATGTTGAGGGCTTAGGATCAACTTCAATAATAATTATCTCTGCATTGTTTTGTATACAGCTGCTCCGAGTCAGGGATAAGATTTTGTTCCAGAAGCTTTGGAGCGTAGGGGCGACAGATGTGCAAAAGACACGTACATTCATGAACTATTAGGGTGAAATGAATGAGAGCTATCCCTTCAACATTCAAGAATGATCCCTCTGTAATCACTTTTCAAGAAATACATGTATTCTTACTCCGTTGTCATATACCCCAACGCTACTTATAGAAACACCCTCGCAACTCGTAATCTATCTTTCCTTGGTGTTTCTTCGTAATTTATTGTGAATGATATAAAAGGTGACGTATCCAATAATCCGTCACATTCTCCTTCGCATACCATTAACTTCATAAGCCGTGACTTGCATATTCCCTATTTATAGCAGGCGCGCCTGGTCTGGTTACATGATTAAGGCTAGCTGCTAGTATCTAGTGTAACCGCTGTACTTTAACGATTGTTCGTAACAGAATGTACGCAAAATATCTCTTTATCGTGTGACATCTGAACCGTTCACAAACGTGGCTATATGAGATTTCCACAGTGTCGATGACCAATTTTTCCAATCCTGATAAATAAATATCGTCCTTCACTGAACAGAAGAACAATGTATATCAACATTTAGCCTGTCAACTTTCTTACTACTCAAACAGAGAATCGATCAGTCCTAATACACATCATGCCTTACACGTCACATCTAGGAGGCGAAAATAATATGACTTTAGTATATTCACGAAAATTCTCTTTTGTGATATAAACATTTCTTAAATGTAGCACACTCTTTACATTTATCCTGATTTCTCTTCCATTAACATTCAAATAAAAACTGTTTCAAAACTAGTGAGGAGAAACGTTGTATTACTCTTCTTAATTGCGTGCCATGAGAAAATTCTGTTTGGGTATTTACTTTGCTTTTCTAACTCGCATGCACGATAAAACATATTGTTAATTGCTAAATTCGCATTTTTCGTTTTGGAACCAAGTTCATGGAAGCGCATTGCATTACGCTAACTGAGTACTCGACGTTAGCGCGAGATTTTATCTCCAGCGCCCCCAACAAGCGTTCATTTTGTGAGAAGCCGAGGCGCGCCGCGGGAAAAGTCTGGCTGGAGGTCGGGCGCGCGGAAGGAGATGAGGCTCGCGGGTGGAATACCGTCATTCGCTTGTTTCCGGCGCCACGTGGGCTGTGCCTGCGCTGTTCCGCTGGCGACCGGAAGTCATCACCGCGCGTGGGTCACGAACCGACGACCCGAGTTCTTAAGGCAACTTTAGACTCCCTCCACGACGTGGGCAAGCGGCAGTATGTTCGCTGAGAGGTGTGTGGGCGTGAGGATTAAGTGTGGTTTTTTACGAGAGCATGTGAAAATCTCGTAAAGACAGACACGAACCCGCCGCTTACGTATCACTGAAATTACCTTTGAAGACTGCGTCATCTCCACGAAAGACCGGCGTCAAATATCATGGGGCAGCTTGTACAATAACGAGGAAATGTGAGAGGGAAAATTATGGGCGCGTATGAATATGTGAGTGTTAGCGTGTGTGTGTTTTTGTGTGCGCGTGCGTGCGTGCACATGCATCTCGTATCATTATTGTGAACCTCCCATTTCCATCAGATAGTTCCAATGCGATAGTTTGTTCTCATTTGTAGCGAATGGAATACGGCGTTTGGAATACGAAACAGGAAAATATTGAAAACTCATTTCTTAAGCCGACGCATACCTAGAAAACGGCCGTCGTGCCAAGAATTCGGAACAAAAATTTCCAATAACGTAAAAGCAGAATATTGGATTCCTTGGTCCCGCTTTCAAGATCAAATTCGTGCAAAATCGCGTCTCAATTTATCAGACTTTTTAAATGATATGGAATACGCGAGCGACAGGTGAATCATTCTGTATATAATAGTGTTTACATAGTGTATAATTTCAACGGAAAGCCAGAAGTTGGAAATAGTATACAAATATACCTATGTGGCATCTCATTAAGAGAATGAGAAAGGCAAATGGGGTCGCAGGTTTGCATAAATAGAAGCCACGGAGCGCATTACGCGACGTCTCATCTACATGATTTACTATAATATCTTTATGCAAAAGGGATGCAGTTTCCTGAAAAAACGATTTTTCACGACTCCTAAAGAAACAAGATAACAAAAAAGTTGACGTCTCAATTACTAATCTCCAAGCAAAAACATGAATGTTTAGTTGCTGTGCGATTGCATTTTGAACATTCCTTTGAAACCGGTTTCTTTAAACCAAACGAGTTGGTGGCGACGTAAGCAAACAATCATTCCACATTTTATCGAGTGCCCTATCCCAGACAGGATTCTAATTACTAAGTAGCAGTAAACGCCGACTAAATTAATCCAATAATGATGAATAGATATGAGAGATGATTTAAGGAATATATTTTAAATTAACTTTTGACCTTTCGCACAACAATCGCAAGGTTCAACTGACGTGTTGTACGTGGGATGAACAACGAGCTGTTTTGACTGCAGTCGTCTGCATCACTTGCATCTGCTGCATATAAACTTACTAACTGCTGATTGGCTCTTCTATATTCGATCAAATACAAATACCGCTATGCGACAGATTCTAGAGCGTATCCGGAAGATTACTACGAAATCAAAAATTTTTGAGAAATGATAGGGAAAACCCGACACGAAGTGAGTTCACTGGCGGATTCAGAGAGGGGCCATGGAGGCTTTGCCTCCCCAAAGTCCTAGATTTTCCATTTACCTTTCTTTATTTTGCAAAATTAGTTTTCATATTTATATATGTTCGAATTATGTAATTATTTAAACAATAATATTGTGCAGTATCATATCTACAGTACATAAATAATACACAAAATAATAACAATTATGTTCATTATTTAACAAAAATCTACGATGCCTCCCCCATCCAAAATGCTCGGCCCCTGAGTGTGCCAGCGCAAGAAAATGGACGGGCTCGACGGAGGCGGCAGCGGCGACGACAGTGGCAGAGATGGCGGTAGTGGTGGTGACGGCGGCGCCAGAGGTGGAGAAGTTCCCGAGCATCGCGTCGCTCCGCGCTTATTACAACTCGCGCGCAGATTAAATCTCCATTTGGCTGCGAAGCGCGTAACGGCGCGGTTATTTTTACTCTCCGGAAGAGAAAAGAAGCCGCTTCGCGAGAAACGACATGAGAGGGTCACCCGGTGTCAGGACATTTTTAGTTTTTAAGAGTTACATTTAATGGCGTCCCGCAGGGTTTTCATTTGTGTCTCAATTTATTATGTTGGTAAGTAATAAGGAAACCTCTGTAGTTATGTTACCAAAATTAAAATTCATAACGCGTGTGTTTGCTTCAGATTTTGTTAGTATGTGTCACTTCCCATGAGAATTTTTTATTTTGAGATTCTTTACGTTATATTCACACCATTTACGGGACCACAAAAAAATAGATATACATGTATGAGCTCCTGCTGATAACTCTATCTCACGGTGTGGGAAGCATTAGAAATATACTTATTTCGAGAAAAGATCACGATAAAATTATCCCCATGAAGATGTGCTAGATGACAATTCTGGCTGGCATGAGTTTGAAGGTCGTTGGTGAGGCAACTTGGTTACCCCCCAATAAAATAATTGTTTTGTGTCAACTTGATAATAAAGTTCTACATATATTTAATCATCAAAATAAATTCATCGAGCGAATGCCAATAATACATAACCCAAAAGCAATTTTAAGATTCCTGTGCTTACCCATTTTGTGAGCTTTATCCTCAAAGAGTTCTCTAGAGATTGAGCGAATAGATATTCTAATTCCAATTTTGTTGTGAATGGATTTGACAACCCTCTACAAAGTCCGTAAAACTGTCATATATTCATTCCTTCATTCATATACGTACCCCTTTTTAATATAATTCAATTAATTCATTACTTCTCACAACATAAATCAGTTTGGGAGATTAAGAGGAAATAATTAGTTAGTAAATTATTCTCAGATAAAACGTATCTCTGATGGCAGCATTGAGAATCAAGTCAATGAAGATTTTGGAAGTAACGAATGAGACCAAGTGGATAAAAAAACTTCCACATTAAATAAATACAATTCTTTCATTGGCGATTATTTGTTCACTGCAGTCAGCATTAAAATGTCAGTGAAAAATGTGACGAAAGCGTGGCAGTATGAAACACACTGAAAAATTAGAACTTTCGTAACGTGATAACAAAACTGAGCATTTGAAAGTTTAATATTTTGTTGGAAACGATTTGATATTCCTGGACACTTGTATTGTTATTTATTGATTTGGAGATTTTTCTGCAAATATTCGTATTTTGCTTTCATTGTTTTGATTATACTCAGCCGTAAATATGAGTTTAGGGTCTATTAGGATCTGAAAGTAACATCTCGATCCCCTTTGTAGATAAGCATACCGCTTTTTAGGTCTCTTGATGAAGGTGGATGAAGCAGTGGCAGTTACGTAATGGTGATTAAGAGAGTGAGCGACGGAGATAGCAGAGGATTTCCTCTGCAGCGGTTCGTGGGTAGCAAGTTTACCAAAAGCGCTCCCAAAACACTGCGTCCTGCTTCAATCACAGCCACTTGTACTTACGACAGCTAGGACAGGCCGTCCAAAACATGTGATTCGGACTAACGAGTATTTCAGAACCAGCGTTGCGCTGACAGTGACTGGCCAGACAGTCCTAGGGTACGATTACTGGCGGTGGCGTTTGGAGCAATGCTATTCAACTCAACTGGTTTTTAACTTCCGTATATGAATTTATAATTCGTCAAACAAAATTTGCCACGTTTCTGCGTCTATTTTAATATTTAATTTATCTTTTTAAAAGCTGCATTTAAATTATACTTGGTAACTACTTACAACTTGAATACATTTTTACATTTGTATATAATATTACATGTTTGGTCTTTGTATGCATCTGACATGTGGTTAGGCGGAAGAGCGGGCCTGATGACCCGAACCTCGCCATATCAATAAAGGCATATCAATAAAGGTGGCGGATGGTCGACACTAGCTAGGAAGCTTAGGCAAATTCAGCCGCAGTCAAGGGGAGAATTTTAGGATGAGAATTCTAGGAACAGGCTGCTCTGATCGGGAGTTTTTCGTAGATTCACCGATCAATACCAGATGAGTGCCGGAAACGTGCCCTAACAAACTGTCATGGATCGCGCATAATCTTTCCTTCCTGTTCCTCGTCCTATACCCTTCCCTTACAAACACACGGACACGCACACACTTACACCTACATATATTAGGAATGTAGATCTAGTTACATTGAAACGAAATACAACCTTGCGAGTCTTTAAAAATATTAACTGGAAAGTATAATTTGATCCTTTGTACCGGTGAATCGGTTGTACAATCTAAGACCCATTGAAGGAAACTGTGTACGAGTACACACTACACTTTTGTGTACTTATGCAGCGAACTAATGATATCTTAATTATATTTGTGGTTGAAATTTTAGAAGGAGAATTCTAGGAACAGGCTGCTCTGATCGGGAGTTTTTCGTAGATCACACGCCGTCGGGAGACGATTTGGAAGCTTAGAGCTGTGTCAACTGGGGGAGTACTCCGCTAGTGGAGATACTTGAAGAGGGAAAATCCTCCGCAAACTGATGTATATGTCGGCGCCAGAGATCACCATCTAGCGGGAAAGAAATCACCGCCACTTCCCTTGATAAAACATTTACTAAGCTAACGGGACTAATAACCATGGCACTTGATGTATCCGCAAACATCAATCAATCAGTTGATCAATAATTTCGAACGGACTAGCTCTGAGTCTGTGTCTATAATTGTCCTTTATTTCATGCTCCAGAATGCTTCATTAGTTTGGTGAAAAGTTTTTTCAATTTATATTATAGTTCAATGTTGTTGTAATTGCTGTTTTTGTAATATTCTCTTGTTCGTTACAGAAACTTACGTTTGGGAATATTTGAAGCGGCAAATTGAAATTTAGGGAGATAAATTATTTTCTTTTTATAAATGAGACAGTTTTAATGAAAGGTAAAGTTAATGTCAACATTTCACAATATATTTTGTCGTTTATTTCCTACAGAAGAGTTTTATTTTTTTTATTTTCAACCATAAATATAATTAAGATATCATTAGTTCGCTGCATAAGAACACAAAAGTGCAGTGTGTACTCATACAGTTTCCTTCAATGGATCTTAGATTGTACAACCGATTCACCGACTTAAAGGATCAAATTATACTTTCCAGTTAATATTTTCAATGACTCACAAGGTAGTATTTCGTTTCAATGTAACTAGATCTACATTCCTTTCTCTAGCAACACCTTTCACTGTCGTAATTCCAGTGTTTGTTTCTTCTATTTTTTCATTTATATCCACATGAGATCTCCATTGTGACACCAAACTAAAAGGCCAACCCTTCCTCCTCCAGCCACGGGGCTCAATCTCATCTCTTTCTGCGCGGGACACGGCGCAGCTCGTGCGCAGTGAACGGCAATCAAGGCGCAATTAGCGCTGGGGTGCGTTCGCGGATGGCTTTGCAGCTCGGGGCTGGCTCTTTTGACCGAAGCGGCTTATGAGCGAACTCTACGACCGGAAGAGGTGGCTCAGTGCGTCTATTGATGTCACTGCAATGCCTCTGACCGGGAGGTCCTAGGTTCGAGTCCCGACTGTGGCAAGATTTTCGACACTGGCTTATCAGCTATCGAATTCATTCTCTGTCTGGAAGAGGATTCTAGAGGCCGGCTGCTCTGAACGGTAGTTTTCAGTGTTTTTTCCGTTCAACACCAGGCGAATGCCGGAGTAACACCCTAACAAACGGGCCACGGACCGCGCGCGATCGTTCCTTCCTTTTCTTTGTCCTATCCTCACCCCTTACACACACATACACTAACATCACTACACTACCCACATGCCGGGAGACTGTTCGGGAGCTTAGAGCTTGTCCCGGCTGGGGCGGAGTCCTGCTGGTGGGAGATACCTTGTTGAGAGAAACCCCACTAGCCGACGGTAGGGTGGCGGCGGAACTTGCTATCCAGGGGGGGGGGGAAATCACCGCCACCTCATAAGGGAAAACATGCACTACACTTATAGGAACAATGACCTCGGTAGCGGTCGCGTCCGGAACCACTAACAACCAAACCAACCAACCAACCAGCGAACCCTAGGCTCCGGCCCGGCGCCAGACCGGTTCGTGGCGGCTCATAATGACTCTTTTGGTGGCGTGAGCCACCGCGAGCGCGCCCGCGCGAGCGCCCAGGCCCGTTATTCGCGGTGCCTCTGCTGGTGCAAGGGGCTGCAGCGGGGGTTGTTGGCCTCCACGCGTGGGACCGTCACTCGCGCCGTGCCGCGCCGCCCGGAAAACCTGTCTCCGGGGAAAATCTACACGTGGGCGCGCGCGGGTTCTCCTGCCTGCCGAAAATGGGTGAGAGACACACACCAGATCCCTGTTGTGTTCGATTCTTTTCTATGACACTTTATTTTACGGAGGTTGAGAGCATCAGGCCTGCTCTTCCACCTGACCACTCAAATTTCGCCGCGCTCCCTTCGCCATCTAGCATCGAAAGAAGGTATCTATAAGGCGACGAAACGGGTGACAAGAATTTTCCTCAGAGGCTTGTCTTAATCTTAAGAATATTTTACGTGCAGTAAATCTACTACATGGGGCAGCCGGTTTTACTTCCTCTCTGAAGGAAGGCGTACGAAGGATTTGATGGATTTTCTCGTCTTTAAAATAATTATCTTGTTAAATACCTTTTAGATTGATTCGGAATTTTGGCAGCTCCGTTCTACGCCTACGGTGGCACACACGACAAATAATAAATTCAAATTGGGCACCATGTGCCTCTAGCTCAAATGTGACTAATAACAGGGATTGAATACTTCGTGGAGTTTAAGTGAAAGTTGCACAACATATCCTCTCTCCATTTTCGATTGTATTATGGAACAGGTCAGAAATAGAAACTCAGATTAACAATCTCTAAGATAATGGATTAATTAACTGCCCTAAGGGCAGGGAAATACGTTTTGGTTCCGTAAATAAATTACATTCCTTAAGTCCATAAAATCAGGAAATCACTAAGTCTCCGGAAGCGATAAATTATATCTTTAGTTCCGTGCATAAAATACGTTTCATATTAAATAATTTTATGAACCACAATTTTCCACGAAGACAAGATGTGGGGTGAGAGTTATTCTCTTATGTCCGCTAGTTCCCTGAAGAAGATAGAGCAGGAGTGTGCAACTTGTGAAGCCTCAAGGATCATTATTAAATTCTTGAATATGGTTGCGGGAAATATTATCATTACTTGGACGATCCACATCTGACTTCCTACAATGTTGATCTCGGAATTTTGCCCAGCTGCTCTCAAACGGGGGGGGCGGGGTGACGGAAACATGTTTGATATCAGGCCGCAACATACATATCGCAGTTAAATACATTGGGATGATTTTGAATTTCAGAATTTACTAGAAATTTCCTTAAATCTAAACTTCACCTATTTTGACATTAAAGGGGGTGTTGCCCCGGCAGGGCGCGTACGCTAGGCGCATAATTTTCTCGTCCGACATAATTGCCCGGAACTTTCTTTTGACTAATAACCTTTTTCGGGCCACAATAAAAGGCACAAGCCACAATAGAAGGCCAATTGAACAACCCGAGATAGAGTGTAAAATGTGAATGTAGAAGCACGTTGTAATACGGCATCAAAGTGATTGAATTTGTATTTTGCAATTTTGCGATATGTTAACCAGGGCAGGCGCAAGGATACGAGCAATGCTCGAGACCCTGCGTCTAAATACGCAAGAAAACTAGCCGCTAGCGACTATCTAAAATTGTAAGCGTCAAAATAAAAAACAACAACAATTAATACAAATATTATTATATTTTTATTTTTTATGTCGGGACTGCCTTTTGATTTCGCGCGACTCCCATCCTAGTTATCATCTATGGAAGCCTGAAGGGCCTTTCAGAGCCTCTCGCGGTAAATATCTGGAGACAATGCCCAGTGAACAGCTCTTTCGTACTCCTCGAACATCCCACCGAGGCAGCCCTTAGGCCCTTCTCGGTCCTAAGCCATTACGTCTGATGGTCCCGTGGAGTGTGGCTCATGGTGTAGTGAACAGACTGCACGCCTTTCATTGCTGGTGCCCGGATTGGATCCCAGCCGGTTCCAAGTGGAAATTATTCGCGGAAGATATTCTCGGGATACTCTCGTTTCCCTTATCAATAGGCACTACACCAATATTCTCTGCCTATCCTATTATTAACCATTATTCCGCCAAGGATTCAAGAACCACAACGGCGTCTAGGTGATAACAGAAGAAGTAGCAGAGGAGAACGGATTCGGTGGTATAACGGCGTATTCGGTGGTATAACGCGGATTCGGTGGTATAACGGCGTATTCGGCGGTATAGCGCGGATTTGGTGGTATAACGGTTAGCGTACCGGACTGTTGTACCCAAGTTTGCGGCTTCAAACACGATCGAAGCCGTGGATTTTTAAGGCCGAAACAATCCTTCGTACGCCATCTTTCGGATGGGGAAGTTAAGCTGGCTGTCCCATGTAGTAGATTTACTGTATGTAAAAGATCCTCAAGCCTAAAAGAAGCCTCTGAGATAAATTCAAATTGCCTGATTCGTCGCCCAAGATAATACGTCCTTTCTCCGCTAGTTGGTGAAAGGAGCGGAGCGAAATTTGCGTGGTCGGACGGAAAAGCGGGCCTGATGGCCCAAATCGCCACGTAAAATAAAACATTAACTAATTACCTCAGCGGTTTGTCGAAAGGTAGGGTCCCGGCCCGGCAATCTAGAGAGAGGGGAAAAGGTGAGAGAGTGGGAAACGCCCCCTCCTAAGTCCCCACAAACGGATGATAGGGAGTAGAAGGAATGCCGGGCTGGGAGATAGGTACAGCTCCTGAGGGGGAAAAGCAGAATTTAGACATAATTTTTATAATACGCCCGAGATAGCGCGTGGGAATATTTCGATGCTTGAACCATTCGTTTGGATTTAGGTAACCAGTTCCCCAATCACGTATGCAGTCAGATCGCACACAGATCTCTCCCGCAGTTATCGGTCTGGACAGGGAGATATGGATGAATTAGTAAGTGGAGGTGACGCAAGAGGTTCTGGAAGTGTACCCCAAGCCACATTCCTTCTTCTAAATTGCCCAATTACCTCATTGATGTTGCTCAAAACTGGCGCATCAAGAGATCAACAAGGCTGACGATGAGTAATCAAATATACACGTGTCCAGGGAGAAAACGTTAAAACTTCGAAAATAAGATCTTAAGACAATTTTAAGCATATTTTGACTAATGAACTTCTTAGATAATCCGGATGGCTTAGCCGTAACTAGTACTCAAAAGTTGGTTTGAAAAAGTACTTTATATGTAAAAATTGTCATTGCTGAAGCGTATAAACACTCTAGAAACATGTAAATTGTTTATTATTTACAAAATAAATGAATATATTTGTCCAGAAAGAATAATTAACACAGAAATGAAAAAAAACAGTCGAATTGAGTAAATTCGACTTGTGCTTTTGTGCTTGTGTGCTTTTTTTATTCTGTTTAATCTCCATAGTTTTCTTATATCTCTAGAAACGCGAAGAAAATAATGAAACTTTTTCGATTTTGATTGAAAAAAAAAACTCATTGAATTATATTAATTCGCAATTTCTCACACCTGATGGTAGGACTGTGTTCTTATACTCAGTGCGTCTCTGAATACGACTCCTATAGTGACATGCGACGAGTGAGAAACAAGCTTTAGTATTCAAATGTGCGGCTCCAAAGCACTTTTGCTACCCAAGGGTCCCATTTTCCATATTCGACAGCATTTTTGCTGCTGTAGGCCACTTTTAACCAGAACACTGTTGAACACTGAACACTGTCTTGAAACTAGAACACTGTTGTGGAGTTATTTGTTCTCTGTTTTCGGTGTTGAATATACAAAAATTAATTTCTTTAAAATTGAACGTCTATTCATTAGTAAACGAGCCAAATTAACATTAATTGTGTTGTCGAGAATTTTAAAAGTTTTGAAACATAATGAAAGACACCAGATGTTTGGGATTTGGGAAAATAAATATTTTGTTTTGTTTTGCTTTCGCGGTGATTTTCACAAGTAACTACTTTGCATTAGTCTAGCTTTAACCCTTCAAATTAGAATTGGCGTTTGCTTCAGCACGGAAAGGCAAAACTCTTAACTATACCCGTTAATTAAATTATCTATTCTAAGTACATAATCAAAAGTTTCCAAATGTAAATATCGATGTTTCATAATACGCCGAAACGGACCCACGATTGAGATACGAGAGCTCGTTTATTTTTCTTCCTCACGCTATAATACCTGAGTAGGCCTAAAGTCGCATGCATTCTAACGGGTCAAACACCTAATTAAGCTCGTAATTAACGCGTCGCACTACACGAGCAGTTTCTCCGTTTTCAGGAGTCAACAGCGAAAGTGGGGAACTCTTCATTGAGAAAGAGTGCTCGCTCATTCATTAATAGAGACCGGGTTTTAAAAGGATAAAATTACTTAAAATAACCAACAAAGGCGGGAGGGGAAAAATATAAAATATTTTTTTACATCGACAAACACTACGTGAAAATTTAATCTCTACTGACGTACTTTCCTTCTACCCTTCAATACCCTGTGAAATAATTTTCTTGTACACTATTGTTGTTGTGTGACAAATCTTGTTGTACCTGTTTTTTTTTGCAGTGATTTTCATATTATCATGTTAATACCTTTAAGAGATATCAAAACGGGAATTATAAATAAATGAATAATTTTACTAAAAGGTAAGTTAAAACTCCATTGTTTTGAAACTAGAACACTGTTGAGTTTTTGTTCATTATTTTCGGTGTAGAATACACAAATAAAAATGCTTTAAAATCCGACGTCTGTTCATTAGTAAACGAGCCAAATTAACATTAATTGTGTTGGGGAGAATTTCAAAGTTTTGAAACAAAATGAAAGAGTACCAGATGTTAAGGTCCATGCATGAGATTCACCACTGCGAACCTTCTATCTTAAGTTGTGTTTAAACTTACAACACTCATTAAGCGAGAGGATTTCAAAAAGGTTGCTTCGTCTGGGAGCCCCCCCAAAAAAAGAACGTATTTAGTGATCACTCGTGAATTGACTTCAAGCTTGCTACAGAAAAGCAGTAAGCAATTAATGTTCAAGAATGCCGCGAAGTATTTAAATGCATTGTATGAACGAAATACCCGGGCCTCGTTAATGAAGCTGTGAGAACAGAAAGTAACAGGCGTGGTTGAAAGCAACTAATGACTTCCCACTAATGACAACAAGAAAAGAAAAACGGAAAATTTGCTCTCTGTGGTTTTGGCAACGCTCTTTATTGAGATGTTCCAAGAACGAAAAATGCTTTCCCACGAAACATAACAAAAAGTTTAAGAAGTAACATCGTCGGTCAAAAGGTTTAAGTCCTCAAAACAATGCGGATGTATTCACGAAAAGACTAATTAATAGACCTTTCTATTAATTGATCATCAGGGACTAGCATCTGACATAAAATAGATTCATTAGGCTTGAATATATTCATTAATAATTACCATTACAAAGAAATTGTCTGTTTAGTAAACCAGACTGTCACAAGCTTTTTGGAAGTGAATAATTTTCGTTACTGAGAGATAAGTTGTGATTAAAATTTAAAAAAATGAATAGATTTTCAAATAAGTTAATTTGTATTATAGTCCCCGTAGTTTAAATGAGAGCACCCCAAACAAAATTTTATATTAATTATGATTTATATTCTAGCTGTTTTAGCCTGCTTATTGATTCAAATATCAGTAGAAAACATAATAAAAAATAAGAAAAATAATTGAATTAATATTAACTACATGACATGTCTTTTAAACAGTGAACGTATTCGTAAAATAATTTCACTAATCAATCTCTGTAATAATAATTTAATAATAATAACTACAACAATTTCACAATTTACGCATTATCTTACATACTTTTCAGGTCAGTTGATAGGATCTTCGTTATAATGTTCAATTACTTTTCGCTTCACCTAATAAATGTCGAACTTTTTGAGTTTTCCAAACTAGCATTTAAAGACCTTCTTTATGCTGGAAAGTAGTAGTCTTATTCGACCAGTATTTTAGCATTTCAAGCCACAATATTAGCATTTTAACTGAAAAATGTTGAGGCAAAAACTTGCAGTGTACGTAGGGTTTCAACTCAAAATACTTTTAGAGAAGTTCTGAAAAATATAACTTAATCAGAATGTGTTGCACGCCTTAGAATTCTTAAATAAGATCGTACGAACCAGTTATGATGATGTAAAGGTATTACCAGTAATTGGAAGGAAACTGTAATTGACTAAGGACGTTTTATGCAACACAAAAAAGAACTGCAAACTTAATATTACCATTTTCCGCTGTGGTATGAAAAAATGCAGAAAGAAATAGATATAGGTGCATGAAGTCTTTTAATTGCTAATATTACGTAAATGATTAATAATAATCAGCTTTCAAAAGACATAACGATATTATTTCAACCAGACCAAAGATATTTATTAAAGATATTATTTTCGGGGGTTGTTGTCAGGTCCAAAGACTTGACTCGTTTTTGTATGTATGTCGACGCGTTGAATCCAAATCTGAAGCGCAACTATATGCGACACAACAAAACATGGATCACATCTGGAAACAAACTTCAGCATTGTGAACTTATATCAAAGCGTGGCTCTGCTTATTAATTTCATACACTTTTCCAGTCGAATAATCTTACCCGCATACGCATCAGGAGGTTGTAAATTCTAGACACATTACCTCCTTCGGGCTCCTTGAATTTCGAGTCGACCGAATGGAAAGCGCTACAACATGTACAAAAGGCAAGAGACAAACTCCATGACAAGGAATCTGCGCCCAAGAGCTGTGTCAAATCCACATCTCCAAATCGTTTTGAACTTTATTTATATATTTACGTATTTATGGAATACTGAGCCAAATCATATTCAATGAAATAATAACCCAGAGCATGACAGCAAGGGCTGACCTGCATGGCCGAGGGGACTAAGAGCGTGTACCGACTCAGCGCTTCGGTCCGAAGGGTCGCGGGTTCGAGTCCCGCCTTGGGCATGGCTGTTTGTCCCTTGACTTTGTGTGTGTGTGCTGTCGCGGAGGGCCTCGCGTTCTGCTGACCCCAGATCAGAGGAGCCCGCAAGTGTTTGTCTAGTGTGTGGTCGAATATGTGTCCCTTCGGGACGTAAAGGGCAACCGGCTGTCGGCTGGATACAAGCCCTAGGAAAAAAAAATGACAGCAAGTCGTTGCCATATTACATTTCCGTGTTACAAAGGGTAATACGGAAAACAAGAAACCAAACTGGTGCATAAATCCTGGTACATTTAGAATAATATAGTTCGTCCCGGTCCTAATTAGTAATAGAACGAGAGTTATTTATTTAGGAGTACTATGATACTTTCTTTTTATTTTGGAGTTTGCCCACCAGCTAAATACTAGGTCTACAGTCCGAAAATCTCGCTTCTCTCTCCGGTTGCGATGAGGTATGGAAACAAGTGCGCACAAGTCCCCTGTGGAGCGTGGCGATAGGCGAAGTGCACGCACGCATAGCATGTGCGCAGTGACGCGTGTCGCTCGCGAACGCAGGTGCAGTTCCGCGGAATGATGGATACGCTCCGCCCGCCCGCCCCCTCCGCTCGCTGCGTGCATGCGTGTAAGAATGCGTGCGCCATCGGTCACGCCCTGAAAATACTGATCCCCATGCATGGAGACCGAGTGGTTCGAGTAGGCACGTGTTTATGGGCATTCCTCTACGTTGTACTGGGAAGAAGCAAAAACCGCCTGCGCTCTGTAAGCATAGATATGAGTTATGGCTCATGTAACTGTTTCTACTTCTGGGGAACAATAACGAAATGTGATATTAATTGGATGAACTATGTTATAGTTCTTGTTACTTCTAAAAGTTTAACGGACAAATCATTCGTTCCACTTTTAAAATAGATCTTCTTTCTCTGAAATGACTAGGATTTTTTTGTTTATTTTTCTTGCTGTGATGATTACTAGGAGAATGATCAAATAGCGCCTTCAGCGTCTTTTAGAATGTAATGAAGCACGAATAATTATTCTTACATTCCCCTTAAATATGATTGATTTACTTCTAAAATTATTTAGTAAGGGGGTGTACATGCAATCTCATAGAAATGAAGCGAATGAAACGATTTAGTCAAACAATAATTCTGTTTAATGTCAAAGATTCTTTGTGACATGTAACCAGCCAGCGTAAAATATATCATGTTGAGGATATGATCCACTTAAATGTAAAAGCGATTGTCTATATTGTTTTTCTAATGTTAATTTTTATTGATAACTTCATTCAGCCTTTTTATGGTCTTGTTATAAAGTTTAAATCTAACAATTAGAACAAAATGTAATTTCATTACGATCCAATTACTTGCTGAAGCGAGCAATTTGAAATTCATTGTACAGACTAATGAACATTTATTCCTGTGTAAAAATAGCGTGTGCTCCAATGAGTAAAAACGTAAGCAGCGCAAATGTTGGTTCGCAACCTGGTAAACATGTATTACAAACAAATATTCGGGCAATTTCATACTAATCTCGAAATTACCAATTGGTATTTAAAAAATGATAGTGACACGTTGTCAGTGTGTGAGATGCTAATCATTTTTTGTTTTAGCAACTTAAAATAGAATTAATTTTAAAAACATTTTAAAATGTTACAAGTAGCCTTTAACTTTATGCTGAGAACTTATTATAGCAAAAGATAGAGTATTTATATTTGGAAAGAATATTACGAGTATATGTTAACGATACAAAGAATGTGAAACATTTGGAACCATCTGCAACCATAGGAACCGATACTGGGAGTTGTATTATCGTCATCCAATCTTACCCTTTCGTTTTCACGAAATTTATGAGTATTGACTACACTAATTATTTGTTTCCAAACATTAGTCACTTTAGAATTTTTCTCTCTCACCAACAATTTTTAAGTCCTTTCATAGAAACTTTTCATTTCGGGCAGAAATAATGTTAAAATTCTCTCTTGCGTAATCGTTTTGTACAAATAGCATACAGAGGATTGTGGTTCGTTGATGGCCAAGTGAAATAAATACTAATTAAGTACTTTTAAGTATAAGTCATTCTTTTCACTCTCGGATATTGTTCTCAAGAGCGATCCTGTTTCCAATATTCTAAAAAAGTAGGCTCTAGTTTTATGTTTTCCTGAAAATAGCTTTTCCTTTATGATCAGCTATATTGTAAATTCTGTCATCAATTAGGAATATCCGATAAAATAATGCTCGCTAAAATACCTGGAATACTTCCGCAATGACCTTTAAACCTCATGCTACCTGTTATTTATTTTCTATAAAAAAAGCGTTATTTCTAAAGTATTACAACGTATTGATTAGCAGTCACACGATTAGCTGACCGGAGAGAAGTTTTGCTTCCTAGGTAAACCTATTTAGATCTAGCTTTGTTCATTCATTCGAAGGTCGTAAATTTTTTTAAAATTTATTTTCTTTCTGTTCGGCAGTTTTGCCTTTCAGGGGTTTGTACATTTTTATTTGTAATACATAATGTGTGGGCATTCACGTTTGAGCATACAACCTCTCACTCTTGTATCTTATTACTAGCTAATTTACAGGATTTAATACTTATATTTCTAATACAACTAAACAATTAGACTTACAATACACAAATTTTACATACATTACACATTCTTAAATCTAGATACACTCTATACATACATTTGGATGAAGATTTACATATTTAATACATATTAATATACTGATTTTTTTATGGGGGTTTAAACATGTCTTTGGGATATCGAGAGCGAATTCTTTTGGGATTGTTTAAAGTTTTTCCCATTGTGAGTTTTGTACTGCAAGGAGAGGATGAAAGAAGAGTAAAAAAATTGTTACGGTTTTTCTTATACGTTCAATTAGGGGTTCTATTCGAAGTTCCAAGGTCGTAAAATAATAAATATTTTGAATTTAATTGAATATACCAAAACTTGTTTTTAGTACTTTTTTGACAATTTATCAACACGATTTTCTTGCATACACAACCAAGGAATTTCTCATCCCTGCAAAATGATTAAAGTTGTAAATAATGCATCATCTATTGATCCCTAATGGTGTTTTAAATTAACACTACAGATCGTGAAAGGTAATGCCTAAATCTGAACAGAACTAATTTTCGGTACCTCGGACACACAAAAACTGAATTCAGACTACACAACGTATTAAAGAAAGTTATTTAATACATATATGAATAAGAATTATCCTTTTTTACGTTTCCGAGAACCTACAATACGACTTTTTATCAACAAGATTGTCTCCGAGATTGTGTCCTAATGTTTGATCAACTGAAGCAAGATATAATATTGCCTTTTTTCGTATTAATACTTCTGATTTAAGAATGTTATTAAAAACATTTTTCGGATAGAATGTCTGCATGGGCAATAAAATATTAAAAACCGACCGGGTGACTATAAAAAGTAAGGGGTATTTGAACATCTGTCGGTAATTCGATAGTTTTCAAGGCGATTTCGGTTTAGCGGTTTGAATGTCTGGAGGGGCGGCAATCGCTCTTGCATGTTTGTGTAGAAAGTCGGCGCCGCGCGTACGCTCAAGCAATCACACGTTTTGGATTTCGGGATACAATCAACTCCGGTTATAGTGAACTTCTGGGGACTAACATGTTTGGTTCACTATATCAGAGGTTCACTACATTGGATGATGACAAAATTAAATGGAATTTCTCCAAAATGATGGATTTCATTGATATAGAGATACAGCTTAATTCATTAACAGCACGAACTGAAAATTTAATATCTTTATTTGTACTTAAAAAATCAATTATTTTCATTTGTTTTCTCCGTACGTTTTTCATTACTAATTTCTCTAGATCCTTCTCAAGAACTCATGCTCTCTTCATTCTTGATTCTGCATTGTCCTATGACTCAAAGTATTGTAATGCAGTCTTGACTATTTGTCTCTTGCAGTGTTGGAACACCGTCCAACTCTACTAAGGCTCTTTTAATCGCCTAATAGCATACGAGATCCAATTAAATTCTAGGACGTTGTATTTCCTACGTTCACTATAACCGAGGTTCAGGTACACTATAACCGTATATTCTTATGCTTATTTGTAATGTAAGTGAAATGGGACCAGTGACTTTAGTTCACCATAACCAAGGGTTCACTGTATCCGAGTTCACTATAACCGGAGTCGATGCGTGGAGGCAGAGGAAGTGTCCCTGGTCGCGACGCCCGCAGTGATGTACCACATCTTAGTGATTGGGGTCAAGCTACAGTAAACTGAATTGTAAATGCACAGTTATGTTCTATTTAATTCACTATCAACTAGTAAAATAAATCAAAAGTTCAGATTTATTACGAAGAAAATATCTCAAAGTACAAAATTATTTTGTAAATATTAATAAATGAAGAAAGGATATAATACAAATATGACCGACACGGAAAGACAATCCTGAAAAGATACGACCGAGCTCCCTGCATCCGCGGCAGGGAGAACCGGAAGGTGCCTCCCATGCTGTGCGCACGTATGTGTCTCTGGGAACACAGTGGACCTAATCTTCGATACACATGCTGGTGGTTTTCGAGAAAGTAGTGCGTTGAAACGAATATACCATATATCAGAAGATCTAAATTCGATTCCTTCTTAGGACTTTGCAATCAATCACAACAATAATAAAAGTCAAACATTTCACCGTATAGGCACTTCAAGGATTCCCAAAATTGCTTCGCAGTGCCCAAGGAGATTCGAGAATAATCGCTTCGAGAACATTACTGATAATAAAGGAAATTTTGAAATGAAAAAATATAGTATTACAGAGATTCAAGTTTTTCCATGAGTAGTATTCATTATAATGAGTTATTAATATGGGAGTTCGATTTCATTCCGTCATTCTTGACGGGTTACTCCTATGTGTACATTACCAATTTCCAGCTCATGCAGAAATTGAAAGAAAACTAAGAAGTCCCCGGCCACGTGAGAGGTATCCATGATTTAATTTTCTACCCAGAAACTCGGGAAAAATCCAAAAACAGTAAAATAGTTTCAATTTTGAATGAAAAATCAAATACTTTATCCTGTTATTCCTCCTATTCTCATGTTGCACGTATAGACTAAATTCTCATACTCAGTGCGCCACTACGTACGACAGATCATGCGATAACAATGCTCAAAGGCAGAGGCCTCGTTCCATTAAATAGTTGCTATTTAGGCGTTGCTTTATAAACATCAACGTTTTTGGTATTCTTGGTATATAATTATTGATGTAGTGTAGATATACAATTGTATGTTATTGCAGTATTCGTAAAGATTATTTTTGTTACAATTTTCAATGTTCTTTAGTGTTATACTAGAGTATTTTATTTGTTGTTCTTGAACAGTCTGCATGCTACGTATTGACCACTTTGTGTAGCATGTATGATACTGCAGACCACAAGTATAGTAATAAAATGTTGGACGGTGCCGATCCGGTGGCTGAGATCGCTAAGGTAGTAGTGTCGTAGCGATCTCGGACCGAAGGGTCGCGGGCATGGTTGCATTTGTGTTCGTCCTTTCACCCCTTATCATCACCATATCGTTTCATGTTCACAGTTACCAAAACGTTAATTTCAATAGCGGTCGCTAATGATATGGATATTGACGCGACCTCAAATACCAAAAAGAATGCTGGATGGCATGTGGGAGTGTGGATACTCACAGGGCAGGCAGCGTGTGGCGTTGTACTTGGCGAAGTAGGGCTGGCAGGAGCAGTGGCCCTGGACGCAGCGCGAGTGCTGCACGGCGGCCAGGCAGTTGTGGTCGCTGTTGCAGCGGGAGCCCAGCTGCAGCTGCGAGGCGCGACCGCCGCGCGCCGCCGCGGGCGCCACCGCCAGACACAGCCACGCCGCCACCTGCGCACACCCACGCACTCTTATGACACGCTGCGCGCTGGACCATGGGGGCCATTCAATTTATTTATTTATTTATTTATTTATTTATTTATTTATTTATTTATTTATTTATTTATTTATTTATTTATTTATTTATTTATTTATTTATTTATTTATTTATTTAATTTATTTATTTATTTATTTATTTATTTATTTATTTATTTATTTATTTATTTATTTATTTATTTATTTATTTATTTATTTATTTATTTATTTATTTATTTATTTATTTATTTATTTATTTATTTATTTATTTATTTATTTATTTATTTATTTATTTATTTATTTATTTACGTCAAAACAGTTAAAAACTGTGTATGACGTGCTATGGGAGAAGTGAATTCTGTGCGTTTTCAAAATTCTGTGATCCCTACACTAAGCCATATACTACTTGAATTTTGAATACAGAAAAATCGCTCATGTAATAAAATCTATTTTCAAGGATAAATAAGCAATAAATTTTGGGCTCTTATCCATCATGTCCTTCGAAGGAATAATACTTCCCTGCCGCAACAACATGGAAACGATAATTTGAATAACTGTATTTTCCATGAATTCTAGAAGACGTGCACAGATAATGAAGTTACATTTATGTCCAGAAGCAAAACAAGGGACCATCTCAGCATTTGCTCAATGGATCAGGAAAACTGGACGAAAAACCTGATCGAGATGGGGGTCATTGACCCGGAGGCTGCAGTACAATACTTGTTACAGGTTGTTTACATTTATACAGTCAAATGGTAAATAATGCATTAAATATCATTGTTAAAATTAATGTTACTTTCCTTGTGATGCTCAGTATAGTCTCTAATTGTATAGAAACAGTTATGCAGCAGAAACGATTTCACTTGTGATTTAAACTTTTCTATCGAATTTAATCGTTTAATGTCATCTGGCAGTGTTGTAAAATAATGTATATGTATTGTATGTGAAGTTTTTGTAATGAGCTGTTGAACTGTCACCTGATGAATATGATCAGTGGCGAATTCTTCGAACACTACGTATACCGCCGGTAATTCGAAGTGTGTAATAAATATTTCGTAAATTTGGTAATTCTCTAAAAAGTTATTGAGATTTTGATAGTTTTGAAACGGATGCGAAGAAATAATTCGTTTTCTATCGAAAGCCAGTCAGTCTTCCGCATCCGTTAGCGCTATGAAATGCGATAGAGTGAGAAGATTTAAACAGTTCTTAATGCTGACTAGAATTCGCTAGCGCAGGCGAAGGCACCGCATATCAGCGCGATAACCACGGCTCCTCACGTTTCAAAGGCGTGGAGAAGGAAGGATGCAGAGAGGACGGTCGGTAGGCATCGCAAAATTTTGTGCAAATGGAGTGTTATAATAATCCAGAAGTTAGAAGTTATAGAACCAAATTCAAAATAAATCAACAAATTTAAATATAGACACATTTTACTTTATTAAAATCGCTTAAATCATTGAGAACATATTAAATGCTATATTTCGGTCTTAAGAAGATTTTTGTACATCTTCAACAAATAATCTACAATTAAAATTAAAATTTTAATGTTTATATATGTTTATAAGTTATAGAACACCTCAAGACGCTCACATAAATGCACGACCTAAACATCGTGATTGTTGCTATTAAACGTTTTACTTCTTCAACACTTCCATAATACAGAGGAAGTTTTTGTACATAATTTTAATATCTGACTTTTATTTTAATTGAATGGGATTGACTTTACACATTCATAGTATTTAACTTTGTATAGCTAAGCGTTGACATTTGATTAGTTTCTTGTATACTGAACTTATGGTAAAAAATTGAATTTTGTAATGAAATGTCCTTTCCCGATATTCCACAGCCGGGGTGGGAATGTGGAGAGGATGTGGATGGTTCCGTGTACGTCACAACTTGAAAATGCGTGCCAACTATATAAGTGAACTTAGTGCACTAGCAGGTGTGAAATCAACTTCCATGGAACATCACTTATTCAGAGTAATTGAAATATCTGTCACTTCCTTGACCGTGTTCCTGAAACCCTCACGAGGTCGACTGCTAATTAAAGACTTTAATTTCGCCTTCGACTGCTATTCCACTGCCACTTCGACTGCTATTCCACTTCGCCCTTCAATAGTTATATTCCTATTTCTGCATATATGCAATTATATGGCGGAAGAGGTATAGCTTTTCCCCACCCTTTCAATAGCCATCTTGTCGACGAAGTAACCTTTTCTTTAGGCGTATTTTTTCCTGTATCAAGTGCTCAAATTACTTTTTTCTTATTTGGATCACGGTCGATTCCCAGCTTATTTTTCCATGTCACCTAGCCATGATTTCTGACAGATAAATTAACAGAAGTAATTTAGAAAATAATGAAAAATAAATCTTGTCCTTTATCATAATTGCTGACCAAAGAAAATAAAAATGTCGAAAAAAACATCATTATACCAAACAACGAATAAAAGCACATTTTCAAGGAGATATCAGACTTTGAAGCAATTTGGAGGTAGGGTAGACCGCAACATTGAAAATTACTACTTGCCATTCAGAATAGGGCATCGAATGGCACTTAGGAATGGAACATATGATAAGAATACATTTCTCAAAAGGCATGCTATTCGGGGGCTGGGCTACAACTACAGGGCTTTTGCATCGAGAAAAGTTGGACATATAGTGGACTTCCAAGAAATTGGTACACACGGCTGACGTCAGGGGAGGAGATGCTACACTGAATGCCGTATCAAACACATCGAATTGCTAGCTTTTTGACTCGCAGCCCCCAAATATAAAAATTGCATTCATATTTCGTGAAAGAAAGTACACTCAAAACCTACATAGCAAAGTACTAACGCAGCTAACTTTTGAGCGATTACAATCCCTATCTTGCATTAGGCTATCCAATGTTTTCTGAACAGTTGATGGCTCTACTGCGCTTGCGCAGTGTCTCCTTTATCGTGGGGGTAGCGCTTTAACGGTTGTTGAGTGCACATGTATTATCTCGCGCGAACTCAACAAGGCGTGGTCCCGCACCCTCGCTCATGATTGCAATCGCGTGCCTTAAATTGGGGTCTACCTGAACACATTTCCACTTTGATCATCAAGACGAGTCTCATTTCTGAGCGTAAGCAGGAGAGAAGACTAACGATTTTATGTTCTGTCACTGCCAACTCAAGTGTCCATAATAATGATTTCTTTTTGCCTTATATACGAATATATATTGCCTTACAAAGCGAAGTGATCATGGGAAGTCAATGATTACACAGGTACACAAAAAAAAGTTGCCAGACCCACGGAATTGACATATGTTTCTCTATGCATTTCAACGCGCTCAATCCGAATCTGAAGCCAGAATTCCGCCATAACCCTCCAATTTTTTAAAATATAAAAACATCGTGATATTGTATTTGTTTGTTACTGGGGGTTGTTGTGAGACCCGAAGACTTGATACATGTTTCTCTAAGTAGTATATCGACACGCTGAATCCGAATTTAAAGCCAGAATTCCACTACCACCCTCCATTTTTTTTAAAATGCGAAAAAAAAATCGAGAAATTGCATTTTTTTCAGACCGAAAGACTTGACACACGTTTCTCTAGGTATTTTAACGCACTGAATCCTAATCTGAAACGAGAATTGCGCCACCACCCTCCAGTTTTTTTTTAAATTGCAACCCCCCCTCAAATTAACAATCTAAAATTTCATGGTGAATTTTCGCGATTTAAAAAAACTGAAGGGCGGTGACGCAATTCTGTCTTGAAATTCGGATTCAGCACGTCAAAATAGATAGAGAAACATGTGTCAAGTCTTTGGGCCTGACAACGTTTTTTTGTGCCTGTGTTATAAATAAATAATTACACATAAGAGCACCCAAGAGAGGCCGAGTTCAGAGGGCTTCTCCCTCCCCCTCTCCGAAGGCGATGACTTACATTCCAAAGAATAGCTTCTACTAATTTTCTACACCAATGAAAGTCATTCTATATAAAAATTGTTAATGATATAAGTATTCAATATAAGTCAACAAATAAAAACACATTTTATATACATTATAAATGAAAAAAATCTTTATAAGAAAGCAACAAGCCGGCTGGTCTGTAGCCCCCACTCCCTTACCCCCCGAATCCTGGGAGCGCCTCTGGAGATTACATACATAACTTTATATTTATTATGAGAAGAGATTCGCACAGAATGACACCATTGGAACAATAGATAATTGCAGCAGCAAAAGGAGTGACATTGTGACCTCTCACTTGTTTACGACCGTGAAACTGAAACTGGGATTTGCCCGATCTTGATCTCACGTTGTGTGATCATCATAATGATGAGTGTCACACTGCAGCGCCTCTGACCGAGATGTCCTAGGTTCGAGTCCTGATGGCAGGATTTTCGACACTAGTTTTTCAGCTAGGTCGAATTCAGTCACTGTCTGGAGGAGAATTCTAGCGGCTGCTCTGATCGGTAGTTTTCCGTAGTTTCTCCGATCTACACCAGGCGAATGCCGGAGCAGTACCCTAACAAACGGGCCACGGACCGCGCGCGCGCTCGATCCTTCCTCTTCCTTGTCCTATCGTCTCCCCTTACACACACACTTTCACTAACACGCACTACACTACCACATATTCCGGGAGACCGGTCGGGAGCTTAGAGCTAGTCCCGGCTGGGGGGGGGGGGTCCCGCAGGTGGGAGAGTCCTGGTTAGGGGGAAACCCCACTAGCCGATGGTAGGTCATCGCCGGATCTCGCCATCAAGCGGGGGAAGATCACCGCCATCTCCCGAGGAAAAACATGCATTACACTAACGAGACTAATGACCAAAGCAGTTGACGCAACCGGAAACACGAAAAATCAATCAATCAATTAATCAATGAGTGTCATGCTCATCGAAATTTCGACTTTTATGATCTTTAATTTCCTACTCAAGGGATGTGAATAGTGTGTTCCCTTCCCCTTACACTCTAACAAGAATAGAAAGGTGACTACAAAATGTGAATGACAGCTGAATGATTGTGAATATGATAATACATGTATATTTGGCAGGTTCATGGTAAGCATGTACATGGATGAATGATGAGACAATACAGATGTTCCCCTTATGTACGGAATGACGGAGGCAATAAAAGGGATGGTGCTGCAAACTCGCATATATTTTCCACAGCGCGCCTGAAGTTGAGGTCCCCCGATCTCATTTTTTGTGAGAATAATCGTAACAGAACAAGACCTTGGCCGTTGCAGCTAGACTCTGCAGCAATAAAATCCCGACAGTTAACAGCAAAAAAGAAACCAAGATACAAGTTTCTCGGATTATATTATTATGGCAACGGGCCATGCGTATAAATAAAGAAAATAGGAAATGGAATAAAGCGGAGCTGAACTCAACAAATTGAAACGAAACTACAACATTTTATACATAAATAGTTATATTATTTGCACTAAGCATTTATAATCCGTACGGGAGAAGTAGTATGTTCGTATGTATAAGTAGGAATGACAAAATTTGCGATGTAGGAGAGAACATGAATCCATGATCCAGATGTAGGTCTCATATATCGAAAAAACGAAGAAGTGAAGAGCTTTTATTCACAAGTTTTGAAACGAGGATGATATGAGACTTAAAGCTCAGAGATGTAAGAAAGACCGAACATTCTATAAATTATTGGACTACTGGACAGTAGCGGCCAGTAGTGCCAATGTGCCTTGGCATCACCAACAAAAAGGAAAGAAACGAATTTTTCACCACAAATGTGTGTATAAAATATCGTTGCTTCAAAATATGTTCTTTATAGTAATTCATTTGAACGAGCGCTTAGTAATTCGATGCTCTTTCAATACTTTCTTCAAACGCACAGGGCCCAATGCTATCTGTCGATCTCTTCCTCAACTTCTGAGCCACGCATGGATTGGCACCATCTCTGCCCATTTAACGCTGTGTAAAGTACATATACGCTGTGTTGGTTTGTATGCGTCTATTATGGATGAGACTGTGCCAAAAGCGGACTGGCACAGGAGTTCATGTTCTGTTCGATAAAGTGCACCAATGTCACTATCTTCATCGAGCAGACTATCTTGGGCTAAGGATGACCCCGATGCCCTGGTATTTCGTACGTCTTTCCTTGTGCTTCGCACATGGAGAGCCGGCGTATGTCGGAGCATTAGGCTTCCCCTCCTCTTCCCGTACCCATCTTCAGCGAACTCAGGAATCTGTGACCTCTTGAGATTACTGTGGGGGCTCAGGCTTTCAGGCTGAGTACTTTTATTTGTTCTTATTCCTTTTTAGTTTGTATTCAGTTTAATATTCAATATAGCTAAATAAATACGGTCACTGTAAAATTAAATTTTGATGCTCACGAATTCTATTTTAGAAATGACTAAACCAGTTTTAAAACTTCTCGTCCATGTTTAAAAACATAAGTGGTTTTTGATAGAGTTTTTGTGATAGTGGTTTTTGAAGTAGTTTTCGAGCTCAGTGCATCAACTGATGTCACTGTAGTGCCTCTAATCGAGAGGTCCTAGGTTCGAGTCCCAACGGAGGCAGGATTTTCGACATTAGCTTGTGAGCTAGGTTGAATTCAGTCGCTGTCTGGAGAAGTCTAGCGGCCGGCTGCTCTGATCGGTAGTTTTCCGTGGTTTCTCCGCCCAACACCAGGCGAATGCTGAAGCAGGACCCTAACAAACGGGTCACGGACCGCGCGCGATCTTACCTTTCTCTTCCTTATCCTATCGTCACCCCCACGCACACTTACACTAACATGCACTACACTACGACACGTGCCGGGAGACCGGTCGACGACTTAGAACTTGTCTCGGCTGGGGGCGGTGCCGCGCTGGTGGGAGATACCTGGTTGGGGCAAGCCCCGCTAGTCGACGGTAGGTCGGCGCTGGATCTCACCATCCAGCGGGGGAAGATCACTGCCACCTCCTGGTGAAAGCATGCACTACACTTACGGGACTAATGACCTCTGTAGTTGACGCGCCCGGAATCACTGATCAATCAATCATCATTATTATCATCGATGTTTTAATTTTAAGCACCGATAATTATTACAATCGATGATTTGTTATCGATGTCCACTAACTGGCACCACCAATAAAATTCCGTACCGGTCGCCACTGCTAAGGGATGATATGGTTGCGAAAGGAACACCCACCTTCGGCGCACGCGCAGGAGGCGAGGTCTTTGAAGCGATTCATGCGAGCTCGCTCAGTGCTGCGAAGCAACCACCAGATAAGGAGTCCGAGGCGAGTCTACAGCCATGACGTCGCCTCGGGTATATCAACTAACGACAAGCGATCGAAAGGCGGGCAACGAAATGAGCAACACACTGGTGACAAGTACATGTACGTGTACGTTCTGCCTACGAACTTCTGCCTTATTACAACCCTTCTGGAATACGGTGACTGCACTACGAACTGATACATCTTCTATTGGTAAGAAATTCGCTACGAACTTGGATATTTCTATTGGTGGATTGTTAATTTGTAGGTCTACGGTACGATTTGAATCGTGGAAGTTGTACTTACTAGACTCATATTATTGTTATTTGTTTATTCCTGCGTATTTGTTGGACATATCATACCATATAAGTTATGTTGAGAAAGCATTTCTCGACTTGCCCGCAGACGGCATGTATAAGCCTAGGTTGGGCGACAAGCCTTCAAGAAGGACGTCGACGGAAATGTAGGCACTATTAAACCAGAATGCGGCCTTCCTCGAAGCCAGCCAAGTGAGGTTTGCTTACTCAGCATAACTGGCATTATTGCATGTAATACCTCTTACAATGAACCATTACTCTATACACTTACAGTAATTACCCTTAACAGTTTCTGTACATCTTAACATCACCTAATACCTTTCAACATTGCTAGCTCGTTAAAATCATGCTTAATTTTCACTGTGAGAACTCTGACCTAAAAGTCTTGTAATGAGTTATTATTCGTCCGCATATGGAGAACAATCAAAATTGTTTTTAGTGTAATATTTATAAATCGTGTAATAGCCTTAATCAATGTCTTCAATCTACAAACAGTAAAAACCTCTTCATAATTCAATCTGTCAAAAAAGCGTCATCAAAACCACAAAAATCATGCCTAGCTGATATTTATCCCACAAATGTTAACAATACTCGTAATTTGAGGATATTTGTCACCGCAACGCAAATACACTGGTAATAATTGAAGAGTAAGGAATGCCACCAAGAATAACATGTTCTATCTACCTTAATGTTTCTTGTAGGAAAATAATAATGTTCTCAACTAAATATAATTTGTAATTTTAATATTTTTTTGCCTGCAAAGTATGTTTTCACTGTACTGTAATATTCTCAAATGAACATACTCTTATGATTTATTTTTCCAGTGGATAACGATTGTCCGTACTGTGAACAATGAGAACACATTTTATTTTCACATCTTCGTATGCGTTTTTATAACATTCTCTACCTAAAAGTATCACTTATCGATAATATTAAGAATCATCTTCATAATCATATACATACATTACGTAAAAATAAAGATTTGCGATTAACAATGAGAAAATCTCCCGTTTACAACACATCTGATAGATAATACACGAAGCGTTAGGGAAAGTGTAATGATCTTCTTTCCCTCAGTTAGAGTTCATATAAACTCACGTGGCAGTGCCATTCTTTACAAATAGGAACATTTTTTGTGACGGTCGTATTCGTGAAAATATCGGAGCGATCGACCGTAAATATTACGAACTGGTTTTGTATGAAATCTGTCATCCGTAAATTCAGCTATAATGTTTCTGGGACCGTTGATATGCTCTGCCTGTTAACATTTCGGTCACGTATTTCAATTGGGTATAATTCAGGGAAATGCACTTTGTTATTACCAAGTACAATTTGTATGAAATGAACCATTTTAAAGAGGGTTCTAGTATCCAAACAAGAGAAAGAGATTTTATATAGTATGTACGTCCAGGTTTCATATATGTACGTCCATCCATGTTTGAACGTATGTGTTTACCATGTATATTAAATGCTAATGGATTTGAAAACGTTAACATTTTTATTTCTTGTCTCTTGAAGCTTCGTAAGTTGAAGATTCATCATCACAGACCCGTGATAAATTATAACTTAATTTTTTATCAATTTACCATTATGAAATATTAGTTAATGTGTCACTGGAATGCTAAGCAAGTAAATTTCAAAATAATCAGAAACAAGAGAAAAATGGAATAATTGCCACGTATATCACAACTGTAAAAGTTGTGATGGTGTTTCAAGAGTTGTACTCTATTACGCTGAAGTATATTACATTACGTCCTCATACTTGAACTTGCTTTTTCATAACCCATCGTTAACGGTTTCCCAGACCACTCGTGCAATTCGGACATAACGCAAAGACCTAGTTGGAGCATAATAGTCAGGAAGAACCTGTTATATCTTGTGTCGGCAAAGCGCACCATTATCTTCTTGCTGTGTGCACCGTGTTGGTCGTTTCCTGGCCAGCGAGGTCGTAGGTAAGACCTCGTGGTTACTGGGTCGTTGAGGTTCCTAACAAGGGCGACGCCCTATTCCGCGCCTTGTGCCCTCGTAAAGGAGCCTTAGTGCATGTTAAAGAGGGGAAAGTGGCTCAGCATCCGGCGAAGAACAACGCACTATTCGTCTCAGAATTTCTGCCACCCCGCCCGTTGAAAAACACCTTTTATCCACAATTAACATTGTTGTTATAGCTTTAGAACTTTGTAGAATAGAAACACAAAACGCAACTTCTACATCACAATATACTGCTATAACATTAGAGTACCCATGCCAATATTTCACACTGAGTTTGTTCAAAATAAGTATTTTAAATGTGAAAATAACTCCATAATGGAACCGAGCTTCGAAACAACAGTGCTAAACTGTGCTATAGTACAGATACCGTGAGTGAACTGGGCGTTTATCAACAGAGAGATTTGAGACACGTGCGAACTAATTATCTCTGAATATCAAATAGTCTCTTTTATACATAACTCGAAATTTCGAACAGTTCCGAACACATATACTACGGAGTAGAGATACCCAGAAGAACGAACCACCCTAAAATGTAATACTGCCCATAAAGATCTCATTCCTTCACTTCTTTCGGACGGTCATAGCTTGTGGTCCCAACTGGATTTCAACAGAATTGAACGCGCAGTTTCCGAGTTACGCACGAACGAATGCTTTCGAGAATTTTTAAGTGTCATTTTTAATGAAACAACTAAATGTGCAGTTACTATTTCAAAATGTGTTGAGAAACCTTTCGTTCATTGTTGTGCGTTTTATAGATGCGTAAAAATGGGTGTTGATAACAGAAATAAAATATTCGGCGATAATATTAAAACTTACGAAAACTGTCATTCTTTTGGAGCTTCGTTCCCAGCGAATGCTTGGTTACAGAGTACAAATAAAATGTACATGTTTTTTGTGGGCAATTATAAAATAATGATTAATGGTAATTGGTTATTATGGACACGAAATAAATTGCCGTTCCCCACTACGCCACAATCTGAAGGTGAAAACATCCATGTCAAATGTGTAATTTGAACTAGCGAATCCACTATCTACGCTTTCCATTAGTTTATGATTTTATTACCACACGTTATTTGTTTATGAATTCATTATAAATCATATTCACTATCTTAAAAATACGAATTGATTTCAAGGTACCATGACATTTCTCTATGTAATGATTCTTCCATGTCTTTTGGGACCACATAGTCGGTACAGACTGCTGCGGATATGAAAGGAGGTGAAACTGATAATGATGGATTGTACTCGTAATAAACCATGTGTGTTGATGAATACTCTACAGAAATCACTATGGTTCTTTATGTAGTACATGTTGCAATACATGTGTATCAATATTAATTAACTCATGAGGCTTTCAGACAGAGAAGGCACCACCTTAATTAATTTTTCCACGATTCAAATAAAAATTTCTTACCGAACTGAATAAGAAATTCCATTTTTCTCGCGACGGCAAAGTAGAAGTTGAAGAATCTTCTATTTTTCTTCAACATGTTTAATGAAATTATATCTGAATATTTATAATTAAATTCATATCAAATAAACTAAAAATACCATTATTTTGTACAACGGAAATGCAATTTCGCAACATTTCTACGACTTACTAAACGGTTCTGTAATGAAAGAAACTAAATATTTCTGTGTATTATGTAAAACAAAACATACACTTACTGAGAGTCGCAAGAAGATGCAGTACATAAAGTGCTACATACGAAACGAATAGAACCAATTTTTTTTCACAACCTGCAAGTTTATTGTGAGCGATTTTCCCACTTTTTGATATCATAGTTGACACCAATTTACTACCTGACACGAAACGACGATATGGTCGAAAATCCAACGGATACATTTCATAATATAAACAGATTAAAACATATGATGAAATATTTCAAGTTATTTTCAAACGATTACCTCCGCAACCTGCATTCCGTACAAGAGCGTGTACTACACACAACAGGGCGATGAACGGATAACCTTGGACAGCAATCATGGAAACGGAAGCAGTGCACTTGCTGGCTGACGACCTAACGGCGGTCCGTCGGCTGCTTAAGGCCTCTTGCGCAAACGCGACTCCGAGTGCAGTGCAAGTTCAGCGGCCGCGCCGATGCACCGCGATGCCCTGCGTAGCCAGGGAATGCGCCGCCACCGGGCACGTGCCGCCCCTCCCACGCACCACAAACACGCACGTGCGTACGTGCCTCGCCCACAACTCCATGCTCAGCCGCGTTAGTGCGCATGGAACAAGTGAATAGGCTTTCTAGGAAATTCTTTTGTGTGACGCAAAAGTAAAAGTACGTGGAATGTTAAAAAAAAAAGAATGGCGCGGGATGTTCTGAACATGTTTTTTTTTAACAATCAAGTTTCAACAATAGCCTAGAGCACATGAGTACTGAAAGTAGGCTTTCTTGAGTACTAGTGCCTGGAAGATGTGACTTTCCTCTTACATTTCTAAGTATATTTTGAGAGTAAAACGACCACATATTGCCAGATGAAAACTAATTTTCCAAATAAGCTCACGATTTTTAAGCACAAGTTTCAAACTTTTTTATTTCGGTAATTGTTTTAAATGTTTGTGATTTGTTGGTCGTGAAAATGTACGAGTAAATTGCTACTGAATAAGGTATCATCATAAAAGTTTATCCATAATGCAGTTTGCTTATTCTCGAATAGTTTACATTCATTTATGCTTACGAATATCTAACGAGTACTCGTCATGTATCTAAACAGCGTAAAAAGGAAATTATTGATGATTTTCTTCGCGAATAAACTGTACTCATACACACACCTACGCCCCCCCACACACACACACACACCTTGTCAGCTTATTTTGTTATGTCAGTCACTTGAAAGGTAAACAGTTAAAACTGAGATAGAGTCGACTTTAAAGGAAGGCAATTTAGAGAGACACGTAATAACCCCCACAAACGCATTTTTCTAGGCAGTATCTTCACAAGATAATCTATTTCAAATGCATTGTGGTTGCACAAACAAGTTGTTCTATCCTGAGTTTAACAAAAGACTAAAACAAATGCGGAAGTATGCTAATACTCGGATGAGGAATGCGCCCTAAAGCACAAAAGCAACACTACATGAATGTGTTGGCCTCTGCATGTTCCACTTTCCACGCCCTTAGGAGGTGGGGAGGGGAGGGGAGGGGGCGCCGTTCCGACGCCGAACGGCGGCGTCGCGGCGCCGTCTCCTACAGAGCGTTCTCGGAGCCCTATTAGATAAAAGACTAACATGGAAACCCAATTTATTCAATAAATCAAATAAAACTTAGTCAAGTGAGTAAACTTAACCTTCTAATGAACTATAAATCACAATACAGTATAAAAATAGTATATTATTATTTAAATCAATAATTCGCCCTACACTAACATATGCCTGCTCTGTATGGCACAACTCCCATCAAATTATTAAAAACTGTTCAAAACAAATCTTTAGGTAAAAAATCATTAAAGCACCTTGCTTCATTAGCAATAGTCTAATACATCATGAATTATCGATTGCTCCAATCACTGAATTTCTGTCAAAATTAAATGAATAATTTTATTCTAAACTACAGTTTCTACTTTGTACCCCTCTTTTCAACCATGGAAAATCCACAAATTCAAGAATCAGAATCCTGTTTCCCTAAAGACGATTTTCGACCTCCATAGACATTTCTACTCAGGACTATGGACATAAAAATAAATAATAAAGAAGCATGTATTCAAAGCCTTTTAAGATAAAATCTCGTCAAAATTACATATAAAATACGCATAATCGTCATCAGGCAAAAAATTAGGGTAAAAATCCAAAATGTTCATATCATGTATCAGTTCATTTCTCTGAAAAGCTTGATCTGCTGAACAGAAAAGGAAAAGAAAGAAAGAAAGAAAGAAAGAAAGAAAGACAGAAAGACAGAAAGACAGAAAGACAGAAAGACAGAAAGACAGAAAGACAGAAAGAAAGAAAGAAAGAAAGAAAGAAAGAAAGAAAGAAAGAAAGAAAGAAAGAAAGAAAGAAAGAAAGAAAGAAAGAAAGAAAGAAAGAAAGAAAGAAAGAAAGAAAGAAAGAAAGAAAGAAAGAAAGAAAGAAAGACAGAAAGAAAGAAAGACAGAAAGAAAGAAAGACAGAAAGAAAGAAAGACAGAAAGAAAGAAAGACAGAAAGACAGAAAGACAGAAAGACAGAAAGAAAGAAAGACAGAAAGAAAGAAAGACAGAAAGAAAGAAAGACAGAAAGAAAGAAAGACAGAAAGAAAGAAAGACAGAAAGAAAGACAGAAAGAAAGAAAGACAGAAAGAAAGAAAGACAGAAAGAAAGAAAGACAGAAAGAAAGAAAGACAGAAAGAAAGAAAGACAGAAAGAAAGAAAGACAGAAAGAAAGAAAGACAGAAAGAAAGAAAGACAGAAAGAAAGAAAGACAGAAAGACAGAAAGACAGAAAGACAGAAAGACAGAAAGACAGAAAGACAGAAAGACAGAAAGACAGAAAGACAGAAAGACAGAAAGACACAGAAAGACAGAAAGACAGGAAAGACAGAAAGACAGAAAGACAGAAAGACAGAAAGACAGAAAGACAGAAAGACAGAAAGACAGAAAGACAGAAAGACAGAAAGACAGAAAGACAGAAAGACAGAAAGACAGAAAGACAGAAAGACAGAAAGACAGAAAGACAGAAAGACAGAAAGAGAAAGACAGGTAAGACAGAAAGATGAAAGACAGAAAGACAGAAAGACAGAAAGACAGAAAGACAGAAAGACAGAAAGACAGAAAGACAGAAAGACAGAAAGACAGAAAGACAGAAAGACAGAAAGACAGAAAGACAGAAAGACAGAAAGAAAGACAGAAAGACAGAAAGACAGAAAGAAAGACAGAAAGACAGAAAGAAAGACAGAAAGACAGAAAGACAGAAAGACAGAAAGAAAGACAGAAAGACAGAAAGAAAGAAAGAAAGAAAGAAAGAAAGACAGAAAGAAAGACAGAAAGAAAGACAGAAAGAAAGACAGAAAGAAAGACAGAAAGACAGAAAGACAGAAAGACAGAAAGACAGAAAGACAGAAAGACAGAAAGACAGAAAGACAGAAAGACAGAAAGACAGACAGACAGAAAGACAGAAAGACAGAAAGACAGAAAGACAGAAAGACAGAAAGACAGAAAGACAGAAAGACAGAAAGACAGAAAGACAGAAAGACAGAAAGACAGAAAGACAGAAAGACAGAAAGACAGAAAGACAGAAGGACAGAAAGACAGAAAGACAGAAAGACAGAAAGACAGAAAGACAGAAAGACAGAAAGACAGAAAGACAGAAAGACAGAAAGACAGAAAGACAGAAAGACGGAAAGACAGAAAGACAGAAAGACAGAAAGACAGAAAGACAGAAAGACAGAAAGACAGAAAGACAGAAAGACAGAAAGACAGAAAGACAGAAAGACAGAAAGACAGAAAGACAGAAAGACAGAAAGACAGAAAGACAGAAAGACAGAAAGACAGAAAGAAAGACAGAAAGACAGAAAGACAGGAAAGACAGAAAGACAGAAAGAAAGACAGAAAGACAGAAAGACAGAAAGACAGAAAGAAAGACAGAAAGACAGAAAGAAAGAAAGAAAGAAAGAAAGAAAGAAAGAAAGAAAGAAAGAAAGAAAGAAAGAAAGAAAGAAAGAAAGAAAGAAAGAAAGAAAGAAAGAAAGAAAGAAAGAAAGAAAGAAAGAAAGAAAATTAAAAAAAGCGTTCTCGGGGCATTGCTTCGCACCGCAACGCGCCGTACCGCAGCGCGCACCGCCCGCATCGCGTGGCGTCGCGTCGCGGCGCGTCGCGGCGCGTCGCCTGGCGTCGAGCGTCGCCGTCGCCGTCGTGCGGCTTCCGGAATGCGGTGACGGTGGTGGAGGCAATGGCGGCGGCCGGCCGTAGTGATGGCGGGAGCGGGGGTGGGGATGGGGGAGGAGACAGCGGCGGCGGAGGCCCAAGAGGCGAAAGAGGAGGCAGGAAAGAGAAGGGAAATGCGGAAGAGGACGACGACGAGGAGGAGAGGGATGAGGGGAGGACGAGAGGGACCAGAGGAGGAGGGCGACGACGATGACGAGGAAGTTGAGGAAGAGGATGAGCACGAATATGAGAAATATGAAGACGAGTAAAGAGAGGAGGAGAGGGGCGAGAGGAAGGAGGGCGAGGGAGAGGTGGGCGAGAAGGAGAACGACGATGACGAGGATGACGAGGACGAGGACAAGGAGGAGGACGAGAAGGTCGACGAGGACGAGGAGGTGGACAAGGTGTTCGAGGAGGACAAGGAGGCCGGCGACGTAGAGGGTGAGGATGAGGTCGAGGAAGAAAAAGACGACGAGGAGAACGAAGATGACGAGGAAGACGGAAAGGGTGAAAACGAAAAAAAGGGAAGGAAGAGGAAGAAGTGAAAGAGGAAGGGACGAATTAGGAGGAGAGATTGAGGAAGAGGAGAAATAGGAAAACGAGAATTCGGCGACGTACACGTTGACGATGCAATAGCACCGACGGTAGTTGTGGTTGTGGCGGAGTTTGCAAAGATGGGGGCAGCGGAGGCGGCGAGACAGCGTTGGCGAAGGCAACGGCGATGGCTGAGGTGGCGGCGTAGACGAGACGATGGCGGCATCCGCGGAGTAATGTATGCGGGACAGGTTCCCTTCCGCCGCAGGGAATCTTAATTGCGTTCGCCGGAGCCGAGGAAGCGCTAGTGACGGAGTCCCCTGGCGCAAACACAGCCAAGATGCCCGACGACGGAGTCATCGTAGGACGACGAAATGACGAGGACAACGGCTGACGAAGGAGCGGATGGGAATGGCAATGCAATGAAGATGATAACTTCATTTTACTATCTCCCTACGCAGTAGAGGGAAAGTTATGTAAAGCTGCTCAAAAAACGAAAAAGTGGATAAATACAGTTGCTAAATTTATAAAAAAAATCCTCTAACACATAGTGTGGCCAGAATCCATGTTTTGTAGGACCTTGATACCGAAAAATCGAATAAAGACAAAAAGTCTGTCTGTCTGTTCGTCCGTCCGTCCGTCCGTCCGTCCGTCGTCCGTCGGTGTCTGTCTGTCGGTATGTGAACAACGCTAGTGGCTAAACCGTCCATACGATTTTCTCCAAAATTGATATTCTCCAATCGATCTGACAGGTTTCGCGGCTCCTTGATTTTGAAACCGATATTTTAATGTTGCTGAGTACTTTACATGAAGCCCTTGAGACATTTTCCAAATTTCCAAAAACAATGGTTCAATCGATTTTGATTAACTTTTCTTGTTTGGTAATGTGAAGGACGTATAAGAGAATGGTGCAGATTTCAAGTTCCTTGAAAAGTTAAATTTTTCGAAAATTTCATAAATTCAAAATTTTTTCTGCGTCTTCCTACAACTACTATAATATTTTTCCATTAATAAAGTCTGTCCATTAAAGATGGTTTTGCAATAAGGTCATGTACAACTTTTCGAAAATTTGTATATTTTCCCGTAATTTTGCGTGAAAGTAAGGGTGACAAATTACGAGCTGTTTTAGCACCATTCGTTTTTTCAAATAGAGTAAGCAACGCAGTCAAAGCAGATTAACCTATAGTTTTAAGAAGACAGTTAGTAGAAATGGACTGGCTTGCAGAACTTAGCATCCCGTTATTCTACAAAAAAATATTTATGAGAGAACACACATAAATGAAAAATAAGTTTAAATGGCAATTTGGCTTCCAAAACACTTTTTTTCTGCCGACCGATGGGTCATGTGCCAAGTGCCTCCTTACTTAACTGTTTTTTGAAAGCTGTAAAAACGAAGCGGTCTGCTGTATGGATAAATAATTGTTCTATAGCCACATGATGTGATTTTAATATCTGTAGATCCGGAGATTGCCTTGTATGAAACGGTAAACAACGCGTAATTATTCTCCAACGTTTTCGAGAATAAAATATTAAAAAGTGGCAATTAAAATTTGTTTCTTTGAGAGTTTCTTGAAGGTTATAATAAACTTCTTAGTTTACTAGCAACAAATATCGACGTTCGTATATCTGATAATCCTGTCATTTCCGTAGCCTTGTTAGCAATTGGAATAGTTATCTTGAAACTTTTATAAATAAAATGAGTATATTTTGACAAGTACCGAATGGCATACTCAGAATATTATAAGAATATTCGTTTCATAATCGCCATTAGTTTTTCCAATTCATCCACGGAAAAAGTAACTTGGCAATTAAAGATAAAATCATTGTAAATGTCATGAGATGTTAATGTCGTATGAAGAAATATTATCCTAAGCAAATACGGACATTTCTGGTAGCAAAGAGGTGAGATTTTTCAAAAAGTACGCTTTAAATAAAATTAGTTCTAGGATGCTACCTTATGGTATGCCTGATTGTGTGGTGGACGACATAGTAAGTGTTTCCTATTTGAACTGAGAAATTATCTGCCAAGAAATTACGATGTACAAAGAGATCGTCAAGAGAGATAGTAGATCGCTTAAATTATGAAGTTTGCGAAGATAACCAGGATACTAAATTATAATGCCAGCTTAGTTTGTGTACTTGGGGCAAGGAAACTCTGAGAAGAGGTATGGCGCTGAGCATCTCAGGACGGGAAGCATCTCATGATGGCAGGTGTTCTTTGTGTAGTTGTATTGCTGCCAGTTCCGGGATTGAACTTGGTCTGCGAATTTTTTTCTTGCTTTTGTGTTGACGATACTGTGGAAGTATTTATGGACATTATTGAACAGCCTCAATTGGAGCCTTCTAGTAGCACTGCTACTAGGAGCACAATTGATATGGATTTGTATATTGTCTTGTCTTTCTGCCCAGGATATCCTATGGTTGTAAGATGCAGCTGATATTCTGCAAAGTATTTTTTTTAATTTCGTGAATGAACAGTAAAAACTATATGTAACATATGGGGGAGAAGTATAATCTGCAGTCGTTTTCTTCAGTTTTAGAATCTATTCCCCATCCTTCTACCAGAAATAGTTGAACGATGAATAAAAGTGCCAACCAAGTACCAAAGTGAGGTTAGCAACATTTGAAAACTAGAAATTTTCGCCTCTTGTTATAGACGTATTGCGAATATTTGACATTGTAAAGGAATGGACATTGCAAGGACACTGTAAGGATCTTGCAAAGGAATTTCGCTCCCAAATCATAGAGGTAGAAAGGATATGCGAATAATTACGGAGATAAGGGTATTGCTAAAATACGCGCACATTTTAAGGAGTGAAGTGAAAGCACTCCAAGTGAAAGCACAAGGCAGGGAAGATATTGATGACTGATGTATGAACGTTGGTGAATTGGTGTCGGACTTCTTTTATACGCATTGCTCTGTGAAATCGAATTCAGACGATTCTCGGCCGGAGTGTCAGGAATGTACAGGAATGTCAGCGATGAGAGTTTGCGGATTAACGTCAAAAATATACATTTTTCAGTCCAAATCAAAACTGTTTCATTGATTTCGCATATGTCCCGGGTTTACGAATATTTAACGAAATTTTGGATACCTCTCACATGGCCGCAGGCTGTGTAGTTTGTTTCAAATTTCTAGGCGCATTGGAAATTAGTTATAACGATGCTTGTATTTGTTTGCGTTCCTGGGTATCTAGAGATACTATGTACATCACTTACACGGCTGGAGGCTACGTAGCATTCTTTTATTTTCTGCGCGCATTGGAAGTAGTAATATACAATAGAGCACCCAAGGGGAAAGGGTGATCATAGGGTTTCATCGGCCCTCCCCCAGACGTCAATAATGCACATAAAAAATAGCGTTTTCTAATTTTCGATGCTAACGTAAGCCACCCAATTGTTAACGTGATAGATATTAACTATAAGTTAAACAATTACTATTTAACTATAAATTGTGGGAATTCGGGTTAAGTGTTGTTGACGTTCATATGCGAAGAAATAAAAGAGGTCATCTTCGTCAACATAGTATTGCCACCTTTGCCTACTATGTTGGCGAAAATGTCCTCTTTTATTTCTTCGTATGTAACTATAAGTTAACTTCGCATTTTAACTATCTTCGACGTGGAATAAGTTACGACGCCGATAGGGATATTGAAAAGAAAACCAATAGATTTCAATCAACATGCGGGATAATAAATAGAACCCTCCACAATAAAACATTAAAAGATACAAAAATCAAATTTTACAAGACAATGGCTGTCCCTGTTCTTTTACATGCAGTGAATCGAGATAATTCAAGAGAGAGTCAAAAGTAAAATCCAAACAGCCGAAATGAGATTCCTCAGGAAAGTTGAAGACTGCACCAAATAGTCTTCTACAAAGATCTGGACATTTGTAACATAAATGAACTAGAAAATTATAAAGATCTTGGAGACACATACGAAGAATGGACGCCAGTGGAATCTCCCATCTGGCAACGCTCTATCGACCCACTGACAAAAGAGATGTCAGAAGACCTAAGAAAAGGTGGCAATAATAGTGATGTTAATAATAATATTAATAATAATAATAATAATAATAATAATAATAATGAAAAAGAAGAATACTTTGAAGACGGAACAGGTACATGTGCCTACTCCTTGAAGTGATGAAGTTAAATAAAAATAATATATATTATATTCAGCATAATGAACAACTCTTTATAAGAAAACATCAAATCGACTGGATACTATACCTGCACCCCTCCCCTCAATTAACCTGGGTACACCTTTTGTATAACGGGTATCCGTACTCACTCTGGCGTAATGCGCCCTTTCTCGTGTTTGCACACTGATAACTAGTTTTTTATGTAATTACTAGAGTAAAAACTAGAGTTTTATGTAATTACATTTTTTTCTTTCAACTCACCGTTCTCAAATTTGTAATCTTGGCGAATCGTCACCGTCCTAACACAATATCCAAGTTTTTCGTTACATATTTTTATATATATAGCACTATATTACATATTTTGCCATTTTCACAAAATATGTTTTATTCTCTCAATTTTATAACATATTTTTTTTATTAAAAGTGATAATTTTAAAAAAAGCGAAATTCTTTCCTATTTAATGCATTACAGCGTGCGAGTTTCTCTACGTGAAGACGTGGTCGGATGTTCTCATAGTCTCGCGCGTCTGCTTCGGTTATCTCTGTGCGCGTCAGCGACTGAGATCGTAGGTCCCAGGTCGTTGAGTGTCATTTTTAGGTGTGAAAACTATCACTAACAGCGCTCTTCGTGATATTTAACCCCAATTTCCGAGAAACATTGTCGATCGCAGACGATCGCGTTGGATGTGAATGCTGCACGCTGCAGTGATTGGTTTGCTGGTGGCAGAGATCGGCAGTTTTACGATGGCTCATATTGCGACCAGTCTGGCTGGTAAACTACGATCCGGGAGAGAAATAGATGAAGCATTTACTACTAGCGGGAAGGTTGTGTGGTGCAAAGTGTGCAATAAAACCATTGAATGCTCTATGAAGCCTCAACTTCAATAAAATGCCTTAAGTGCACTTCACGCTAAAAACAAACAGAAGAACAATTCAAAGAAGCTAGTGTTGTTGACATAAATGAAACCAGGAAGCACAGAAAATGATTTTTTCAAGGATATGTGCCGGGCTATGATAATTGTCAATATTCCGTTGAATAAATTGCAAGTTCCTGTTTATAGATCGTTTCTTGAAAAATATTGTGGGCGTGCTGTTCCGGATGAATCAACCCTCCGCAAGAAATATTTGGATATCTGCTATCAAGAAACGCTTCAAAACATTAGAGCAGATGTTGGCGATTCATTTGTGTACATTGCCGTTGATGAAACAACAGATGTTACGGGTCATTACGTAGAAAATTTTGTAATAGGAAAACTGTTCCGAGACCACTTCTAAGCCCCCCCTCTTAACAAGCAAATTTCTAGAACGCACAAAATTTGCGACAATTTCGAGATTTGTAAATGATGGGTTAAAGTTATTGTGGAGTGATAGAGTGAAGGAATATAAGGTACTTGTAATGTATTCAGATGCTGCAGCATACATGAAGAACGCAGCTGTTTCGCTTGAAGTGTTTTATACTAATTTAATCCATGTCACTTGTTTAACACGGACGTCAACGTGTTGCCGAGGAAATACGTGCTAATTTTACTAAATTGAACATGGTTATTTCAAGCACGAAGATAGTGGTTTTGAAAGCTCCGTTGCGCGTTGAGACTTACTGAGAACTATTACTTGGTGTCTCTCTTCCTCCTGAGCTTGCACTAACACGATGGGGAACATGGTTGCAAGCTGTGTACTTTTATAGTGCAGATCTACAGGACGTGAAGTCTATTATTGATTTCTTTCCTGGTGATTCTTCTGTAGCAGTGAGTGATGCACTAAGTATTCTCATGGATGCTAGTGTTCCTTGCGATATTGCTTTCATAGACAGTAATTTCTGCTGGATTGCTGATTATATAACTCAACTTGAAGCTGTTGGTATATCTCCAAAGGCATCAATGTATATTGTTACAAAAGCCAAGAATTACTAAAAGGCTGTGGGAGGAGATGTAGGTGAGAAAGTGTTTAACAAGTTCAATGCAGAATTGCAGAAAATTCCAGAATATGAAATATTATTGAAAGTTCACAATATATTGTGCGGAAATGAACAGGACGTTTCAGAAGAAATTTCACTGAAACACGTACCTTTACTGAAATTCGCCCCTGTAACATCGTGTGACGTTGAAAGCTCTTTTTCTTCGTACAGAAACATCCTTTCAGATCGGCACCAAAATTTAACTCTTGAACATTTAGAGAAGTATCTTTGGTGCAGTGTGAAAAATAATTTATTTTAAAACAATTATCAGAATTAAAATGGAAAATTAACTCCGCAGCCTATGATATGTGAATATATTACAGTATTTGTCACATCGCGGATCGAAATGAATGCTTTAAAGAAAGTTAAAATAGTTATTTTTAATACACTACTTACTACGTCTTTTTATACTACACATTTTTTTTAAAAAACACGCTGGTGCTCTTCAAATGATTTTTAAAGAGATCGTTTTCTTTTTAAATATTTCTTCAGGAATGTTTTATAAATTTGATTTCGTATTATGTGATTGTGTTTTCTAATAAGTGTATTTTGATATTACGTATTATATCCGATATTACATATTTGTTACATATTCTTACTGTTTTCATTACATATTTATGTACATATTTCGACGTTTGATACTACATATTTTTCCGGTCTCTACTGATAACAATCGTCTGGACTTTGCGTCTGCTCGCGGTCGTTGTCACAAAGTAGAGATATGAGAAGAATATATATAGAGAGACAAAATATGCAATCGTTGTCACAAAGTAAAGACGGTAGCGAGAGGAAGGTACTCTCATAAATAAGTTGTTACCACTGCAGTAAAAGTGCTAAAACCACTCTCACTGTGATCTTAGTAATTGTATCACTGTTTGTCAAATTAATCACTAAACACTCGACCGAAAGTGCCAGGATATACAACTTCTTACAGACTGGTAACCGACCCCGCACACGATGATGGTGCACCAAGGTGTTAGGTACAAGTCGCTTTGAGGGGGACGGCGGAACGAGTAATGATCAAACACAGGTGCGCGGGCTGAGCTGCAACCGTTTATGAACTTGCCTCGTGTGCCCACAAGGAGTTTACTGGAGAGCGCGGGGAGCGAAGGTAATTTATGGTAAGTGGAGCTATTTTCAGAAAACGCAGTGTTTGCTCCTGTAATGTGAAGTTGTTTAAACGCAAGACCCTCTGCATAACAAGAAGTTTCAGAGTTGTTCTAGGGAATCTTCGGATACGCGGTTTAGCAGCGGTTTTGCAAAAGGAACTCAAACGGTTTGCGAGAGGAAATATAATTAAGACATTTGTGATTGTGTAAATATGTTATTTATTATTAAGGAAGACAATCGATTTCTTGAACTTAGGTTATCTATCGTTCAAACACGAAATCTTTTAAACAAAATACTGAAATTTAAAAAAATAACAGTATTTTACAATATATTGTAAAAAATAACAAAGAATAATTCTTAGGTTATATATAATCTTATTAATAAAAAGTTTTTTTTATAAATGACATAAGAGAGATCATTAATCAACACTTACACTCTTCAATTAAGTACCACTGCAGTTTCGGTGTATTCAAACAAATCCTAGCGGTTTAAATTGATTGTTAACATCCTCTTCAACTACATGATCCAGAAGAACAGATAAATTCTGCCAGAAAATAAAGACGATTTCATATCAAAGACCGAAACAGATCTAATGTGTTATCGTTTCTATGCAGTAAAATATTCATGGTATTTTAGGAGAGGTATTAAAGAAGAACAATGAGATATAGATCACCGGTCATCCATCCCCTCAGGGCAGGACAAGGTTCCTTGTCTTCCTTGTGCTCCTGTGTTGTTCCGTAAGAGTGAGCTCGACAAGAAAGGAACGGAAGACTGTGTTGGCCAGGGTTGGAACCATTGATTTAGGAGCTTGCTGGAAGTTGACTACCACAACCGCAGCTATCTCCGTGACTTGTTTCACAATGTTTACAAACCCTTCCGTCCTGTATTAGGATGCTTTGCTCCGGATCGTGTGATGCAGCTCCAAACAGTAAAACCCTCTCTCTTGCCTTTGCCACTCTATTGGATTACCACTACTCTCACTCCCATTTCACTTTTTATTCATTTTTATTTACTCACTAGTGAGAACCCGTCAAAATATGACGGTGTGATCTAAGATAAATGTAAAATTCTGTGCCCAAACTAATGTTCACAATATGTTGCGTTGCTTAAATCTTCAGGGTATAACGAAGATATTCTGTGATGTGGAGTTCACAAAATTTTGAACCATGACCTGGTGGCAATGCAATATCGGTACCAAATTACACAAAAGAAAGACCACTATTATACTGACGGATATTATTTCTAAAGTTTTTTGATGTGTCATAATCTCCTATAAACAACTGTTTGATTTCTTCTGGCATATTGCTCGAAGAAAAACTTATTTTCCCATGTAAGCAACACAAAGTAAACTTGTTTACAGAATTTCTCTGACATGGGAAGTACAAAGTAGAACAAAACTGACATTTCATAGACAATAACCTAACAGAAAACGAAATGACCTCACTATCACGACACATACGCTGACTTTCTCTTTCCCTGCTCCCAGTCAATGTACTACGTTTGCGTCTTTTGGGGCGCGTGGGCAACGATTCGGAATTCGACATAACCTGTGAACAACTTCCCTACAACCGAACAAAACACACTGTCCGAATGTTCTCTACAAAATACACTACAAAAGCAAATACTGTATATGCAAACTGTCATCTTCACAATGCAATTATTACACTGAAACAAAACCTTGACGAATTGTGAACAAATCTCAACAATCAAAACAAAACATCAAGTAGCGCCACCATCAAGTGGCGGGGATGCACATCTGTCGACTCATATATATCAATTTTAAAACAGCCACCCTTTGGAACAAAACAATTGACTATTGATAAGCGTACTATTAAAGAATGATTTAATTAATTACTTTACACCGTAAATGTTGGTGAATCAACACACACAATATCTGATAACACATCTAGGGATCACATTCTTTCATTTAAAGGAAAAAATACTACAATCGGTTCAGTAGAAACTCTAAACGAAGCCATGGCAGAATACCTTATTTTTTTAAATATATAGATTATTCTAATTTCGCAGAATAAAATTTTCGTTTTAATAGCTTCGTTTTAATGGCTAAATGTTTTCTAAAAAATATAAGTTTTTTCATTTATCGTTGAAAAATAATTTGACAATATACTACCTGCGTCTGGTGACTATGCAATGCTTTGTAGTCATTTCAAATAATAGCCATTTACCCCCATGCAAATTAACATCTGGCAAATATCGACAAAATTTGTGACGAATAATCTTATCATAGGTAATATCACGACTGCTATGGAAATTGTCGATAAATTCCCGACTCGCGGAGCAACGATTATTCCATGAATGAAGTTACGACCAACACAGTTCCAAACAGCGCTAAATATTGAAAATACCTGAAATTATGTTAAAATCAAAGAAGTTATGTTATAGTACATACGCGTTCTATTGCACATTAACACAGCAATTGACTTTCACGAATGATATGGTCAAACTAAAAAAGTCGGATAATCGTGATATTATTATTATTATTATTATTATTATTATTATTATTATTATTATTATTATTATTATTATAAAATATTTCAAAACACTGTGTGTGTTTCAAACTTTATTGCCACTACAGAGCCACTGACCGGGAAATCCTAGGTTCGAGTCCTGACGGCGACAGGATTTTCGACACTAGCTTTTCAGCTAGGTCGAATTCAGTCGCTATCTCGAGGAAAATTTTAACTGCCGGCTGCTTTGATCGGTAGTTTTCCGTGGTTTCTCCAATCAACACCAGGCGAATGCCGGAGCAGTGCCCTAACAAACGGGCCACGGACCGCGCGCTATCTTTACTTACACTGACATGCACTACACTACCCCATATTCCGGGAGACCGATCGGGAGCTTCGAGCTTGTCTCGGCAGGGGTGGTGCCCCGCTGTGGGAGAGTCCTCGTTAGGGGAAAACCCCGCTAGCCGACGGTAGGTCGGCGCCGGATATCGCCATCTAGCGGGGAAGATCATCGCCATCTCCCGATGAAAAAAACATGCACTACACTTACAGAACTAATTACCTATGCTGTTGACGCGCCCGGAATCACTAACCAACCAACCAACAATATTATTGCAAAATTACACTCGTCCCAAAATTTTTAAATTCCTATTCATATCATTTACGAGTAAATTCTTCATAAATGTAATTTATTTGTAATATTTCGACCCAAACGTTCTACACATAATCAAAAAAATCTTGGAATATTAAAAATGTAAATATTTCAAAATACATTTTTAAAATGTTTTTATTCCATATTCGTCCTACGCGCCTAAGGTATTCTCACCATAAAAAATATACTACTAATCATATGTACATTAAATTTGTTTTGAAGAGCACACTTTCCTTCGTAATATGGTATCTGTAATAAGCATTTCCTCTACGTACTTGCAATCGGTTCCATCTGTTGTCGACAATATTGATTCGACATTCTGAGCGCGTGGCCGCGGATTCGATTCCCCAAAGTGCTCTCTATAACCCATGTTGCCCTAGACTCCAGAGAGCAACTGGGGAGCTAGCTAAATTTAACGGTGGCGAAACGTGATCGTGAAATTCTGCAATGCAGTGATACGAAATGTGTTCACCACGGTAACGCTGGCGTTTGTAGAGGGGGAAGTGGTGGCGTTGGAGTAGGGAGATGCCTGGCTGATGGGGTATGGTGGCGGGAGCGAAGAAAAGAAAAAGGATGAGTGGGGTGAATGACTGTGACGGTGGTCCCAAAATAAAGGTCGCCGCTTATCCCTGTACGTTTCCGGAAACGAAAAGATATCATAGAGATCTCTATTCGAGGTACCGGTAGCGGTAGCTCAGTGCATCAACTGATGTCACTGCAGCGCCTCTGACCGGGAGGTCCTAGGTTCGAGTCCTGACGGCGGCTGGATTTTCGACACTAGCTTTTCAGCTAGGTCGAATTCAGTCGCTGTCTGGATGAGAATTCTAGCGGCCGGCTGCTCTGATCGGTAGTTTTCAGTGGTTTCTCCCATCACCACCAGGCGAATGCCGGAGCAGTACCCTACCAAACGGGTCAGGGACCGCGCGCGATCTTTCCTTCCTCTTCCTTGTCCTATCCTCTCCCCTTACACATACACTTACACTAACATGCACTACACTACCACATATTCTGGGAGGCCGGTCGGGAGCTTAGAGCTTGTCCCGGCTGGGGCGGTGCCCCGCTGGTGGGAGAGTCTAGGTTAGGGGAAACCCCACTAGCCGACGGTAGGTCGGTGCCGGATCTCGCCATCCAGCGGGGGAAGATCACTGCCATCTCCCGAGAAAAAAACATGCACTACACTAACGGGACTAATGACCACAGTAGTTGATGCACCCGGAAACAAAAAAATCAATCAATCAATTCTGTGCCATAACAGTTATTGCGTTTTTTCTCCAACACCTCTCCCACTAAAATATCTTTGCAAGATTCCGGCACGTTTCAACACAACTGTTATTATTACAAATAAATTCGGCACCACGTATGACTAAATTTAAAACTTCAGAATCATGTATAAAGCAATATAATAAAAAAATTAGTTTTTCGATTTCTTTCAAAAAGGCTTTTGAGGAATACGTCGAGATTTGTATTATTAAAAAGTTAAAGAAAATTAAAACTGTGAGACAAAAACAGTTCATAAAATGTCAAAGCTCTCGTCGTACGTGGAATTCACACGAGATACCAGAGCTCATCACAAAATAATCGTGCATCGCGTGCCACGTGTGGGCGTGTCACAGAAACAATCGTGCATGACACGTGACTCAGTGGACAGTGAAGGTATTTACGCGACCATCTCCGCCTCCGCCCCCGCAGCCGCTCCCGCTCCCGGGCGCCGGCCTGGGGAAGGGGCGAACCTCTACTCGGCAAACAGTGCGTGACGTCACGCAGTTCGTTGCACTGCCCAGCGGCAGACCCGGAAACAAAAATTGTGGGTATGTCAATGCGGAGACAAGCACCCGCCGCGTGTTTGTCGAGCGCCCGCGACAGCAGACGCGGAGGGGGGCGGGGCTTGTGATGACGGCAGAGCTGGATTGTGATGTTGGAGATGTCGGTAGAGATGGTACTTTGAGTAGACAGGAGTGGCAGTGTGAGGTCAGTGGTGTGGTTGATTGATGAATATTACCGAGCACGTCAACTGCTGTGGTATGTCCCGTTAGTGCAGTGAACGCCTCGACAAGTTCCGCCCCCGCCGAATAGTGGGATTCGGCGCCGACCTACATGTTGGCTTGCGGAGAATGCATTCTCCAGATATCTCCCCAGCTGGGAAGTGCCATAGGCTGGACATTGCTTTAAACTTCCGACTGATCCACAAGTGTGTTAGTGTAGTGCATGTAAGTGGAAGTCTAAGTAAGGAGAGAGAATAGGACAAGCAAGAAGTCCGTGGCCCGTTCGTTAAGGTACTATTCTGTCAGTGACCTGATGTTGATCGGAGAAATCGTGGAAAGCTACCAATCTGATCATCTGACCGCTAGAATTCTTCTTCAGACAGCGGCTGAATCGATCTAGGTATCAAGCTAGTATCGGAAAATTGCCACCGTCGTAATTGTCACCGGTGTAAGTGATGCGGCGCCTGGGGTAGCGACGATGGCGGTTTAAGTGGCTGCGGCGGCGGGGGTACGGACGATGGCGGTTTAAGTGGGTGCGGCGGGGGTAGCGACGATGGCGGTGTAAGTGGCTACAGTGGCGACGGGGTTAGGGACGATGGCGGCGGCGGGAGTAGGCCAGGGCCGATGGCAGCTTAAGTCGCTGCGCAGGCGCCTGGGGTAGGGACGATGGCGGCGGCGACGGGGGTAGGGCCGATGGCGGTTTAAGTGGCTGCAGCGGCGACGGGGTTAGGGACGATGGCGGCGGGAGTAGACGTGGGCCGATGGCAGTTTAAGTCGCTGCTGAGGCTCCTGGGGTAGGGACGATGGCGGCGGCGACGGGGGTAGGGCCGATGGCGGTTTAAGTGGATGTGGCGGCGACGGAAGTAGGGTTGATGGCGGTTTAAGTGGCTGCGGCGGCGGCGGGGGTAGGGACGATGGCGGTTTAAGTGACTGCGGCGGCGTCTGGGGTAGGGACGATGGCGGCGGTGACGGGGGTAGGGCCGATGGCGGTTTAAGTGGATGTGGCGGCGACGGAAGTAGGGTTGATGGCGGTTTAAGTGGCTGCGGCGGCGGCGGGGGTAGGGACGATGGCGGTTTAAGTGACTGCGGCGGCGCCTGGGGTAGGGACGATGGCGTCGGTGACGGGGGTGGGGCCGATGGTGGTTTAAGTGGATGTAGCGACGACGGGAGTAGGGATGATGGCGGTTTAAGTGGCTGCGGCGGCGACGGGAGTAGGGACGATGGCGGTTTAAGTGGCTGCGGCGGCGCTTGGGGTAGGGACGATGGCGGCGGCGAGGGTAGGGCCGATGGCGATTTAAGTGGCTGCGGCAGCGGCGGGGGTAGGGATGATAGCGGTTTAAGTGGGTGCGGTAACGGCGGGGGTAGGGACGATGGCGGTTTAAGTGGCTGCGGCGGCGCTTGGGGTAGGGACGATGGTGGCGGCGGCGGGGGCAGGGCCGATGGCGGTTTAAGTGGCTGCGGCGGCGGCATGGACGGTAGTGCCTGCATCAGCGGGGAGGTGATGGGGATGGTGATGGAGGTGGAGGGGAAGAGCGTGATCCGGCTCCGCGAGACCGCCGGTGCGCCGCGCGCGCGCATGCGAGATGAGCTCGGGGACGGCGGGCGCAGTTTACACGTGTTGTCCCTCGGGCGCCGACACTGCCTGGCCGGGCGGATGACGCCATCGGCACGTGTGTCCTGTTTGAGCACCAGAGAGCACTCCGTTCACAAAGCACATGAAAGATGATTCGGGGGCTTTCTTTTTTACACTTCATCTGAATTGCCTTTTATATCTCTCCTACCTGGATAGCTAGTTAGAGTGGTTAGGCAAATCGATTTCTTTACACATTTTTATTCTTTAACTCAATTTATGTACAAAACATAATGCTTGTACTGTGGATTTTCTGTGACCAGATACGGAACTATTTATTAGTTTAATTTTTCTTTACTGCACACTGTTTAATTTACTTCTTCTACTCGTATTTTTTCATTTGATGATGAATTAACAAAACTCTACATACCTTCATTTCAATAAAGAAGTTAAAATTTATTTTTCAAAATATGTAAAGAACGTTGCTTTAATTGTCGATCTTGTATGTAATTCATGTTATTACAAGGAGATTTATTTGTTTCGAACTTAGCTAAGAATGACAAAATTGACTTAGAGTTCTATGCTTCAGTAAATTAGAATATTAGTCTACGGCTAAGAAATTTCAATGAATATGAATGAATTCTTTAATCCAGCGAACGAATTACAGTCTGAACAGAAACGGCAGTTTCTACAAGTAGAAAGCAAACAGTGAGGGACACGTATGCATCAAGAGTTCCGTTTGAAACCCTGCACTTATGGGACCCTTGAGCGCCGGAAAAGCTGTGTCGATGCAATCTCTCCGATGGACATGATCTTGGTTATACTTCGTGATAGGTTGAGTAATCTGGTCACAGCGAATGCATGTAAGGCTGATTAAATTGCACTACACCTGAGATTTGGAGATCATTTTCTTATCCCATTTTTCAGCTTAATTGCTGATCTATTTTCAAAGCTAACTGCATTCCATGTATGATTGGATGATTCTACCATTGTGTTTTGAAGTGAGGTTGGTTTATTTGACTTGTTGCAGATTAGTTCAGGATTTCTAATCAAGTAATCATAATTAAGATCAGACAGTCTGGCGTGAGTTTCACGTCCCCAGATGGAAACAACTCGAGTTCAGATCAATATTGTTAGCTTAGAAGTGAATGGACTTTCTGAAATTATATTCATCAATAATACATAATTTTTGCTGTTGAATTGGTCGTTCGTAAACCACTCTAAGCTGTAAACCGGTGTCTTAATAATCATTCGTCACTCCAGCAGAAAGGGAATATGTTTATAGGATAAGAAGGAATGCACAAATGAATTTCTGTAATTTCTAGAACGACGACGAGATGTCAGTAATCTGATGGGTGAGGAGATCGATTCACAAATGAATATGAGAATATTGGTAATCGGAAATGATTCGAGACTTGACGAATTGATTGACGGCAGGGATTTATACCAGACCATCATATTCTACAGGTCACATTTATTTGGAATAGATGAAAGAAATTCCACCTTTCCAACAAAAAACACCTATAACTTGCTTCCTTAACTTAAAAACGCTATAGTGATGCCAAGTGAATTTATGAATGCAGTACTATGTGTTGAGGATGTGCCATGTCCCAAGAAAATATGTAATTACATAATTGTTTGTATTTACACGAATGAAAATGTTCTCCTTCCAAATATCAAAACTCGCTAAAGATTGCTCGGTATTGCCACTTTCCAACCTGAGTAGAAATTTGTTAGGATAGGACTTCGTTCGCAAGGGTCAAAATAGCATTGAAGGTTTTGTAGTATCACTACAATATTACATACAGATATGAACTAAGTAATTTCATAAATAAATTGGACAAAATTTTCGAAGAGTTATTGTGTGATGAGTGCTTCGTACGCTTGCTGCATTCCTTGTTTCCTGAGCATATGTGTACGCTCAGGGGAACCATGGTCCCATATTGCCGTGAAAATTTTGAAAGTGATACCGTGGCCATTAATCAACTATTTTATTTCTATAAATATGTTCAAACATTCTGATTTTCCCTTCTGACCATTTGGCGAATTGTTTCGCGACAAGCCATTTGGAAACCTGTAAAATGGTTCGCATAAAATCAATTGTATTTATTACTTGTATCATTAATATTCAAATTTCATCCTCCGTAATATGTTTTTTTATTGACTAGTAAAATATAACGTATTTCTGTACAGTTAAATGGAAAGGGGGACTCAGGAACGTACTGTTTTAAGCTGCACATGCATATCTTCTTGACCTGTGGGTGCACGTAGTTGCTCTCTTGCCAGCGAAGCTATTGTAACATCGCCGCTGGCACGTCGCACAAGAAAGCTCAGCCACCTTGTTACACCACGGGGTTCCGGCGTCGCGGCCGTGACCATGAGCGCAAAAGCAAATTGCGGCGGCGGCGGTGGCGACGGGGGCGGTGGCGGTGGTGGAGGCGGCGGAGGTGGTGGTGGTGGCGGCGGTGGCGGTGGCGCTGGCGGTGGCGGTGGCGGACGCGGCGGAGGTGGCGGTGGCGGTGGCGGTGGCGGCGGCGGCGGCGATGGCGGTGGCGGCGGCGATGGCGATGGCGGGGGCGGCGGGGGCGGCGGGGGCGGCGGCGGCGGCGGCGGCGGCGGCGGCGGCGGCGGCGGGGGCGGGGCGGGCGGCGCGCGAAAGCGGGGCGTCGAGGTTGCCCTTCCGGTAGCCCGCGCTGAGCGAGCTGTTGTTGATCTAGTGAAAGCCTGGCGGCGCGGCGCAGCTCGGTAAAGCCCTATCAGCGTCCCGCATCTGGCGGAGCCTCCTCCGCTCGCGCAGGTCGCGCTGTTGGCACAGGCGGCTGAGCAGCCCCGCTCAGCAGAAGGTGGCCCGGTGCTCCAACAGCTAGGAGCGCTGAACGGCGCTCCGTCGAGCGGAACGGGGAACACCGACCTCGTCAGTTTACTGAATGCACCTGCCGTTGGTCGAATAACGTAACAGGGTGATTGCCGGTTGTTTGCGTATTGGGTCAGATATGGGACTAGATACTGTTGTTGGGACAGAGAATATTGTGATTGGTAGTTTCTATGAAAAAGACAGAGCAGATGTCCTTATTATAGTTTATTTTTTGTTTAACATTATCTGTTAAGCCCCTGGAATGGCTCACGGGCAGTGGACTAGCTTCCCGTGATGTGGGCCCAGGTTCGATTCCCAGTCGAGGTAAAAATAGAGGTATAAGTTGTACAAACTACAAGCTGGTAGTTTTCCTTCAAAATTGTCTCAGTTTCTGTTGATGTGTGACAAAAAAAGCTCAGGCAGGCGGAGTTTGCTAGTGAAGAGAATACGTCCTGCCACAAGTCTCTCTGAACCCCCAAGATTCGGAATTAAACAAGGCCCAGGCATGAGGGACACAGTGTAGCTAGCCAGTAAAGTCGGACAATCGTTCCAAACGGCCAAATATATTCATTATCTATTTGCAAATAACAAGACATGTGGTGATTTTTTATAATTGTATTCACAAGCTTCATATCAATGATGGAATGAAGTTGAACTTTAAACTACGTGTTCTTGTTACGTACGTGTCATATCGGTGTTTTAACGAAATTTCACAAAATATTTCTGTTTTGTGGAAGATCGACGTAAAGCTCTGAGATTGGTGCAATCTGCAACTAGCGGTGTTCCAAATGATGATTTTCTCAGCGCCACAGCTGGTGCTCACAGAAGATTCACCGAATGATAGCGGAATAGTTCTCACCATAGTGCTTCCCCGCTTAAGTCATTGCCTATCTCCTGCTCCCACTTCTTTCCGTAATCGTATCCATCGCCCCCGTTCTTCTACCACATTCTCCTTCCTAGTTTTTGCTACCGCCATCGCTACCACCATCGTAATTCTAAATGACAGGTCCCGGGAGAGATTGCTCAGGGCATGAACTGATGTCACTGCAGTCCCTCTGACGGGGGGGTCCTAGGTTCGAGTCCCGACGGTGGCAGGATTTTTGACACTAGGTTGTCAGTTGGGTCGAATACAGTCGCTTATTGGAGGAGAATTCTAGAGGCCGGCTGCTCTGATCGGTAAATTTTCGTGGTCTCTCCGATCAACACCAAACGAATGCCGGAGCAGTACCCTAACAAATGAGCCACGAACCGCGAACTATCTCCTCCTTCCTTATCCCTTACACACACTTACATTAACTTACACAACACTACCACACATGCCGGGAGACCTGTTGGGAGCTCTCAACTTGTCCCTAAGGTGGTTGGCCATCGAGCTGTCGCCAGGTTGGAGGAAAGCCCCTCTAGCCGACAGTACGTCGGCGCCGGATGTCACCATCCAGCAGGGGAAGGCCACAGACACCTCCCGAGAAAAAACACGCATTACACGTACGGGACTAATGACCATATTAGTTGACTCGCCCGTAATCACAATCAATCAATCAATCCAAATGACAGGGCTGCAACTCGCAAACATTCACTCCCATCTTCTTTTTCCAATTACCCTTCCACCTCTATCGCCGCCTATCGTTTCAAACACTACGAAACTCTGACACCGCCTTCGTCACCCCGTGTCAACCCCATCCCCACCATTACCATACCAATCACTCTCCCACCTTCACCATCGCCATCTTAACCCTCCTCCACCACACCTAGCTAATTTTCTCTATCATTGCCTTCTCTGACATCGCTTTCGCCATTGTAGCACCCGTCGTGTCATCTCCATCATTATTATTGCCGTCCATATCATCACCATCCACATTGGCAGTTTTCATGGTTTCCCCGATTAATACTCGACTAATTCCAGAGCAATACCCTAAAAACTCGGCACGGCCCGAGCGCGGTCTATCCATCCTTGTTCTATCCTCTCTCCTTACTTATACACACTTACTTGTATGCTCTACACTACCACTTAAGTTGCCCAGAAATAGGGAGCTTATACTTCGATTTAATTATAGTGAATTTTGACGTTTGATCAACTGGACGCGGTTATGAAATCGGGAGCTTCGTTACGATTTTCAATTTTTGATACTGATTCTCCCGATTGGATAACCGCGTCCCAGTTGATCAAATGTCAGCATCCATTATAATAAATCGGAGGATTGTGCTTGTCCCGGCCTGGACGGTGCCCCGCCGAAGTGGGAAATATCTGGAGGAAGACCAGTCAAGAGCTTCTAGCTTGACGCGGCTGTACCCGTGCTCCGCTGGAGGAGATACCTGGATTGGAAAATGACGTCCCGCAAGCCGACGTTAGGTCGGCTCCGAATTTCACAATCAAGTGTGGGAGAAACACCCCTACCTGCTGCCATAAAACCATTCACTACACCAACGGAACTATAGACGTTAGTATAGTTCTAAAGAAACATTCAGAAAGCATCATTCCTCCGACACCATCGCGTCGCCCGTTACAGTTACCAAGTGAGTGAGTGGGATGGCCCGCTGCCTTGGAGGGAATTCAGGAGCGAAGCGAAGGAATGCGGCGGAGGCGTTGAGTTCGCTGCGCTCGTGACTCGGAAGCTCTTCCTCAGCAGGCTCTCACAACTCGCAACGTCTCCATTAAGAAATACAGTGAAACCTGCGCAAACGGCCACTTCGATTGAGCTGTCATCTCAACAAACCACCAATTTCGTCGAACCAATGGACTTTTTATATAAGAAGCGTGTAAATATTCTCTCTGTTCAGCGGCTACCTGAATATGCGGCTAGCAGCCGGGTAGATTTTGTAGATTTACTTTTATTAAGCGGTCACCTTTACTAACGGCCATTTTTTCGTGGAACTGTTCGATTTTTTCACAAGACACTTGTAAATGTTTCCTATTTTCAGCGTTCACCTAAATGAGCTGCCTGTGGCCAAGCACATTTCTTAGATTAACTTTCAATAAGCGGCTAGCTCAAGCGATTTGAAACTAAAATAACAAGCGGAAAAGTGATGAAATTACTGTTGATTTAATATCTTCCTACCACGGGATGCATTGTCAGATTACTTGAAATAATGGCACCCAGAATCTTTTATCTCGCAGCGGAATTACTTTTTGCTTCAGATGATTTCAAATTATTTTAATAAATTTATCTTCATGAAACAACAGTGCTTCAACAAAATGGACGTCTCCCATTTTATAGCATTCCTATGGTTTGTTAACTCAAACTTCCCTTCTTGTTAAGGACTTAAAGAATACGAAGCGTGCGCGAATTCGATGTGCGATGTTCACTAACTCCTTCGTCAGACGACCCTACTATAAAGTTTGATTCGGTAAGGATGGAAAGTATTTCTCGACCAAGAGAATAAATGACAATTCAAGGATGTGTTTTGATATTAGGAAATAAGTCAAATAACTCTAAATGTATTGTTTAAATTGTATTTTGCCATTCGTAGTAATAAAAAATGTTAAAGAGAACACACTGCATTTCAAAGCAATTAGCACAATTTGATTTTATTTACGTTTCTGTAACCTCATAACCTTAATTAAGTGGCAACCTCTAAAAAAACAGCCAGTTTTTGCAGGAACCATTGAGGTGGTTTCACTGTATTCTCATGATTAATATCGTAAATACATAGCATTTCAAACAAATCCGGGTCAGTTATTTCGCATTGAACAAATGCATGAAAATCCTGGAGTCTATCGACTTTGAAATAAATAATTATCCCTTCTGCTGAGAAAAGATTATAGTTTCGAACAATTTATGAAAAATCATCTATAGAAACTTCCTTATGCGTACTACCGTAAGTCGGACTAACGACCCAATAACACCAAATACATACATTTTGTAACTATAGATTTTCAATATGCGACGAAAATTTGACGTCAAAATAAGTTTTGTTTTGGCATAAGATTGATACTAGACTAGCAAAATTTGATCTTGGCTTATATTTTGGCATCTGTAAAAAGTCTTCGTATTTTTTCAATGTTTTAACACCTAAATAAACTTTTCATTAAGTCTTCCAAATACTCATTCCCAAATTGTGAGCGCAACCAAATTGACGACTCCCTTCACTCCCAGAAGAGAACTAGTTCTCCGCTCTATATGTTGACGCATGTTACTTTTATTAGGTTTTCAGTATCGATATCTACGAAAAAGTAAATTTGAACTCGGTCTGCTCTGGAAGCTTTTGGGGAGTCGCAGTCTTCCGAAGTGAAAAGCTATTTTGTTCTGTCCACTTACGTTTAACTGCACGACTTTGAAACTGGATTTGTGAAGTGGTCATTAGAGCGTAACTTAATTTGGTTTCGAAACACGCAACTCTCTTTTAATATTGTGTAATATACTGTATTTTTGCATTGAATTCGGTGTGATAAATGTAACTACTCGTATTTTTTATATAATTAGTTCTTATAAAATTTATCATTGGTAATACCACGTGTGATTTGGAAATTGCCGATAAATTCCCACTCGCGAAGCGGAGAAGGAATTTATCTGAGAATTTCCAAAGCCCGAGTGGTATTTAATAGGACTATTGCACGAATGATATTACGTTCAACAGAGTTTCAAAACGTGCCAAATATTAATATTAGATTAATGTACTTTATTCAATTACCTTTCATATCTCCCTAGTCCTACCATGGCCACCTGGTAATGTAGCAGATGGGTAAGGGTAAATCGTGCAGTTGATACGTAGTCAAAATCGAGATAAACAAATGAATATACGATGATATGAAATGTACATTTATTTTGCTTTAAAGTAGCAAACTTTTGATGTAACAAATATTAACATTAGAAGTAGCAAACTCATTGTTTCAGTTGAAAATACATTTATTATAAACGCACTTTTTCAAATTAAATGTTGAAGGAACTTCTTTATTTTCATTCACAATCGTGTTGGATTCTAAAACACGTCTTTGATGATAATTGTGTCTGTATTCATTTATTTATGATTACCGAATAGTTTTGCTCATTGATTTTCAGGTAGGTCTTCAGGGATGTAGTAGCATCCTCTCCTATATTATTTCAGTTGTAAACATACCTTTTGTAGCTCTCACACGCAACCGATCTTTATAAATGAGGTCTCTAAAGAAAAAAAATTTCACGGAGACGTGACGAATTGCACTTTGACTTTAGAAGGATTTGTTTAAAAAAGGCATCTAAATATAAACATATCAAATATACTTTATATTCTTCTCCGTGCTTTCTGAAGCTTCACGAATTATCTCATTCATTTGGTCGCCAGACGCGTTACCGAATCTTGCCATGTTGTTACTATTGGAAATAACTGAAAGCGATGTTAAAATCAAAGATATTATATTATACATACGCGGCTTTTTGCACACAGCGATTGATACATACATACTAAGATACACGAGTCGGAGATTATGATTGGCCAATAGGTAGTAGAGGTAAGAAAAATCTGATAGAAAAAGCGATAAAGACTTCGAGATACACCGCCTTGGTTGGGGCATATTATATGTATAGATAAACACCATTCGTTTTAATTTCACGAGTAGAATAGGCACAGCTATATTTAATGCCAAAAATAATTATTTAGGCTAGTAAAGTATCTAATGAGTTTTTATTGTTTAATAAATGAGCAAATGTTACATACATGAATATTTATTAATGTAACAAAGTTTAAAATTGCACTAACTCAATATGTACTAACCAAATCAAGAACCTTCAGCTTGAAATAATGAAGACCACTGCAGAACATTAGTTGCGGAGACAGAGGGTAAAAAAGGAGGGCGAGGGAAGAGACCTTGTGACTGTGCAGACGCGACAATTGGGATCGACTTCCGTCTGCCTTGCCCGTTTGAAGGGGAGAGGGCGCCGACACATTCCCAAACTCAACTCAATCATCCGCTTGCCACAGGGGAGCGCGCCAATCGCACCGCCGCACGCCCAGGGATGGCAAAAATCATCGATGTTTTCCACCAGAAACATCGATATATTAACATCGATATTTTGTTGCAAAAACATATTTTTTTTATTTTTACTTTTTTTAATAAAGGGATTTAAGCATGTTGTAGAGTAGCAGCAATCCAAAGCAATATCGTTGTTTTGCGTCATCCTCTTTATCACGCTGCACATTTCGACTGTGCAATCCGAGCCTGTGCCGCTCCTTGCAACGGCACTAGGGATGGCAAAAAAACATCGATGTTTTCCACTAGAAACATCGATATATTAACATCAATATTTTGCTTTCGATGTTTTCTTCACATCGATGTTTTTTTAAATTTGTTTTTTAATAAAGGGGTTAAAGCACGTTGTTAGAGTAGCAGAAATCCACAGCAATATCGTTTTTTTGCATCATCCATTTTATCACGCTACACATTTCGCCTGTGCAATCTGAGGAAGTTTGGGAGCTGCTCGTGTAATTAATGTATGTTATCGCCAGGCGTGTCATTGTCTGAATCGACAGTGAAAGACGAAATCGATAGCAAACCACGATGTTCTTTATTGTTAATTTTATTATTTACATTCGATAATAATTTTTACATACTACTAACATGCAGGTAACCAAACAATAAAATATATCCTTTTTACGTTCTGTAATTAAAAATGGACAGGAAAATAGCATGTTTATTAATCTATAATTAAAACATCCATGTTTTAAACGATGTTTTTTGTCGATCGACACTGAAAACCCTTTAGCGATGTATCGAAATATCGACGTATCGATGTTTTAGTAAAATTTGCCATCACTACGCACGCCACGCTACAGAATGAGACAATAGTGCCTGTGTACGTCGGTGTGAAAGCAAGCTATGTAATCGCAAATATTATGGTAATAATATCGCAGGATAGACATGTAAAGATGTAGTTTCGATGACGTTGAACAGAGGAACGTACCGGAATGATCAGTGTAATAATTCTTCACTGCTCCAAGGATCAAAGTATTCGTGGTATAATTCTATATCCTTTTATTTCTGTTTTCACGCCAATATGAAACTTCAAACAATAATGAAGTAATTTCCATTTATAACCTTCTGCATTCATAGTTACTTAAGTTGCATTTTCATTTGTAGGTATGTTTCCATTTACGAAGCGATTTCTTTTCTCTTTTGAACACCGTGTTTTCTACTGTAAAAATCGGGATATCGTGACACCACTACGCCTGCACCATCGTTGACTACGTTAATTCGTAGGTCTCGGGTCCCGACGGTGGCAGGTTTTCTACGCTAGCAACAGAGCTGGATCTAACTCTTTGTCTGGAGGAGAAAACTGGCTACTCTGACCGATTCTTTCCTTGGTTTCTCCAATCAACACCAATCGAATACTAGAGGAATACCCTATCAAACGGGTCACAGGCCACACACAATCTTTCCTTCCTCTTCCTTGTCCTATTCACATCCCTTGTCCATTCTCATCACTTACACTGACATGCACTACACAACCAACATATTGAGGGACCATTCGGGAGCTTAGAATAGAGGTGGGGGGTGTCCCTCTATTGAGATACCTGGTTGGGGAAAACCGCGCCAGCCGTCATGTAGGATTTTGCCTTACAACGGGGGGAAGAATACCAACACCTGAGATAAAAAGCGCACTGCACTTACCGGGCTAATAATTTTAGCACTCAACACACCCGGAAACATGAAATAATCAATTTTTCGTAGAACCACCAGCACACAACAACCTAGAAGGCAGTATCCTCCCAAAATTCCGTTTCAAATTAATTTTTAACATAGCCATTCACGATAATTGAATACTGCGCGGCTGCGGGGATATTTATGTCGTAGTTAAAACAATTGTGAATCATCTTTTCTCTGGAGGGAGTGCGAAAGGTCCTGAAGAGGATCGGAAATCACGTGCATAATAAATCAGAGATAATTTCCAAGAGAGGATGATTTGATGAACATGGCAAATATAGCTCGATTCTGTTTTGATGTTGAACCGTGCCAGCGTAAACAGCAATGGAATTCGAAAATATATTGAAATCAGGTGGATCAGCTTTGTACGTATTATCTAATAAACGCAATTTCGCTTAGGGACCAATTTTCACTTTCATCTAGGAGTTTTACGTTGGTAAGTATTAACGGGTACGTGAATGATCTCAAGGATAAAAATCTGTATCGAACGTATGTCCAGAGAGGTCTGAAATTGAATAACATTTTGTTAATTACGAGAGTTTCGTAGACGTTTACTTTCTTCAATTATCCACGAGGTAATGCTTGCATCTTTTCTTATTACAAATCCTCCCACAATTCATATATCAATGCAGATAAATGAAATTTAATTAACATAAAATGAATACTATTTAGCATTTTCATGGTTCTGTTGTCAAATACATCTTAACATGTGTGCAAACAGATTTGTAATTGTTCATCGATAATTTCGTATTGTAGCGCCTTTTTCTAAAGCAATAAATTCCAATCAAAACTGTCCTGATTCTTTAGAACGTATATTGCAAGTACTCGATTTTCTTGGTCACTGTTATTTAGCAACTTAACACCGAACGTACCACTTCTGTGTTCCCCATATTAAACCAATTCAAAAAATAACAAGAAAATAACATTGCCTGTTCTAACGGCATCTGCTGCGACCACTTGAATTGAAGTCACGGACTTGCCCCACCAGCACTTCGGCCATCAAGGGTACTCCGATATGCAACGCTTAAACGTCCTGTTAAATGGCTTCAGAACTTCTACTTGACATACCAAGCAATGCCCAACTTACCGTACAAAAATTATGCATCATACTTGAAGCTCAGGCGAAACACTTAAGTGGTGAGGGATTTTAATGGACGAGATGAGCAGATAACGGTGCATTTCATGTAACGATACTTCTCATTTTTCTTTTCCAAGTGACCTCTTAATAATAATTGGCTTAATGCCCCACTCTTCACAATGAAATCGGAAATTGTATCCTCGTCGTGACACGTAGTAAGAGAGAATTAACACGTTTTACTTGATGAAGTTTTCTTGATAATACTCGAGATATCGTGATAGAATTCGAACAGGGTACTAAAAAAGATGCTCATGAGAACGGATAAAGAAAACATAGAGGAAATGTTATACTTTTATGAAAATGCTCCTAAATCAAATAATTCGATAGCCAAGAATAGATGCTAATCGCGTCACGTCAAGCTAGTTGAGAAGTGAAAGAATCTCTCAGAGGTAAAAATAGTGATGAAGGATAGTCGTTTTTTGTAACCAACGGCTTATTTTGAGAATATTTAAGAGGAAATTTACACAAATAATTCAGTTCCTCTCATTTTAGTATCTGCCGTATGTCTATTACAAATCAATGCTGACTATTCAATTCGTAAAGAATTGTGATTCGTGTCAACGAAAAGTTAGCTATAATCTATCGAGTGAATCAAGCTTTTAATTTTGAATTTTATAAATGAAATCGTAAGAGAACATCATACAATGTTTTCAACGGCCTCGAGTCACAGTGGTGACACAGAAAAAATGTTATCTGCATCACACCAGTTTATTGTTATCTTTTATTTTTATTTAATATTTCCGTGATGATAATTCCAAGATCTCATTCTGTCTCTCGTTCTGTAATTACAATAACTATTATTTCATGGCTTTCATTGCTGCTAAGAGCGTCGTAAAGCCATAAACGACGATGAGGAGGATGATGGCGTGTGTATCCGAAGTGTGTGAACGAATCGCAGGCGAGAATCTTTCTGTGAAGTCGTAACTACATTATTTATGTGCGCTTCAACGCTTCGCTACACTGCGCATGCGCACGAGCTCACAGGCGCAATGACGTTTTGCGCTTCGAGATACATACAGGGTTGCTGTAATGGAAAGGCAATGAATAGTACTCATAACGAGTTGTACGTGTCGTAGCATGAATGATGTGCAAACGTCAAGGAAATGAGACGACGAGTGTCTAAAAAAGATCCTGAGAGATGAGTAATTCCGAGAGTTCGTTCTGTAGTGTTTTTAATTTACGATGTGAAAAATTTGAAGTATTTTGAAAGCGTACTGTCACAGACGATTAACTTCAGTCATACGCGCGAAATAGTTTTTAAGTCGTTATAATGTGTGGTGTTGCGAAAATCAAAGCGATTTTGACTCTCACGGTGTTATATGATGTTACTTTACATGGTAATAGGCAGTGTTTTGGAAAGACTGTTGATAAAAATACGAAATTTAAGTGCTACATCGACAACCTTAATACTTCAATACAATATTACAAGGTAATGTAATGTTAATGTAAATAATACAATTTTTTTTAATTTCTACCTCGACTTTAATTTATTGTAAAATAGCTAGTACACATAACTAATAAACGTAGTTTCTTCTTCGCAGGAGAGATCAAATTTAGCACCGTCCCACTGTAAAGTTTGTGTCATTCATACATCATGTATGTCAAAATGGACAGAACTTTAAATGCCAGGCAAAGAATAAGAAAACGATCCGCTTGCGCACTCTAGAAATTCGTATAAGTGAAGTCCATTAAAAATTCACAAGCAACGAAACGTTCCACTTGAGAAACATCTGCGAGCTGCGTCCGGTGTGCAACGCGACCTTGGGGGCGTCCCGGTGCTCTCCCCGGCGCCGCACGGCTCGGCAAGGCACGGCGCCTGCTCACCCGCGGAAACGAACATCCACCCACCCACTACCGGACAGTCGCCCGCCTTCGCATACACTTACCCGCCCGCGCATCTGTCCGCTCGCAAGCCTTCTCGCCCGCTCGCTTTCTCGCCCGCGTAGCTATCCGTCAGAACACTTACCGGTCCGTACACCAACCCGCTCTCATAACTACCCTCCGTCACACGTATACGCTCGTACATCTAACCTCCCGCACACCTATCCCCCGTACGCTTACCCGCCTACATGCCTTCCTGTCTCCTCGTCGTCCCGTCCACATGTCTTCCCGCCCGCACATCTACTCGCCCGTGCACTTCCCCACCAATGCACCTACCCACCCGTACACCGACCAACCCCCACATCTATCCTCTCCCATACTCCCCGCCTGCCCACTTACCCTCGCGTCTCGCATAACTCCCCCTCGCACGCCTCCCTTTCACACCTACAAGCCACCATGATTTGCCATCCGCACTCTTTCCCATGCTCACTCCTTCACACCCGCACGTCTACCCGCCCACACACCTACCCGTCCACACACTATCTTCCCACGTACCTATCCACCCACACACCTACCCGCCCACACACCTACCCGCCCACACACCTACCCGCCCACACACCTACCCGCCCACACACCTACCCGTCCACACACTATCTTCCCACGTACCTATCCACCCACACACATACCCGCCCACACACCTGCCCGCCCACACACTTACCCGCCCACACACCTACCCGCCCACACACCTACCCGCCCACACACCTACCCGTCCACACACTATCTTCCCACGTACCTATCCACCCACACACATACCCGCCCACACACCTGCCCGCCCACACACTTACCCGCCCACACACCTACCCGCCCACACACCTACGCCTACCTCACCTACACACACCTACCCGCCCCACACCTCTACCCGCCCATCCACCTCCCGCCCACCCACCTACCCGCCTGCCCGCCGACCCGCCCACCCACCTACCCGCCCACACACCTACCCGCCCACACACCTACCCGCCCACACACCTACCCGCCCACACACCTATCCTCCAGCACATCTTTAAAAAATACAAACACCCCCTTCCCTCCTACTCCTCCTGCTAGCTCCACCACCGAACAATAACTGCCTGAATGCCCTCCAACCCGCACGCCCTCACTGACCGGAAGATTGCGACCGCTCATACGTTTCTCCCGAGGGGGCATCGCACGGCACTCGCCTTGCGGGCGAACCAGGACGCGAAAGCCTCTGCGCCTCGCAATAAGGCGTTGCACTGCGCGGCCGGAGTGAGCATTGCCAGCTCCTGCGCTGCCAGTTATGCAACTCGCGCTTCAAGACCGCGATTGCTCCGTTTCCGGACTTGGCGTGAGGAGATGCTCTGTCGGCAGTGAACACTTGAGTTCTCTCCGGATTTCGTTCTATGATACAGTTTCCTGTTATTTATCTCACGTGCCTCTTTCTTTTTTCCCCTCCTTCCTCTGTCACTTCATTTTTCTCTCATATTCCCTCGATTTATTTTTCTCCCTCTTTCTGTATTTGTCGCTCTCTGGTTCTCTCTCTCTCTCTCTCTCTCTCTCTCTCTCTCTCTCTCTCTCTCGCACACACACACACACACACACACACACATACACACACAGACACGTACACATTATTTCTCTAAATTTCTTAGTTCTTATCTTCATCTTCTTTTTCTCTTCATTTTTAACTTTTTCTCGTTTTTTTCAAGCATTTTATTTAACTACATGTTCCGAACACAACTGTTCTTAAAACTTAGCATTCAATACTCTCTAATTTTCTTTCTTCCCTAGTAGAGTCAGCTTCCTGTAATTTTGTCGTGAACGTTAGTAAGCAACTCATATCTGCAAGGTTAGTCTATTTGACTCACACAAATGGGACCACGCTTCAAATATTTGTTAATTTAGTTTTGAAATTTTTGAAGCTCAAGCAAGTTTATGTCCGGAATTTCCTACATACCTTAACTTCCGCCGCAACATTTTGAACATCGTCAGTTTGCCTCTTGTTCCCTCCTATGACCATTCCTTAGCTTATTCGTTAGTTCATATATATTCAATCAATTTTTTTGTTTCGTTCAATATAATTCAATGTTTCATTCAATCATTATTTAATTTTTTTACTGTTCATCCGCTTCAGAATATGGCATAAACTCCAATCAGCCAGCAAAATTTCATTCCTCTGTTTCACGTGAGTGACGAGACCTATGTAAGGCGACTCCCGAAGAAACGAGAGTGTACATCTTGAAGGGAAAATCATATAATCTAATAGGAATATTAATTCCAAAACCGCAGACATATGAATAGAAATCTCCCAAAACTGCAGGCTGCGCATATGTAGTTCGCAGAACTGTAACCGTTTCTTTTAATCTCGTCCTCGGTTGCGGGAAGTCTTGTAGAAGCTAGACAACCTCGCCGTTGGCAGCGGTCTCTCTGTGGGCGGGGTGGGTCAACCTCCAGCGACCCCTTCCCCCTCTGACCCTCCTCGACCGGACCCGTTCCTCCGCCAAATCGCACTCGCCTTACGAGGAACGACGCGCGGTACAATGGTCCGGAACGGGGAAAAGCTGACCCAAATCTTCCTTCAATAAAATTAAATTCGCAACTACGTCTTAGCCCGGAATGTTCTTGGTTCGCATTCCCCGGATTTAAATTCACTCTGAACAGGCCATTTTTCTGGTTTATATCGAGTCTGTTTCTGATGGATGTCGGCATAGTATTTTAAAAAACGAATCACATACATCGCTCAATCCTTCCTTCCGTCTCCACTATATTAGAATAAAATATTACATAAAACGTTAATTTGAAATTATAAACAAGATGACGCTAGGCAGAAAAAAATCATAGACTTATTCTCTTGACAATTTTGTAAAACTAGTACAAAAGTAATAAAATAACTTTCACTATTTAGAAATGTAGTCAATGTTAATGTAATGTTATTAGTAGGACGTTTAACTTACAGTAATTATCTACAACTAAAATGAATGCAATACGAATTTTATTGTAAGAAATATAGTTAGAACGTGGTAATAAGTAGTAGTGTGAGAAAAATTACCATATTGTAACTTAAAATGATATTGATTGTGAGATATATGGATTCCAAAATTGGATAAATGTATTATCGTCTATTTTTAAATATCTCCCCATGTATGCAAGCAGTTTACAAAAAGATGGACAAAACAAAGTAAGAATGATACTTCCTTCAAAATTATTTTAAAACTGTCTATAATATTTCCTTTATATCCCATTGAATTCTTTTAAAAGAACACACAATGCTTGAAAGGTAATGTCATAAATGTTTTACGTCATGTAGAATACAAAACGAAAGACCTTTTAAAAGAAATACAAACCTTTTAAAAGGAGAAGGCGAGACCCTTTAAAATAACTTTAACAACTGAAGAAAACAAACAAGTTTTTGTCGAAACGTTGTGTAATACATATATTAATTAATGTTATAAATAAATCTCTACATGAATGAGTGAACTAATATTTAAACTGTCTTTAATTATTTATTGATATTATGAATAAGAATGATACAACCAAAAACATATTTTTCTCTGCGTGCTTGAATCATGTAAACTGGTCAGTCTTGATGAGTTTTGACCTTTTGTATGTTCTCCAAGCCACTGTGCGGCTCGCGGGCGTTGAAAACAGGGCCCACAAGGAAGACCAGAGGAGCGGTGGTTGCGCTGAATAACGCCATCGCCCATTATGGCGCAGAAGAAGCACTTTTTGAGGAGCTGCCAAATCTCGCGTATTTAACAACAGTTAGAAAACGATGTTTTTTTCTTTTCGCAGCAGGGTTAGATGTCGTTTTTCATTTCACGAATCTGTAACTTCTATAATGTGGTCGTCATTATTTATGTATATATTAATATTTAGAAGGTAATGAAACGAAGCGTGAAAACAGTGGGGCAAAATGTGTATAATCAGAAAGAAATGTGCATTGACTGAACTTATATTAACAGAATTTGTGATAAATTTATCCTGAAATTTTGTAGGAATGAATTATACGATGAATCTTATAGTATGCAATTGGCTCAATAAATGCCCAATTATAAGCTTTTGAATACTAGATGAACATTTTAAAAATAGCATAGGGTTACTGTAGAAGTAAATTTAGTAGATGATTACCTAAACCAACGATGGTATATTACTCGTATTTTCTCTCTTCAGATTACAAGTTGCATTAAACATAATATTCTATTTTACTTCCTATATAATTTTGTAGTGTATGAAGACCAATCAATCATTGAAGTGCAGTAAATTGTCCTCTGATTGATTATTTTGTTTCTGGGCGCGTTCACGTCTGTGGTTATTAGTTCCGTACGTGTAGTGAATGCTTTATCACGGAAGGTAGCGGAGATGGTGAGATCGCTGGTTGGCGCGTTGCTGCGTTGGCGAGATCCTGCGCCGACCTATACGTCGGCTTCTGGGGGGGTTCTCCCTACCAGAGGAAAAAGAATTGCGCGTGATCCATAGCTCGTTTGTTCGGATACGGCTACGGCATTCGTCTGGTATTGATCGGAGTAACCAGCGGGGCATCGCCCAGCCGGTAAAGCTCCTCTCTGGTCTCCCGGCATGTTTGGTAGTGTAGTACATGTTAGTGTGTGTGTGTGTGTGTGTGTGTGTGTGTGTGTGTGTGTGTGTGTGTGTGTGTGTGTGTGTAAAGAAAGGGAGGACAGGACAAAGAAGAGGAAGGAAAAAGGAGCGCGCGGTCCGTGGCCAGTTTGTTTGGGTAATGCTCTGGCATTCACCTCGTGTTCGTCGGAGTAACCACGAAAAAATACCGACTAGAGCAACCGTTCGCTGGAATTCTCTTCCAGACAGAGACTGAATTCGATCTTCTACCTGTCTATCCAATGTCGAAAATCGTTTCATCGTCTACACTCGAACCCTCGGAACTCCGGTCAGATGCATCGCAGTGACATTAATTGATGCCTCGAGCCATCTGTCAGTAATTGTCCTCTGAATTTTCCATATTTAATTCCAACTTTCTACATTACCAAATATTTTTTTTGTAAGATTATTCCGTTCCACTTCTAGTTATGGTGATCAATGATTCTCATGTTAAACATTACAGTCAGAAAGAGGAAATTTACCGTATTTTCCAGTGTATAAGCCACACTTTTTTCCCTTCAGAAACTAGTCATATACAACGGATGCGTCTTATACAACGGATGTAAATGTTTGTAATTATTTGAATGGTTAGTATATATCATTACAAAAATCAAATTTTTGTACACTTAAAACAGGAATTTGTATTTCTACAAAATTGATTATTACAGAAGCTACAAGTATAGCAAGAAGAAAGAATGATGAAAATTTCGTTGGGTCAACGTCATGGTGTAGAAGATTTAAGAAAAGGCACGGTCTTTCCATGCGTTCTAGAAAAATATAAAGACTCCCGATGGAATATGCAGAAAAGATAATTTCTTTTCACATGTCATAATTCCCATTCCTTTCATAAAAATAAAAATCAAGTATAAAATTTAACATTAAGGAATGGAATCCCTCTTGAAAATAGGAGTACGTTTTATACACCGGTGCATCTCATACTCCCGCAAATACATTAATAACATGTTTTCTTTTGAAGCACCCTTCCTTCCAAAGTCTGACAGTGAGGCGAGCCTCCGAATTTAGAAAGGCACTTCTCAAGTCCGTTTAGTTGTCCTCTCAACTATATCCAGGGCGAGGGTTGTACGTCTTGTGACCCCCTGCGTAGGCCGGTCCACTCTTTCCACGGAACCAGGGTTCTTAGCTGCCGTTAGAGGTGAGTGGCCCCAACATTACCGAGTCCAAAGCAAATAACAGTGTTCTAATGCATATGAAATACGTTGTCCAACAACGGGACGTGTACGATTTGTACTTCCGTGCACTTAGCATTGCACATAGGTAGATTTAAAAAGATCGGGGAAGCTGGGCCTCTTCTCTTAACTTTCATGAAATATAACTATACCCACGCAAATTTAGATGTGAAGGATTTTAGTGTCATCATAGTTTCAAATACTTGGCTTTGTAAGGTCATTTTGAGATGTGTAGAACTTGCGTATTAATTCAAACTTTAAAGAATTCTGAATACATTTTCTTTCTATATAACAGTCAAAATACCGTAAAAAGATGACTGAGAGACTTCTAGTGGCCCTAATACTTTTTTTTGACTTTTAAACCAAACTGAATCGAGCATAGATTTTTTCCAGATTTCATAAAACTGGATTTTTCATAATTGCGTTTGATGCGATAACGGTGCACGTAACAGTGTTTCAGAGAGCTAAACCCTTTAAGTACATTAAAACTCAGCCTCGAAAACATCAATTTGGCTACAACCGGTGTTATAAATAGCGAATATTAATATACCAAATTCAAATACGTAAACCTATATCTACGAATTTTGTCTTACTAAAATTATTAATACCATTTATGATGAAACTTATTAGTCTATAAAAACTTCTTAGTTGTAAAAAATTTGTTACAATCAATTCAAACTATTTGAAATGTCACAATGACCTGAAGGAGGAAGTCGAAAACTCTATATCTGTTGTTTCAAAAAAGATAGATTGAAAGATACATACATACATACGTAGATGGATAGATTAATAAATATAGGTAGATACTATTTATGCAGGTAGGTTTTTACAGTCTGGTGGCAAAACACTTCAATTTTCATATTACAATAAGAATATAAACAAAATTTAACTTTAAATTATTTTAAGTTTTTAAGATCTGTCCAAACGTATGTGCGTATGTTTGCGAGTGGGTATATGTAATGGAACTTGTATGTGTTTGCGTGAGTTGGAGTGTGTGTAATGTGTGAGTGCGCACATGTGTGTGCGTCTTCACGCCTTCGGTGTGGCACCCACGGGGCACCTCGGGCGGTGATTGGGCGGCAGCGCCGCCGCCGACTCGCCACACGGCAGCGGCGCGCGGAGGTGCGCCAGGCGCCGGAGCGGGAAATTGCGCACAGCGCCCGGTGCACGGCGCGGCGGCGCGGAGCGACGCGGCGGAGCAGATCGGCGTGCCGCTTGCGGACGCCGCTTGGCGCTTGATTAAGGCCGCAGGAACATCCGCGCGCGTCCCAGACGCGCAATGTGACCGCCGCCGCCGCCGCCTTCCCGCCTCACCGGTCATGTATCCACGTTCCCTCGCTGTCCCGCCCATCCCCGCGTCCGCGGCCCCTACTCTCTCAATATCTCCACCGTATTCGCCTCCCGCAGTTTCCCCGCCGCTGTAGTACCCCCGCGCTGTCTCCGTCTTCCCGCCTCCACCGAATACCCATCGCCGTGTCTCCACTGCGTCTCCCTGCTACCTCTGGGTCCCTTCCGCCGCCGACTACCTGCCTCCGCCGTCGCCGCCTCGGCGTTCCCGCCTCCGCGTCCACGCCTCCGCCTCCCCGCCACCGCGTCCCCGCCTCCGCCTCCCCGCCTTCGCCTCCCCGTCTCCGCCTCCCCGCCTCCGCCCCCCGCCTCCGCCTCCCCGCCTCCGCCTCCCCGCCTCCGCCTCCCCGCCTCCGCCTCCCCGCCTCAGCCTCCCCGCCCTCCGCCGCCGCCTCCCGCCTCCACCTCCGCCTCCCCGCCTCCGCCTCCGCCTGCCTCCGCCGTCGCCGCCTCCGCCTCCCCGCCTCCGCGCCTCCACGCCTCCGCCTCCCCGCCACCGCCTCCGCCTCCCCGCCTCCGCCTCCGCCTCCGCCTCCGCCTCCGCCTCCGCCCCGCCTCCGCCTCCCCGCCTCCCCGCCTCCGCCTCCGCCTCCGCCTCCGCCTCCGCCTCCGCCTCCCGCCTCCCCGCCTCCGCCTCCCGCCTCCGCCTCCGCCTCCGCCTCCCGGCCTCCGCCTCCCCGCCTCCGCCTCCCCGCCTCCACACTTTCGCTTCCCCGCCCCCACCTTCACCAAATACCAACTGCCGCTGTTGCCCCCCTGCCTCCCTCGCCACAGAATCCGCAGTCGCCAACTCCCCAACCCGCCACCGTCTCCCCGCTTCAACCCAATACCCACCGTCGTGTCCCCACCGACTCCGTCTCCCTGCTGCCTCCGTGTCCCTACCGCCGCCGATTACCTGCCTCCTCCGCCGTCGCCGCCTCGGCGTCCCCGCCTCCGCCTTCCCGCCTCCGCGTCCCCGCTTCCGCCTCCCCACTCCCGACACCACGCTTTCGCCTCCCCGCCCCGCCTTCACCAAATGCCCACTGCCGTTGTTGCCCCCTGCCTCCGTCGCCACAGAATCCGCAGTCGCCAACTCCCCACACCACCACCGTCACGGCGCCCCCACCGTCTCCCCGCTTCAACCGAATACCCACCGTCGTGTCCCCACCGACGCCGTCTCCCCGCTGCCTCCGTATCTATCGACTACCTGCCTCCTCCGGCGCCGCCCCCCTCGCTTCCGCTACCCTGCTTCCGCCTCCCCGCTCCCGTCTTCACCAATTACTCACCGCCGCTGTCTGCCCTCTGCCTCCGTCTCCCCGTCTCCACCGAATCCCCAAAGCCGCCAACTCCCCACACCGCTCCGCTCCCCGGCACCACCGATTGCCCGGCTCCGTCATCGAGTTTCCGCCGCTTCCACCACCGCACCGTCCCCCTGGTTGCCCTGACCACTCTCACGCCACACCCTTCTTGCGTTTGGCGTCCTTGTTTCCCCTCGCAATTTTCGCCGCTAATACATCTGCGGACAGTTAATCATAGCACTTCAAATGAACGACTGATGGATTTCTACCCTCCCCCCTCAACTTGTTTCTCCAGAAGTGATGGACTTTCCTCTCGCTATTGGAAGGATCCAGCAGCTCAACAACAGGTTAGATTCAAATAAACTCCTTCAGTTAGTTAAGTGCAAGATAAAAGGTGTTTTATCTGATATATTTGAAATATAGGTTACATCTTTTTCGCCATACAGAATTATTCTTTCGAATCAAAATAAAACCACAATGATAGTTTAGCCTGTTATGCATTCCACAATACCAACTAGATCATTGTATTGGCATCAGAAAATAGTGGACGGTTGTTACATGATAAAAGGAAGATTTCGACGACACTGAGGAAACACTAGTGATTTATGGGGGGGTGCTGTGGTGACATAAGGGTGGAGAGTTAGGGGACAAGAGTTTAAGCAGTGTAATCACAATAAGAGGGCTTACGTAGATATTGAACGCACGAAGGAAAATACAAAAGTCATTCGGAAATAATACTGGAGTGCCCTTAGTACGAGAATGACAAGAGGACAAAGCAAATCCCTCACACGGATGCTGCAATGCGAGACGAGAGTGAATCGAGGAGGATATCTTTGCGTGGTGTGTGCAACACAATAATACTATATGCGTGTGAGGTTAAAAAGTAACTAATGCAGAATGGCCAAGAACGCAGGAAAGAATAAACACTACATTTTCGAAAAGAAGAAAAATAAAGTGATAATATATTGATCAAACTGTAATAGAATAATCGAAGACCTGCTTGCAAAATATTGAAGGACACCAAAGATCAAAGATGTTTTGCACGTAATAGTAGGACACTGCTTTTCAGTTTACCGCATCGTCTATAAACTTTTTTTTATTATATCATAGTAAGAATATTTTGGTTAAAATAACTACATTTGTGTGCTTGAATCAGTTCGGAGTTATTATTTGGAACATATCAATGTAATTGTAATTTGAAATGGAATACTATTTAGCTTTAAAATAGAACTCTTCGGTTTTTGAATTTAGAAACAATGTAAAAAATGTGAGATATAAACACAACAAATTAGTAATGACGTTTATTTTAATGATGTTTTTCCTTACGATTTTTTTTATCATTTCTTAGTGTATTCCTCAGTCTCCTTTTGCTCTTTATATTTCAATTTCTTAAAATTCTTGTTTCTTTGCGCAATCCTTTCTCTCCTTCCTTATCAGTCTGTCTCGAATCATTTTGCTTTTACAATTTTCTTTTATCATAATGAGCATCGCTACACAAAACTTGGTTCCACTATTCCAACGAAAAGTGTTATAAGGCGCCTAATACAACTGTTGAGGGAAAAATGAAAAGTGGGGGTAGTGTCAGCACGAATAGAGAGAAGGCGTGAAGACAGAGGAAATTAAAAGGGAGTTTGAGAAAGGAGAGAGGAAGTCAGATGTAGGAGGAAAATAAAGTGAAAGTGAGATAAGGGAGAGGGAGATAGGGAAGAGGGAGATAGAGGAGAGAAGGAGATGGAACGAGATGGAGGGGAGAGGGAGAGAGATGGAGGGGAGAGGGAGAGAGATGGAGGGGAGAGGGAGAGAGATGGAGGGGAGAGGGAGAGAGATGGAGGGGAGAGGGAGAGAGATGGAGGGGAGAGGGAGAGAGATGGAGGGGAGAGGGAGAGAGATGGAGATGGAGGGGAGCGAGATGGAGTGGAGGAGAGAGGGAGTTGGAGGCACGAAAGTGAAAGATAGAGATGCGGGGCTATTCAAGAGAGAACAGGCCCCAAGATATCCTCCCGGATCCTTCGGAGTTGGTCCAAGTCTGCAGAGCGTAAGAAGCACGACCCAGCCTCCCGGCATCATAATCATATACGAGCTTCGGAGGGCGCAAAGGTAATTACAGCGTCCCTTCTCTGATACGCAGCGTCGCTAGCACGGCTCTGTTGCTGCAGCTTCCAGAAACTCATTTACACTGGGTTAAGTAGTCTGGGGATCTAGAGTGGATCGGATCATGCTCCGTACTCTTCCTCGGACACAGCTCAGATTCAGCGTCTGCCAGAAAAGCACGTAACCACTCAAATTACCACGATTCTCTAATGTATTCAGGTCCAGACGAAATTTCCGGCAGATTATGGTTTAAATTCAGGCCAGACGTTGCTTCTCGGTTCTCGTAAGAATTAACGCTCTACTTTTTCAAGTAACATTGAAGAAGTAACAGTCAGAGAGAGAGTACAACAAGGTTCTTTGAAACACGTTGCACCTTATGAATTCTGTAATAACGGTCAATTCTTAAATAAGACTGATAATAACAATAATGTCCTTTTATTAGCCGTTTCCTGTGTATCTATTATTTTTTACTCTCTCCGTATTTCTTTGTTACTTATTGAAATGTTTCTACGTGAAAACTATTCGTGTTATAACGGCTGTACAAGCAGCAAAATCAGAGAGATACTAGAGAATATTAATCATCAGAATTAGCTTATCTAATGTGTACCTTGAGCTAGAGTATTTTCGAATAGGAGGCCTGAAAGTGATTGATGTACGCTTATTATTATTATTATTATTATTATTATTATTATTATTATTATTATTATAGCAATAAACCAAGAAATAAAATGTTATATCAATTGCTGTCTTGAATTTATAGGAAAGTTTTAAATTCGCCAGTTTGCAATAAAACGTATTCACGATAGTAGGTAACGGCGAATCAAATTCTAGTTTATCACCTTTCCCACCACTCGGAGCGAAAAACCATTGATCGCCAGCAATACCAAGTAGTTGCATCGTGAAGGAAGACGGTTGAACGTAAATTTCCAATGCAGTTAGGTGTCATTCTGTCCTATTGCGATGCAATTACCCACGCCGACGCGGCAGCTGACCCCACTTGACCTCCGAGGGCAGCGCGGGGAGGGGCAATGCGCCGAGGTTACTGCTCCTGCGCCCCTCCTCCCTCCCCCCCCCCAGACTCACCCCGCACAATGCACGGCGGCGGCCGCCACGACTGGCTACGACGTCGAACCATCTGGATTCCGGAGATACTCTGCCATATGTCTTCTTCCAATACATTCTTCACATATATCGATACGAGCAGCCAAATCGTACCATGGCAGGCGGCACCGATTAATCTTTTAATATATATTTAATAACACATGTTAGATAGAGGTTTCGTATCTGCTTTCATAATAAAAGTTCGCATTTTAACTATATTTATAATTATCATTATTTATTATTATATTTATTTTGTAACTTTATAATCAACTAAATCACGGAAAAAAAGGATTACAGAAGTCCTTTTTTTAAGTCTTTTAAATACTATTTCATATTCACGCCATATTGATGGATGATAAAACATCGTTTAACTTTCTACTATTTTAGATGTTTGTTGATGATGTATGTTATAAAAAATAACTATGGGGAGAATTCGGACACCTTTCAGCCTCAATTAAAGTTTGTCTTTTTTAATGTACATAGAATAATTAAATTGATTGTTATCTTCATTGTATTAAAATTTTATTTCTATGAAAGTTAACATTTTTCTTCAATTTTTTAAATTTTAAAAACATCGGTTGTATTGGTTACTATTGTAATATACATGGCGTTTAAAATTGTAATTAATGAAGTTTGAATCCTCAATAAGTGGACAATTAGTAGGACTTCAAGCAGCTACTGTATTGCGAATTTTCGCTAAGGAGTGATGCTGCCACGGATACTGCAGGTGGCAGGAAAGAGAGTGATGGATGATGAGACGACTGGTGCAAATGGATGTCGTCAGTCGTAATGGTTCTCGAGTTTAATGTTCCCGGAGTTCCATTTTGTGGAGGTGAAGTTGCTCGTGAGTGGATAAGTTACTAATGGCGACAGACGACTACCGAGCAGAAATGTGCGAGAGGAATGAACTCTTGCAGAGTACGTCGTCAGTATTTTCCAGCTGATTTTATGTATAAACATTGTTAGACGAATGATAATAAGCAAAACTAACATAAAAGTGATGTTATATTAGCCGTAATAAAAAAATGATCAAAATTCGATAAAAAATCGAGACTCAGTTGTTATAAACAATACGTTTAAAACGTATTCCAATAAGGACAATAAGAGAATGAGGGAAGCTAAGAAATTATAAATAGCCTTTAGAATTTTAATAGATTGTTTTCATCATGTGAGCTTCGATTCACAACACAGAAGACATTCATTTTAAATGTAGAAATTCTACAAATTGTATTATACTAACAACCACCAATTTAGTTTTCCAGTAAATTATTTAATTGAAATAGATATAAAAATTCACCGAATTTAAAATATTTTGCTACATAGCTCAATGCTTTAAAAATATTAAAGGAATTTCAAAAAAATACACATATGTTACGTCATTTTTATGCGTACATTTTCTCATATAATTGTGTATCAAAAGGCTAATTCTTCCAACGACAGAAGTAGGTAGTTACGAGCTTTTGAATGTCATTGCAGATAACACTTGATGCAGTACCTGGAGAAGCGCATTCTTCCTCGCGAAGAGCAACGGGAATCTACGATCGTCACCCAACCTGTATGTCAAATCGGGCGATTTCCTCCTCCGAGATGAATGGTCGTCCCATCTCCCCTGCGTCCTTTTTCTCCCCTTGGCAATTTCACTGCGGCGGCGGCACCTGCCTCGTGCATGGTTCCCAGGGCGACCGCGGCAGCACTGGCGTCGCGTCGCGTCGCGTCGCGCGTGCGGCCATAATGAGAGACCGCGACTGAGACGTCACGTCTGCTCCTCTTATAATGGAAGTCCCTTCAGCAGAAGCCTCTATAGGCAAGGCCCCGATCACACGTGACAGGCGCGACGGCCAAATTGATTGCCAGGGGGCCATGAATAACACTGGGGGCGTTGCCCGCACCCCCGCAGTGGGCCTCAGTGTGAGTTTGAGAGATCGAATTTTTTTATTCAGGTGATGCTGGGTGACACGGGTTCAGATCAGTGTACATAATACAACTATCACTTCGTTCGTGAAAGAAATTGTTATGGATTTTTAGGTTCAATACAACACTGATAAATGTTACTGAATATATGTTGCCTTATTTGATGGATACAACGAATTCTCCTTCGTACTATTCGTACTATACAACGAATTCGTACTATTGTTATAAGTCCTGATTTACATGATTTATTTTGACGAACAATTCTGGAATTTTATCGAACCCGCGAATACGCAGTGCCGTTTCTAATATGGGCCTGCGCGCGTTCATTACAAATCGGAAATCATTAGTCAAAAGGAAGCGTGTCGTGGACTGGAAAGGTCATTTGAAAAACAAGCTCCCTTATTCATTACTCAATCAAGCAATGGAGTTTTCTAGAATAAAAATTTGTAATTCAGCTTCATTCGGCTAGAATGTTAAGTCGATTCAACGTGTTAGATTCCCAAGGCAAACATACTGCAAAGTCTGCACTATTATCGAAACATTTCAGAGGTAAATGAATTATAATATTTTTTTCTTCTTGGACTTTTTCGAGCTTCAGAGTCACATATTAACCTTTACACTAGACACACATGCGAGCTACTCGGTCTATGGTCAGCAGACTCACAAGGCCTTCCGCGACAATACACTTTCACGAAAGACAAGGGATAAACAACCATGCCCACAGCTGGACACGAACTCGCGACCCTTCGCGGCTGAGGAGCTGAGTCGGCACACTCTCTAGTCACCTCGGCCATCAAGGTCGACTAATACAAGAATTAAGTTCAGAAAAAAACGAATCCTCCGATGGCAAACTCAATGTAAATAACGTGTTGAAGATTTATGGAAAGGAATCTCTTGGTCAAAAGCTAAAGCATTATCCTTCCATCGCTGGGTCCCGGGTTCGATCTTCAGCCAATCCATGTGGAATCTCTTGTGGGCAATAGGAGCTCTCGGCAGGTTTTGTCAGTTTCTGCCGTTTGCCTTGCCTCTCATTCCACCATTTTTTATCATCATTTTCGCAATAACCTACTCATCATATCACTCAAGTACCTCAACATACTAAGAAGTTCAATGCTCCCCAAATTCAAATAAATATTTAAAAAATAGATAAATGAGTCTTTAAATAAATATATAAATAATTAAATAAATAGTAAAATAAGTAATTTAATAAATAAGTTATTAAATATGCAAAGTATCCAAATATGTAGATACATACGAGTACAAGGTTTCTTGGAAAAAGATTTTGGCCCCAGAGAAAAAGGTATCGGTGCACTGCGCGCGTTCTCGCCCTCCAAGACTTATGATACAAAGCGTCGCCACCGCGGGATATTGCGATTCGTTATTGGAGCCCCTCGTGATAGATCGCTGGCGCTATCTGCACGTCGATCGCTCGCCGCGCCGCGCCGCGCCGGGTGAAAACGCGCCGATGCTCCGGGACGCCGTGTGATGACGTGTCCTCCCCTACAGGACGCGTCCAAAAGAACGGCGTGATTGTGAATCAAGCACACGTTGGATGTATGAGTCGCCAAATATGTGCGAACGAGCTCCACGCCACATTTCGCGAATAGACGTAGAAAGGGACGCATCGCAACGGTTCCAATCCAATTCGAAGAAAAAAAGAACTATGGGGTGTAAAATTGAAGTAAAATTCAATCCGATCAGAATGGCATAGTTTTTCTTTAATGATGAGCGTCAGAGGCTGGCCTGAATGGGCCTTAGTGAGGCACGTTAGGCTGGGTGTGAGGATGATAGCAGATACAGAAAATGAGGAAAAGGGAATGGCTTGGAGAATCAAAGATGATAAATGAGGTGAAGCTGGAATACACGCATATTTATTGATAGATTGATCGTTTGATATTTCCAGGCACGTCAATTACTACGATCATTGGTCTCGTCAGTGCTGGAATGTTTTATCACGAGAGGTAGCGGTGTGCTTCCCCCGCTGGGTGATGAGATCCGGCACCGATCTACACGTCGGCTTGCGAGCCGATGTGTAGCCTGGACAAGGTCCCAGCCTGGAGAAGCTCTAGGCTTCCGATTTGTCTCCCGATTTGGGTGGAAGTGCAATGTATGTAAGTGTAAGGTTGTTTAAGAGGAGAGGATAGGACAAGGAAGAGGAAGGAAATATCACGCGCGGTCAATGGCCGTCTTGTTAGTGTACTAATCCGGCATTCACCTGGTGTTGGTGGGAGAAAACACGGAAAACTACCGATCAGAGCAGCCGACCATGAGAATTCTCTTCCAGACAACAGCTGAATTCTTCCTAGCTATGTAGCTGGAGGCAAAAGTCCCCCAGCATCAGGACTCGAACCTAGAACCTCGACCTATGACCCGTCTTTATTTGAAAAATTTAATTATGAAAAAAAGATTGTATTGAGAAATTAGTACTGCTATAGCGGCATCAATAATTTCTCTTATCGGTGACAGTTTCGTATTACAACATCGTACTAGCACATTAGCCTTCACTGAAAGTTAGGGGCCGTCTATAAACAATTGCAAACAGTAATTATTTCTGGAGCCGTTTCGTCAATAAACATAAAGAATTTTATGATTTTAATGTTAGAGTATGGTTCACCTACAAGTATAAATTCTCTATTTTTTTAAAATTCTGTCGATAAACTGCTCTTTTAGTAAGAACATCTGAACGGAGCAATTAATTTAAACGTTTTATGTTTAATACAATAGATGTCCAACGTAGGAACCAGTGGTAAATTTTTGAATTTCGCCAATTTTTTTTCTTTGTATTTTATTATTTATTTTTCATATTATCGTGATTGTTGAGTGCCCTTTATAAACAGTTGCTTTTCAGGCTTAATTCAGTTTCCGTGTGGTAAAAAAATGTATTGTACTGGCGAAACCCAGCAGTCGTTTTTTTCTCTTCATCTCTCTTTCTCTTTCCCTCTCTCTTTGTGTCTCCGACTCTCTTACCATCTTTCTCTCCGTCTCCCTCTCTCCGACTCTCTCTCTCCAACTCTCTCTCCGACTCTCTCTCTCTCCGTCTCTCTCCGTCTATCTCTCCGTCTCTTTCTCTCTCCGTCTCTTTCTCTCTCCGTCTCTCACTCTGGCTCTCTCTTTCTCTTTCTCTCTCTCTCTTTCCCCCTCTCTCTCTCTCTCTTTCCCTCCCTCTCTCTCTCTTTCCCTCCCTCTCTCTCTCTTTCCCTCCTTCTCTCTCTCTTTCTCTCTGTTTCTCTGTCTCTTTCTCTGTCTTTTTGTCTCTCTCTTTGTCTCTCCCTTTCTCTCTCTCTTTCTCTCTCTGTCTAACTCTGTCTTTGTCTCTGCAGAGTTCGAGACGCTGCAGAGACAGCATAGAGGGAGGCGCCAGGAGTCACAACGTTTGAATACACGACGTTTGAAGACATGACATTGGCAGAAGCAAGGTGGGGCATAGAAGTTGACAAGATACGAGGCGTGGAGACGATGTCGAGGCCAGGAAGGTCCCCAAGTATGGCAGACCAAAATCAGCCGAGACAGCAAAGGCGGAGCGGAGCCCGTCGTGCCCGAGCAAAGCGCAGCTCTGGCGAAGACAGGCGAAATGAGACGGGTGACGCGGCCGACCAAGACACAAGCCGCGACAGAACCGCACGGGCCGGCCGCCGCGGAGGTCTTTGACTCGCGACGCAGCGGGCAAAGGACGCGCACGCGGGGACGGGCACGGGCACGGGCGCGGACGCGGGCGCGACGGCTGTGCAAACTGCTCCCGCGTCGGCAAACAGGCGCCCTGTGTCACCTGACGCCGCCCTCCGCCGCGCGGCCTCACTTTCCCGCACCGCGCAACGGCCGCCTCGCGCGCGCACCGCCCACTTGCGAACCAGGGCGCTCCTTGCAACGGCACTAGGGATCGCAAAACAAAAAATCATCGATGTTTTCCATCAGAAACATCAATATATTAGCATCGATATTTTGCTTTCGATGATTTCTCCACATCGATATTTTGTTGCTAAAACATGATTTATTTAATTTTTAATTTTTTTTAATAAAGGGATTTAAGCATTTTGTAGAGTAGCTGCAATCCACAGATATATCGTTATTTTGCGTCATCCTCTTTATCACGCTGCACATTTCTCCTGTGCAATCTGAGCCTGTGCCGCTCCTTGCAACGGCACTAGGGATGGCAAAAAAACATCGATGTTTTCCACCAGAAACATCGATATATTAACATCGATATATTGCTTTCGATCTTTTCTTCACATCGATATTTTGTTGCAAAAACATAATTTATTTAATTTTTAATTTTTTTAATAAAGGGATATAAGCATGTTGTAGAGTAGCTGCAATCCACAGCTATATCGTTCTTTTGCGTCATCCTCTCTTATCACGCTGCACATTTTGCCTGTACAATCTGAGCCTGTGCCGCTCCTTGCAACAGCACTAGGGATGGCAAAAAAAACATCGATGTTTTCCACTAGAAACATCGATATATTAACATCGATATTTTGCTTTCGATGTTTTCTTCACGTCGATATTTTGTTGCTAAAACATAATTTATTTAATTTTTAATTTTTTTAATAAAGGGATTTAAGCATGTTGTAGAGTAGCAGCAATCCACATATATATCGTTGTTTTACGTCATCCTTTTTTTCACGCTGCACATTTCGCCTGTGCAATCTGAGGAAGTCTGGGAGCTGCTCGTGGTATGAATTATGTTATCGCCAAGTTTGTCATTGACTGAATCGACAGTGAAACACGAAATTAATAGGAAAACACGATGTTCTTTATTGTTAATTTTATTCTTTACATTCGATTAAAATTTTAAAATACTACTAACATGCTGGTATCCAAACAATAAAATATATCCCTTTTATGTACTGTAATTAAAAACGGATAGGAGAATAGCATGTTTATTAGTCTATAATTAAAACATCGATGTTTTCATCGACATTGGAAATCCGTAAGCGATGTATCGAAATATCGAAGTATCGATGTTTTGGTAAAATTTGCCGTCACTAAGTAGCACACGGTCGGGAGCTTAGAACTTGTCGCGGCTGAAACGGTGCCCCGCGGCGGAGTTACCTGGATTATTTGATTGATTGGTGTTTCTGGACGCGTCATCGTCTAAAGTCATTACTTCCGTACGTGTAGTGCATTTTTTTTCCTCGGGAGGGGGCGTTAAGCTCACGCTGAATGATGAGATCCGGCGTCGATTTATCGTTGGGGTTTTCTCCAACCAGGTATCCCCCACCAGCGAGGCACCGACCCAGCCGGGACAAGCTCAAAGCTTCCGACTGGTCACCCGACATGTGTAGTGGTGTAGTGCGTGCAAGTGTAGGTGTGTGTATATAACGGGTGTGGATAAGACAAAGAAGAGAAAGGAAATATCGCGCGCGATACGTGGCCCGTTTGTTAGGGTTCTGATCCGGTATTTGCCTGATATTGATCGAAGAAACCAAGAAAAACTACCGATTAGAACAGCCGACCGTTAGAACACTCCTCCAGACAGTGACTGAATAGGACCTAAGTTATTAAGCTAGTGTCGAAAATCTTGTCACTGTCGGGACTCCAACCTAGGACCTCCCGGTCAGAGGCACAGTAGTGACATCAGTTGATGCCCTGAGCAACCTCTCCCGGTAGGAGATACCTGGAGAGAGAATTAACCCTCGAGCAGAAGTGTAGCAGACGTGTTGGATCTTACGCTCCAGTCGGATAGGAACATTGCCACCACCCGGGATGTAGCATGCACTTCACTTATGGGACTAACGGTTTCAGTAGTTAGCATGCCCGGAATCGATACGCGTTCACTCTAACTCCTTAACCCCGTTGCTGTGGTTTGTTGAGCCCAGTCCCTCTGTGTGGGCTATGCCAGCAGTTTGTTGTGCATGGGGCAGCATAAGAACTTTCCCCTATGCTGGAATCTCTCTTAGTTGATGGTGAAAATGAGATACACGTATTTCTGGAATCGTTCTAATTATTATCTACGATTAAATGAAATCAAGTTAAATTCCTTCTAAGGTGAGGAGCTTATATGTATTTAAGAAATTTGTGTAAATTTCGTAAAATTGTGAACTCATACAGAATATGTGGAGTTTTCTGATTATTCACGCATTAGCAATGATTGATATTAATTGGTTAAGAAAAAAGTGAAATTGTCTGTTCAATTACGCTAGACGTCTAGTTCAAACAGGATGACAAGTTATTTTCCTCTCCTATAAACTTAGTTTACACGTCTTATTGGTATATTCGCGGAGGCCACAGTTACATTCATATGGAGTCTTAACAACAAATCACTGCGAGTTTCGGCTGATTTTTTTATTTTAATATTTTTACCGAAAATGGCGGTAAAATATCGGAGGAAGTTAGATTTTTAATTAATAATATGGCTTAAATCTCTTATCTTTTCGCAAAAGAAGTTCTACATTCCAAACATTTACAAATAAAGGAAAAAATTTCTTAAGAAATTAATTCATAGAAAAAAGTGTGTTGCAACAAGATATTTTTGAAACTATTGCATTTGCCATCGTCATATTTTAACGTATACTTGCTGGCGTTACATTATTTATCATAAAAATATGATTAAAATGCTGCAACTGGATATTTAAGGCATAAATTGAGTATTTCTGCATTTTCATTTTGCAACATCCTTCGAACTTTTTGGTTTACGAAGAAGTATCTTTATTCCGTTCAAGAATGGAAATCGGGTAGTCTCCTTGAGGAAACACGCCGTTAAAAATATACCTCAGAAAGCTGTCTTACAAGATTGACTCGAAATGTATCGTACTAGACGAAAGTCGTTCTCATACAAATCTTCACTGGGAGGAATGTCATGAAAGTTAAAACCAAGAGACTGTCTTGTTGAGTTGGATAGTATTCATTGCAGGATTACTTTTTTACAAACTTGTTTGACTGGTGGGAGTCTGTTTTGTGTCAGTTTCAGAGAATATCAAGACAAATGTTTTCGCAGGAAATGTTCACTACCATGCTTGGTTTACAAGCAAGAAAGTGAGTGAACAGATGAAACCGCGCTGGACATGTTGCTTACACACCTGACTCAACTAGTGATTTCGAAAGTCTTGTGCTCGCATGTACTTGTACAATGTACGGATGTTGGAACTCTTCTTTCTCAGAAGTCGGTTTCTTTGATATATTGAGTATCTCTCATTTTGGTAGACATGAGGAAGTTGCCCACGAGTATTTCCAAATTCATCCTATCGTTATTTTAGTTTGAATCAATTCTAGATAATATTATACATAACATACTTTCGTTGAATATGTCTGTGTCTGTTGGTGACGAATATGTGTTTGACAACAGAAAATGTGTCGTAGTTTGTTTACCAAATCACAAAAAAGACGAAGTTGTATGTTCTTTTGCAATGAACAATAATATTTTTTTATTATTAAAATACATTTGTTACTCAAATATATTTACAACATGGATTTCTTTACTGTTGCAAAACATATTTCCGAGCGTAATTGCGTCCAAAGAAAGGAGACAGGGGGTGACAATTATGGATATTATATATATATATATATATATATATATATATATATATATATATATATATATATATATATAATATATTGATTTCTGGCAGGAAGCGACGGAACGACGTTCCGCAACCTCGGGAATAGATTATTAAATTATATTATAAATATATAGCAATTTCTATTCAATTAATAGTTAATGTGGAACGCATTCCGGTACTAATTTTCCTTAGAACTAATTGTTCAAACATTTATAAAATAATTGATGATTTTCTATTTATTTATTTATTCATTTTTTTCATTTACACATACATACACGCCCCAGAGCAGTTCACTAGCTTCCGCGTGCCTTAAGGGGCTCTCCTCCAGGCCACGTGGTTCGCCGCTCGGAGGGCGCGCCCCGGCACGCAGGACCTTGGCATTCCCTTCGCCCTGCGCGTGACGTCAGCGCAGACAGGTGACGGCGGAACAATCGCCGGCAGCGCGCCGCGCCAGACGGGAGACGCCAACGCGCACGCGCCCTGGGTGCGTAAACGCAGCGCCGCTCCCCGCCCTGCCCTGCCCCGCCCCGCCCCGCGCTTCCCCTCCCCGCTCTGCGCCGCCCCGCCCCGTGCCGCCCCGCCCTGCCCCTCCCCGCCCGGCCCCGCCCGGCCCCGCCCCTCCCCGCCCCTCCCCGCCCCACCCCGCCCTTCCCGCCCCTCCCCGCCCCGCCCCTCCCCGCCCCTCCCCGCATCCCACCCTGCAGTCGGGGCACGTCACGCGCTTTTTGTGACAGTTGACGCGCGGGGAGAAATGCAACGTCTTTCCCGCTGGGCGCGCTCCTGAATAAATGACGCGAGACTGACCACCGTGGACGACGCCTCCAAGGGAGAGGTGCGCCTTTGGTTCGCGTAAGGGGCAGTGTCTGCACGGGCAGGTTCCTTTCTGTTAATTTGTGGAGGGACATGCCAGGAAAATGCATTTCTAAGACAGAAAAAAGGCACTAACAGTACTGATTTTACGGAATTGATGAAAGAAGGCCAAAGAAAAAGTGGACACCGGAACAGATTGAAGTCTAATCCTCGTTGGTATAAGAAGTATTTTGATGAAAGGTATTTTGGTTGAGAATAATAAATACTGAAATAAATTGGACAAGATAATTACTGGTCAATAAATAATTTTCTAATTTGTAATTTATGATAATTATGGAAAAGTTGGAACTTTTACGTGGTTTAATGTTTTAAATCAACATGGATGTAATTACTACAATAATTCATTCTATAGTAAATGTTTCTACATCATACAAACACAAGAGAAATGACTTTTGTTCTGCATTGAAGGCGTGTATAATAGGTTTTCGTCCAAAGAGTTCAATGAAACCATTTTCAGAATCAAAGTCTACCATAGGCGATGCAGTAGAATTCTGGAAGTTCCATCTAAATCGGCTCAAAATCAATCACAATAAACCGGAACTGAATAGCAGTAAGAACTACAATTCCTGCCGCGCACTAAATTCTGTTTTATTGAATTACCAAATTGTCCAAGCCGAACTGAATATCTCAGGTGGGTCCCAAGGTATCTTCCGTTCGAGGGCGTTGTGGGTTCGAATTCCGCGTTATTCATGGTCGTATCCATGTCTTTATGATGTGAGAGACACAGCCAAATTTCACAATTATTTCGTAAAGCCCAGTCCCAATTGCCTATTCGTAGTCGCCAACGTCCGATACGACACGAAGAAGAATTAACAAAACCGATCTCACAATAAACAATAAACTGCTGTAATGAAAAATTACTAATTGAAGATTAAAAAATCTGAATACAACTGACATCACCCACGATATGTGATAGAGATACCTGAAGGAGATTTCTGGGGGAGACACTTGGAGGAGATACCTGAAGGAGATACCTGGAGGAGATACCTGGAGGAGATACCTGGAGGAGATACCTCTCACAAGCCCGCGTGTAAGTTGGCGCCGGATCTCATCCTCCATCGGGTGAGGAACACCAACTCCCACAATAAAGCTTTCATTATACTAATGGTATAATGATAAAAGTTGTTGACGTGCCCGGAAACAATCAATCAATCATTCACGTTAAAGAAGAACTGAAGACGTGTCGCTGAGCTCCCCCAGATCACGAAACCGACGTGGGCGATCGGTGTCGTTTGATAAGAGTAAACAATCTGAACATTTGTGTATTTGGTGAACGTACAACATCACCTCTGAAACATCTTGGATTGAGTGATCTTGGAGCAAAGTTCCGAGAGAACTAGCAAGACTCAAGACACTCGTGCCATTTGGGCAGCCCTGTCGGCAAAGCCAATTCAAGCGGTGGCCGAGTAGAGAGCAAATCGGGGGCAGAGCGCTTCTGGACAGGGGCTGCGCTGAGTGCGGCAGATTCCTCGCCAGCGCAATCATGCAGCTCCCCTCCCCCAGCAGGAGCGAGGAACAGGAAATTGGGGAAGAATCCCGCAGACAAGTGCAGAAGGAGGCAAGATGGCCGCGTAGATAGACGTGCATTAGACAGGCGGCTCGAAAGCTTGGAGAGACCTACAATACTTGATGCACTCAATTATTTCGATGCCTGTTGTCAATTATTTTGTCTCGTGGGTATGCCAAATGAAATTGGGAGGATGTGGTCGGTGAGAAGGTCAGTAGAAATTATTTTCAAAAACGTTGGTCAACTTGTGCTGTGGCTGTCCCTAATGTTTTGTTTTTCTCCAACTGAAAGGTCGTGCTAAAACAAATTAATGTGCTTTGCGTGACATTGTGATTTTTTTCTTATAATCTCACCTAGACATTTCATTGACGTAAATTCAGTGTTTAGTTTATAAAATTTTAGGTCTTGAAGCGCGCCCCAAATTAACTATTTGTATAATAGTAATAGTTATACATTGTAATATAATTTAATAATTATATATCACGTTTAATATCAATAACAGTGATAAAACTAGCTCTATGTGAATATAACAATAATAATAAATTAGTTTATAATGTTATTTTATTGTTTTTTACTAACATTGTATTACATTCGTAGAAATAATACACTTAAATGGAAAATTATTTAATTTTGAATAACCGAAAGGTGGTCGAACTAAAAATTGAAGTTATTAAGCGTTTCTTTTCTTCTTTTTGTTTGTTTTTTGCCATTTCGTTTCCGAGGAACCGGAACGCCGTTCCGTTGTGTTCCGCCAGAAATCAAGCCCCGCCTAAATGTTTACATCATTGAAGTTTCAAACATTGAATATTCTTATTTAGTGAAATTCAGGCCTCAACCTCCTCCTTCACAATATTTTTTCCTAGACACTTACACCCCATTAAAAACTAAAAAATGATATTATTTGCTGCGATGCAGGGTTAGGACTGTCTGCATCCAGTAATGCTTGCCAGTACAATAGTGTGTGCCCCCTTCAGAAATGTTTTACACTAATGCAGTCTCATGAAGAAATGTCTACATAATAAAAAAGGTCCAATTACTTTTCGACTGCTTTGTAATCACTCCTAACCCCCTACCTGATGCAACAAAAATGATTAACAATAATGCGTATATAGTACAACTTGGTCAATGCGGAATCTCAAGAGACCAGTATTTATTTCTGTATTCGACAAGATTCAGTATTATGCGATGTGATACTATAGAATATAATTTTGGCAGGACTACAGTCCTTCCAATGTACGTTCACATTTGACAGATTTCCGCATTATACACGTTCCGCATTGAGAAAGTTTTACTGTACAATAGAAAAAATGAGTACACCACATACAATTCTCAAGAAAACAACGATTACTTGACGGAGGCGACGCCCACCGAGAAGCAAGTAGAGATAGACAGGATGAAATAAAGAAAACGAAAAAAAGGAGCAATTCATAGGTAGAATATTTGAAGTTGCAATGTGAAATGATAGACTATCAATTATTGCAACGTCGTAACACAACAATTAAAACGTCGTGTTTTATTAAAATAGTTCTAAATAATAATAACAATAATAATAATAATAACAATAACAACAACAACAACAAAGTACTGCAGATGTAAGGTAACATTTATTTAAGTCTCAAGAATAATTAGTTAATTAATATAGAAAACATCTACGTCCCAGAAACGCCTCTTGACGACCAACAACACTAAAACTGTCACCAGTAAAATCTCTCCTTGCTGAAGTATAGCGATCATGCCGAACCCCCGTGTAACATTGGAGGAGGAGTGGCGAAGAGGAACTCGGAAGAGCGGTGAGGAGCTGAGTGGAAGGGGCAGGGCGGGGTGGGGCGGGACGGGTCGGAACGGAGCGGGGCGGAGCGGGGCGGAGCGGGGCGGAGCGGGGCGGAGCGGGGCGGAGCGGGGCGGAGCGGGGCGGAGCGGGGCGGAGCGGGGCGGAGCGGGGCGGAGCGGGGCGGAGCGGGGCGGAGCGGGGCGGGGCGGAGCGGAGCGGGGCGGAGCGGGGCGGAGAGGAGCACGAGCCAGCGCGGCAAGAGGCTAGCGGGCGGCGCAGGGCAGGCGGCTCCCAGACGCCGCCCGCGGAGGCCGGCAGGGCCGCGGAGGCCGCGCGGAGGGCGACTCTTCGGAAATATTGACTTTGGGAGTTATGCCTCTCGGGCGCGCGGGCGGGCTGGGCGGGGCGGCCGGCAGAGCACACTGGGCCGAAAGGAGAGCAAGCAGCAAATGAAACCTGTTACTATCGACCCTCGGAAATGGCAATCTCGTATATTCAAATATCACAAATTCAAACCTTCTCAATTCGCCCAACGGATCTAATTAATTCTGATCTAGTTAATTGAAATTCCGCTAGTTCGAATATCTTTATTTGAAAATGGACAACTCGAAATCCTCCATCAATAGAAATACTGTCCATTTTCTGTGAGACAACGGGTGTATTCAGAAAAAAATTGCAAAATTAATTCCAAGGTTTTTGGCGACAAATCAGTTATAACTTAAAAATGTTCTTGAAACAAAACTAAATGTATGTAATGTTTCGAATTCGAGGACTGTAGTTAATACTGTAGTTAAAACAATCACACTGGAATCCTAATAAACTTTGGAGATTCGGATAAAGTAACATTGCGCCTGGCCTGGTCTCGTTTGAATTCTTCCAATCCATGTGAAGGGTAGTCAAAATATGAAGATTGTGACGACTTTTAGTTAACAGAACACAACATTCATAAATAGAAAAATTAAAACTCCGGTTTTGAATATCAATCTTATTCTTCCACATAAGCTTGAAGAACTCCGAAGTATCAAATAATAATCGAATGCCTTGAAAAATTAGATACGATGATGAATCGTCCTTAAATAAGTACTGACATGCCGTGAAAATTAATTGATATGTGTAATGAGTGATATCCCGACTGTGATAGGGACATATTGATTTACGAAAAGGGCAAGTCCATCTTACTGGCATTCCCGCTGCCCATCAATCTCGTACCAAGAGCCGTTCGTCGTAATGCAGTCAGTTAAGTGGGCATACTTATTTTAATGTATTTTGTATAGCTTTATACACACCAAATAAGTTAGTTGGTTGAAATGCTGGCTGGCAAATGTGAGGATAGCTGTTCGCGATGTGTTGTGTAGGTCCACTGTGTGGCGACGACAGTTGCGGGCGCTGACGAATGGAGCGAGCGGCGGCGGCGCAGAGAATGGGAGGGCACGAGTGGGTGTGTGCGGTCGCGAAAGTGCGGGCGGGGACGGGCGAGTGATGGGCGGGGCGCCGACGCCGTTGCGGGTGGGCGAGGGATGTGAGTGGCGGGCACAGGAAAGCGTGGGCGTGACGGGCTGGCGTGGGGTGTCACGGGTGGACCTTTAGAATGAGGTAGTGGCAGGGTGATGTGTCGGGGAGAACGGGAGAGCAAGAGCAGGTTAAGCAGGTATGGAAAGGACATGTGAGCAGGAGAAGGACGGGCAAGATCGACTGGATGGGTTGGGTTGGACAGGGTGGGATGGACGAGGTGGGCAGGATGAAGTGGGATGGACGAGGTGGGCTGGACGAAATGGGCAGGACGAGGTGGGCTGGACGAAATGGGCAGGACGAGTTGGACTGGACGCGGTGTGCTGGACGCGGTGGGCTGGACACGGTGGGCTGGACGCGGTGTGCTGGACGCGGTGGGCTGGACGCGGTGGGGGACGCGGTGGGCTGGACGCGGTGTGCTGGACGCGGTGTGCTGGACGCGGTGTGCTGGACGCGGTGTGCTGGACGCGGTGTGCTGGACGCGGTGTGCTGGACGCGGTGGGCTGGACGCGGTGGGCTGGACGCGGTGGGCTGTGCTGGACGCGGTGGGCTGGACGCGGTGGGCTGGACGCGGTGGGCTGGACGCGGTGGGCTGGACGCGGTGGGCTGGACGCGGTGGGCTGGACGCGGTGGGCTGGACGGGGTTGGTTGGACGGAATGGGATGGATGAGGTGGGCTGAAAGGTAGGGGCAGAATGGGCGGGGCGGGCTGGACTTGGTAAGTGGGTGGGGAGGACTAGACGGGGTGGGCGAGACGAGTTGGGTGGGATGGACAGCATGAGGAAGGCTAGTTGGGCGGGGGGCGGGGCGGGAAGGGATTGACAAGATGAGCAAACAGTGCCGGTGGTGGGGGCGGACAGACGGGGGCGGGGCGGAGACAGGGTGTGGTGTGGTACGGGGATGTGTGGAGCGGAGGCAGGGGGGCGGGGCGGGGTCGTGTGGAGTTGAGGAGTGCGGGGCGACCGGCGCGGCGCCGCCGCCGTGCCGCGGCTGTCGACCTGTCAAAGGCCCCTGGCAGGCGCTCTCCGGGACAGCCACTCTGTTCCTCGGCCCGCCCGCCCACCATTGCAGAGAGAGCAGTCACAAGGGGAGCTCCCGTCTGTTCGTCGCAGCAGGGAAAGGACTGCGACCCTCAGTACTTCCCCGCGGGCTCCGACCTTACTTAAATACCACACCCTACTTGGAGTTGTTTTAAAGTGGCAGAAAATCCTATTAGCATGCATAATCGGGGGAAAACCGAACATTAGAATTCTCTTAGCTTTCAAATTTGGTACTCATTCACTCGTTCACACATTTGTTGGGAATGCATATTCTAAGAATGAAGTGACATCCGATTTGAATTCAGACAAAATCATTTCCTTTTTGTTATGAATACGAAATGATCCTGCAGTTTTCTTCATGACAGCTGACATCTCATGTAGTACTGACTGTTAATAAGCATATAAGACGAAACAGCAAAATATGATTATTTGGACATGCGAAATGTTGCTTTTACCCATATATTTTCAAGAAAGTATTTTGGGTATACTTTCTTACTCGACTTGATACACGATTCGTTATAATGCATGCCTTGATAACAATATTTATTTTTCTACATTCTTAATTGTGGAATTTTTTCACTCTTGTATTCTTTGTCAATTATCCAGTTTTATATAAATATTATCAGAATAGTATCCAATGTCAATTCGATTTTATGCACACAAATCTTACGGATCACACCTAGTAATCAGTAATCGTGTGCTTGCATTAAATTATACTGGTTTTCAGTAACTCGTGAGTTTATGTCATTTTGTAGTACCGTTGGATAAAGAACATGGAGATTTTATCAGAGAGTTTTGCTTTATGACTATTATTTAATTTATCCTGCTGTATAGTCATGAAAAAAAAACATTACGGAATATTTCCGTTTTTCTGAGTTCCGATATCGCGTTGATTCACGTTATTTCTACCAGCGTCTACGTCTTTCCACCTACCCCAAGCTGTCCGCACAACTTAGATTTAAACTCGCACGTATCGCCACTTCGTGAGAAATTCCGCCGGAGAGTTGGCCCGCACACACACGTGTTCCACCGTATTTTTCCACCCGCTCGCTAGCAGTGTTCCGTGCTGCGCTCTCGGAAAGTTGGCGGAGGTGGTGGTGCCGGGGGAGCGGCGTTGGGGGTGGGGCGACAGGGGCGGATGTGGAGGAGGCGGCGTTGGGTGTGGAGACGTCGGCAGTGGTTGGGCGTCCAGGGTGGCAGCGGCAATAGCGGCGTTGGTGGCGTTGGCGGCGTGGGCGGCGTGGGTGACGTCGCGACGCGTCGGCAGGAGTGGAGGCGGTGGTGGCGGGAGCTGTAGGGGCTTCGGAGGTGGCGTTGGATGTGAGGGCGTCAGGGCGGAGGAAGGTAGCGGAGATGGGCAGTTTGGGCGTTGAGGTAGGCGGGGGTGGCGGGCGAGGCGCTAGGGCGGTGGCGGAGAGAGGCGAGGCGGAGGAGGCGGTGGCTGAGGCCCCGGGGCGGCAGGGCGGCGGGAGCGGCGGGGGCGACGGGCCGGCGGGCGCAGAGCCGGGGCGGCGGCGGGGGCGGGGCTGGGGCGGGGGCTGGGGCGGGGGCCGGGGCGGCGGGAACGGTGGGCGGGAGCAGGGGGCGTCAGCGGGTGTGTCGGCGGGGGCAGTGTCGGCGGGGGCGTCGGTGGGGGCGGCGGCGGGGAGGCAGCGATGGGAGTGGGGGCGGTGGCGGGGGAGGCGGCGATGGGAGCGGGGGCGGCGGGCCGCCGGAAGGGGCGGCGGACGCGGTGCGGGGCGGCAGGGGTGGCGGGGCGGCGCGGGCGGCGGGGGCGACGGGGGCTGGGGCGGTGGCTGGGGCGGCGGGAACGGGGGGCGGGGGCAGGGGGCGTCGGCGGGTGCGTCGGCGGGGGCAGCGTCGGCTGGGGCGTCGGTGGGAGCGGCGGCGGGGGAGGCGGCGATGGGAGCGGGGGCGGCGAGCCGCCGGGAGGGGCGGCAGGGGTGGCGAGGGCCGCGGAGGGGGGCGCGGGCGGCGGCGGGGGCGGCAGCCGGAGTTGGGCGGTGGCCGCCGCAGTTCGTGCGCTGAGGAACTTCGAGAACCTTCCCTGGCGCCGCGCCGCGCGGTCCCTTCCACCCGCGATAAGTGAGCAAACTTTTGCTCTTAATGGGACCTCCACGGCCAGGGACCACCGGCGCGAAGTAGTGGGTGGTGGCTTAAAAGCCGCCGCGCTGCTTCTGTACTTTGGGAACGATGTAGTCACTTACGGCAGAAACGGAGAAGGAAAATCTTGTCTGTGACATCTTTTGGAGGAGGATAACATGAATATACACAGTTTATGAATAGACACAATTTAAGGGATGTCGCTTTCTGTTATTGGAATGTTGCTCTTATAGTTTAATTTCAAATTTTTAAAGTGTAATACAAATAAATAGAATGAGTATTTATATATCATTTTTAAACACGTTAAAGTTAAAAATTCAATGAACTTTTTATACGAAAGTGCATTAATTATTCCTCTTAAAACATAAATAATTGTATTATATACATATTTCAAGTCGTTTTTTTATTCGTAGATAAACGACTCAACTGTAACAAACATCTATACTAAAGATGTTTGATTACACACAATTCAATTACAAACAAAATATATTACCTAATAACCCTCATAAAACAGAGTTTTTTCTGAGAGGTAGATCCTACAATGTTAATTTCCGGTTGAATCATTTCAAGAATTTATTTTTACACTTTTATTCAACAATTTAGATATACTGCACCACCACTAATTTTCATATGCCGGGTGTAAAAAAAAAAGGACAAAACCGGCTAATGTAAGCAAGAAAACCAACATTTTCCGGAGCGACCCTTCAGAGCGGCATCGTGCGCTTCCAAAGCGAGCATTATTATCGCCTCGTTTGGTTCATCGTGAGCCGCTGCGCGCCGCCGCCGGGCGATTTGCGTGTGCGGCCGTCGGCGGCGGAGTTGCGGTCTGCAAATGGGCCCCGCGCGGCTCCTTGTGTGGACGCCGACGGCTCTGCGCCGCGTCTATGCAGAGAAAGGCGAAGCAGCCAGGCCGCCACGCGTCGCGTGAATGGCTCGCTCCTACACAATGCGAACGCGGCCGCCGCCGCCGCCATAGGGAGAGACTGCAGGGGCCGTTCGCAAGGAAAGGGTTTTTCTGGAATACTAATAGCTAGGAGACGGATTTTAATGAAATGTCATTTTCACTTTAGAATAATGATGTTTAGTTTAGAAATTAATTTTCGGTTACGACGAAAGGAAATGACTCAATTTTTATACGTTTTTTTTTTTTTTTTTTTGCATTTTTCATCGATTTCGACTAATGAGTGATCTTTTATGTTTTGCAGTCTTTTTTGTTTTTCAGTCATTTTTAATGCATTTTTTGCTGATGTCGTCGATTTTAATATCATCTTATTGGTACTTACTTCAAATAATATCTATGAGATGCAACAAATCTTATCCACAGAATACAGGAGTAACCTAATCAATTTCTTCTCTCAGAAATTGTATCGTCAGCCGTTGTCAGTCTGTAATCTAAGGTTCCTGTGACGCCCAGAAAGTAAGGTTCCTGTGACGCCTATTAGCGCTATTGTTAGTTTTGCCGATTTCGGGATAACTAAAGACAGAGATCTCCTGGTAAAGAACAATCCAAATCAAAAGTTTGAAAGCTGAGTTCACTTTAACGACTGGAAGAAGTCTAAATTACATCAGTAATATATCCAACATTTTGAGTTGTTCATCCAAACTGGTTTTGATCACATTTTTTACGTCATTTTTCTTTGCTTCTAGAGCATTTTAAAAACATTTTAAGAGCATTTTATTGATAATTTTTGGCGATGTTTTCGGTCATCAAAATCCCCCCTACTAATAATCAGTTTAGCATGGCACCTCCAGCGGATATTTTCATGTTTAAAAGTTTAATTTGTGCTTTGCAAGTGCATAGGAAATATAAATTTTAAACATATCGCAGTTGCCCGGTTTGTCCATTTCCGTCCATAGTTACATGAAAATTATCGATTAAAATACGTGTTTAAATTTGTTTCACTACAAAAGTAGATTTAATTATCGTCAATATGATGAATCAACTCACAACGATTCATGTTCATGTCAGACAAAGAGTATAGTAATTCAAGCGCTTCACCAATGAACACGTAGGGGCATTAAAAGCTTCAAAAATACTAATTTGTTTTTCAAAATAACCTAGAAGGAACCGGCTAACAATTGTGTCAGCCAATTTGTCACGTTGAGAGGAATAGAATGAGTTATTGACACCTCTGTAGTTTTTTACAGAAGTTTTTTAGAGAAATTTTTACAATATTGTTGGGAACCGCAAAAAATCTCATTTGTCTTGTTTGGTAGATCGGAAGTGGTATAACCTTGAGTAACGGACGGACGAAGGTTACTCGATAACTACAATACCGGTAGGGTACGTACGTAATACCGCTGCCGGAAACACGGTAAAAGTTCGGAGGAGGGGGGGGCGAAGACGGAGGAGGAAGAAGCGAAGACGGAAGAGGAGGAGAACGAGAAGACCAAGGCAGAGGAGATGGTGAAGAAAAAAATTAATTATCGAAAACAATTGCAGCATCAAAATTTGAAACCTGAACCGAGAAGCGGCCCTCTTAACTCCATTGACTCCATCTCATGTGTATACTGCGATTTATTCACAGCTACCTCTTCTCAGTTACGGAATCATCCAATCGGAAGCATATATATCACTACAGTAACGTCACTATGGTGGCGTTCAACCTTCCGATTGGATGACACCGTAACAACTGATTTACGTCAGAGGCAGCTGTAAGTATAGGACAGCGATCGCACTGCGCCTCCGAAGGCAGAACGCCCGACGCGAGGCGGCGGGGGCTGCGGGGCGGGCGTCGTGGGCATAGCTCAGGCGCGGCACAATGGGCGAGCGGCACGCGCGTCCGTCCTGTGGCGTGGCGGCGGCGGCGTGGCGGCGGCGGCGCGGCGGCGGCGGCCGCGCCATTAGCACAGAAAGGGCCGCGAGCTGTGCCTTGGCCTTCTCTGTGAGCAGGGGTGTGCGCTTTTATGGACGCACGAGTTTCCGGGCGGGTCAGGCGGAAACGGGGTGTCGACGTATCGGCAATACGAATTATTAAGGGTGTCTTATTTTGGTGTGAAAGCTTTGACACAAAGTAATGACAATAATTAATAATAACTATGATAATAATAGTAATAGATGTTTTATGAACGAAAATGTTGGGATAAGTTCAAAATAACATTATTGTACCTTTGGGGGCGGTATTGAAGTTTCACACAATGAAATATAAATACTTGGAAAATATGTTAATAAAAATTTAAATTTTTAAAATGATTAAAATTTTAAAAAATTATTATGATGTCCATATTATTATAAAATAACGCTTAGGTTGACGTGATTGTAAGATCTGAAATCGAGAAATCAGGGATGGATTCAAAGATACACTAGCTCGTTAGGTTCAATTTTTTATCACATTGAAATTTCATGATTTGAATACTGTTCTAGAACTTCGAAAGCCCCTTTTGAGAAATAGAAAAGTAGAGCAACTTTGTTGTATGAGAACATCTCAAGTGTTGAGGTATCAGCAGCTGAATGTTTTGGAGAAAATTCGTTGAACCGAAATTCTGCGAAGTATCACAAGGCGGTACAGTCGAGACAGAGACTACGCAGAGCCGTGCACACCCCTGAGGCCCGGCAGTGCATCTGCATGCTGGCGAGTGCGGCTTTACATTGTCGGCGCCAGTGCTTACTCTTTGTCCGGGAGCTGTCGGCGGGGGCCGTGCAAAACGGTCAACGGCAGTGGCTGAGGTTAAGCGCAATGGGAGGGATTGTGCTGCAAAGAAACGACGCTCACCGCCAGATGAGATTGTTTGACAGATTTCGAAACAATTGAGCACCGATAGTCTTTTATATATAGGTATATAGTATTAGCTACCCGTTCGGCTGAAGCCTTTCGGGGAGGCAGTCTTTAAAGGAACCGCTGCGGCGTTGCTAGATGGCTCCCCCATCAGACGTATTGGCTCATGTTCCTATTGATCACGTAATAATCGCAAGAAGTGCTGCCCATTGAAGTATCCACAAATAGGATGTTATTGAAAAGTTCAATGACATATTAATAAATAAGTTACCCAGCAAATTTTGAATAATGATTCGAAGCAACAATAATAATTCATGGAACAAAAATTATTCATTGAATTATTTGTGTGGACATGGATATTGTATGGATACTTATAAACAATTCTTTGGGTACGTTACGTTTTCAGTCGTCTTTTAATAAGTTATGTTTTCATTTTCTCGGCTTCTTTCTGGGGCGAAATTGCCTCCACGACTTAACTGCGTCTATTATATAAATTAGATATTTATTTATATTCATTTAAACTCAAAACTAATAACATTGAATGACGATTGAACGAGAAAAAACATATTTGGTATGGCTTAATAAGTAACTTCCAAATGCATATAGACCTATTTGTAACAGTAACATCATCATTTGATAAAAGATTTTGCGTTCGGTACAATTAAAAAAATAATTATAGACTAGTACTTCACAAGGAATATTTGCATTACACAATTCAATGTTACTCATCAAGGTTGATATTGTTAATATTTTAGAAAGTTTTCAGTTTTTGAAGAGGAAAATGAGACTACTTGTCCTATTTGAGTAGCACATTCTCGAATCATTACATAATGAGCAAACACAGCACTAGTATTCAGAAATGTTCTGTTGAAGTGCTACCTCTTTATTGGCTTTCACTTCCTTTAATTGCTTCTTTTTTCTACGAACAGAAGTAAACAGGTATGTATGTTGAAACATAACTATATAAGTAACCGTACATAACCCCATGTGGAAAAAAATAACCACGTGGGTAAAGTATATATCGAGCTCTTTATTACTCGTTGTCAGTTAAAATTCTTTTTTAATAAAGGAATCTGATCAAGTTGGAAACACATAGTGGTTTGTAGGGTAGAAAACAAGGTTGCCTACTTCTGTGTGTCTCGCATTCGCAGAACAGTCCCCTCGTAATTCCAGTAGCACGCGAAAAGCGTACGCAATGGGGCTTGTAACTCATATGCGTCTATCTCGCGGCGGAAAACGCACGTGTGCACACGTGTACGCACGCGTGCGCTCGCAGCGTGCCTCCGTGCGTCGCCGCGTCGTTCCCAGGCGTGAGCGTGCGTGAGGCGCATGTTGTAGGTGTAGGCAGAACGTGTGGATAGTGGTTGGGACGTGGGAAAGAGGACATACCATCCTCCTAGATTGCATGGTCGTTCGTTTCTTGGTGCGCACCGGGTGAGGTGGCTGAGCACGTCAACTGATGTCACTGCTGTGTTCAGCCGCTGTCTGGAGAAGAATTCTAGGTAACAGCTGCTCTGGTCGACTGTTTTCAGGGGTTTCTCCGATCAACACTAGGCGAATACTGAAGTAATACCGTAACAAGCGGGCCAAGGCCCGCGCACTATCTTTCCTTCCTCTTCCTTGTTTTATCCTCACCTCTTACTTACACACACACACACACACACACACACACTACCATTCATGCCGGGAAACCGGTTGGAAGCTTAGATCTTGTCCCGGCTGGAGCGGTGCCCAGCTTGTGGGAGATACCTGGATGGGGAAACCAGCTAGCTCATGTGCAGGCCGTCGCCGGTTAACACCGCCCAACGGGGGAAGAACATCACCACATCCGGTGATAAAACATGCGCTTTGAATAGTTTGAAGGCAGACAGCTCTGCTCTAAAGAAGGCGACTGGGCCGTCAATGACGAATCAAGGAGGGAGGGACATGGCCCTCCAAACCCACTTTTTTTTTCGTAATTTTACTCTATTTATTTAAAACAATTACCACATAATGTTTGCTTCACAACACTTCCACAAGAGTATTTGCATTACACATTAATAAAGAATTTGTAAGTTTCATTCCAACAATTGAAAATAATTTCTTTAAAAAGTGGGGGATGAGTCCCGAAATCAAATTGCCTGCACTCCCTTTTGAAAAATTCAGTGTTCTGAATTCAAAATTTTGCGTTTCAAAATGCGCCAAATATTGAAAATAACTGAAAACATGTTAAAATCAAAGAGGTTATAGTATAATACATACGCGAGTTATTGCACGTCAACGCAGCGACCGATAAATACCGCCTCCTAAGGTAGACGAGTCGCAGCTTATTATTGACCAGTAGAAAGGGGCAGTTCAAAAAAATCGGATAGAAAAAGCGATAATTTTTTTCAGATATATCACCCTGATTGCGGCATTTTATATACATAGTTAAACACTATTGATTTTAATTTCACGAGTAGAGTAGTCAATGGAATCCCTTATGCCAGTTTGATCACCGTCTGAGTATTCCAATTCAAAGTTTGTATACGAATTTTGTATAACGTTTTACTGACGTTGTTAAAATTTATTATTAATGCCTTATAATTTGCGTTTAAGTTCGACTGTTCATTCTATGAAAGGTGACGGACTGGTGTTGATAGTATATCCTAAGTGCTATATTAGAATTGTTCGTAACATTGAGGGGTGTACGTGTTACGTTGTGAGTCGTGAATTTATTAGAACACTTGTATCTATTAACTCTTACAGCGACAATGATATCGTTTTGTATTTTGTCTTTATATAACTAAGTTGAATAAATGTATTAATCGTTTACAAAAACACTTTTCTTTAGCAGCAGAAACACACTTTTTGTTGTTTTTCGCAGTTTTTTTGTAATCGTACTGACACCAAAACCTCCAATACAGTTGGACTCACACTCTCAAAGGATAACCTATTTTATTCTAACATAATGCATTCGTTAGAAGCTAATGCTGTCTTAAAATTGAAAATAATTGATGGATTTTAGTTGTTTGCGAATTTAAAAAAATCATTTACACCAACTATAGGTATACTCTAACGTTATTAATGAATGAAGTTATTATTTCGTGAAAATATACATTTTCTCTCAAATTAACCCAAAATTGTTATGTCTCGTTGTAGTATTTTTTCATACCCAAATCCCAGAAGTTCATTAAGTATAAAGTCGAGGAAGGAGTGGAGACTTTTAACACGTGTTGAAATTATAAGTCAGAAAAAATTGAAGCAATGCAGTCAAAGGATTTATCGCTCACGTACTCTGTAAATGTACACAAAGAGGTAAAAGAGCACGGTGGAAGTCATAAAATTGTACTGGACTTGCTATAAAGTGGATACAAAAACTAATGTATAAATGACGTTCTGCAGTCTCAGCTGGCGAAATGTGTGAAAAATGTAGAGCTGACCAAAGAACTTTTCAAGCACATTTATAACCAGTGACTGCTCATACTAAACCCTTTCTGTTACTCAAAACTAAATATTTGTTCATTGATGTAACGTAAAAACTCGAACATGTGACACGTAAAATTACTGTACCTACATGTCATTTCTTATGGATCGAATTACACTCTTTGTTTTATTGAAGTTCTTCTCGTTTACTGTAACGGTACCTACGACTACCTCCGAAAACCTTCTACAATGGCCCCCACGCTGGGCTGCCAAATATGTAATGGTACACGTTACCTATCCGTTCTGCTTTTCTTTCTCAAAACTAACTTACAAAAACTATGTAACGATCTTTACCTGTGCTCCTTTCATCTATAGTTCTTACCAAAATGTCCACTATTATGCCTGACGTTGGGTTGCCAAAAATACATACATCTGAAATTTGCCCGTTGCCTAGCTGCTTTTCTGATATTTATTCATACAGATATAAATACTGGGCGTGAGGCTGTGGCGGACCTATACAGGATCCTGACGTAGTATTCGGGCACGTGGGCGTAGGTCCTCATCTAACTACACATACTTATAAGACCAATTGCATTGGTTTAATGTCGAACCAACAACGTTCGACATCGTTTATTTTATCTGGTTTTTTTTTGTTCTCCTTCCTCTGCTAGAGGCATAACAAATAACAAACAACACAAAATCGAAAACAATACACAATACACTAAATACACAATAAACAATACCCTAGAAACACGAAATTCTCATTCACACTGAAGATTTACACTATAAGATTAAAACCAAATCATTCATACTTGAATGCGCATTCTATTTTTTTGTTTTCACTAAAATCTATTTCTATTTGACAAAACTTGGTCTTGTACATTAGAAGCTATGAGTCTATTCTTTCTTCTTATCAATGCGCATTACCAATTTAAATAAAGTTAGTGCACTTTCCTTTCGTTGAGTTCAGCGACCTGCACCGCGCCGTTCTCATGCATCACCCTCGCCAAATATACGCAGCGTCCTTTCGTTTGTCCATTCGCAGCATCCTTCCATTTTTCACACACGTAATTCGGAAAAATTCATTTTTAAATAATTAATGTCTCTTCGTTATAACTGTTTATTACTTACGAAACGAGTTTAATCACACGGCTGATGATGCGACTGTTTATATTCGCGAACAACGTTCTCTTTGGAAATTTTGCAATAATTTTCCGCGTTTCACCTTCTAAACTTTCTCCGCTACAACTAAACGTTATAAAATTAACTTTGCTCGCGTGATTAGCACAACTTTCTAACAAAATTTTTAATTTCCGCGGAGCGTTTCAACATACGTCCTCCCTCAAGCTATATCTCCCCGCGTTCTTTTCTCATTGTTGTCCCGAGACTTCCTCTTTTTTTCTCGAACATTTCACGATCACTTCCGGGTCTTCTATATAATATTATATATTTTTAAGTTAATCTTCTTCTTTCTGGGTCGTCTCTCTTTATTATTCTCATGCATTTTCAAATTGAATGCTATTACCGTTTTCTATTTGGTTTTCTACCATCTAAAATTTCCAAAGTTCTTTTAATCTGAAGACGGTCGATCCCCTTCCACCGCTCTGACGTCATACGACTCGTTTGGAATTTCCCACTTATACAATTTACATTTTCTTTTATGCCGTAGCCCCCCGAAATTTCTCCGCGTTGTGAGTAGTGCCATAATTTTCCCCATAATTTCTTCTATTAATGCCAAAAGTTTCGTTTGAATCGCTTCACGCGTTTACTTAATTTTTTGAAAAAAACAACTTTTTACATTAGATCTTAAGCTACAACAATGGCTATCGTGTCTAGTTGTGTGCTTAAAATGTACTTCACTAAATTGTTTATATCTTTGGAACGCGTGAACTGATTTCTTTCAAATAACTTCCAAAATGTTTCACTCGACAAACGCTACTGAACTATATTGTCCCCATTATGATTTTGTCGCGTCTTCTTAGACTTCCAAAAAATTATCGCTACGCGACACCGCTTTCATTTGTCCCCGCCTTTGATGTTAATACCACTTATTACATGTTTATCTTTATTCTTTGCCCTGTCTTCATTCCTGGGATCCTGGATTGTTACATTGTTTTTCGAAAGAAGGTGTTAAAAAATCGAGCGTTTAAATTTTAATGAAATAATTTTATTTATTTAAATTTCAATTATATTTTTAGTTTTAAATATACAGAGGACAGATTTATACGGTATAATAATGTATTGTAAATAAATGTCAACAAACACTTGTTACCGTTTTATTTTGAATATATTGTATACAGAAATGAATAATTTTGCTTTTTTTACTTTGTAAATTATAACACAGGTCACAATGGAATCATCCTTCAGAAATAGTCTTCGATCATTTACGATCAGGTTATATTTTGAGAAAACGTTTTCTACATCGACAGATATACAGAGAGCTCAAATTGATTTTGAAACAGCATTGGCAAAGTTCAGATGTATCAGCCCTTACTTTAACCTCCATACTCGTACTACCCAAGTGGGCAGGATCAACGTTCAGGAGGATAACACACTATAACAGTACTTGTAATTCCACGAAATGTTACAAACAAAACTTTCAGTCGAAGTTGATATCCTATTCACCTATGAATCTATCCCTGGGATCCATTTCCCCACAAGTGACGTGTTACGTTTGTACAAGAGACTCACGTCTCTTGTACCTGGTTAATGAATTTCGTGACAATTTCGCACTTATCGTGAAAGTACGCCAATTTCGTTTTAAAAACTCTCTTCTTTAAAAGTCTTGAAGTAATATTTCTGTTATACTATTAGGAAAAGTACAGAAAATGGCAAAAACATGTACTTTTGGTGACGAGAGATGGCAGCTGGCAAGAGGAGATGACAAACCTTATGCCGTAAAACCAGTCCACAGCAAGGAAATTAGAAAACAATACTGCGAGAAAGTACGTGCCGTTTTGTAGCACCAATAGTTAAGAATTACAAAGCCATTCCAGATTAACAGTGTAGGTTCAAAGTCAATAACTCAACAAAACATAATCTTACCCACTGAAAAGTACGCAAGAGCCATTTCAGATGATAGACTCATTCTTAGTGGTTCCGGGCGCGTCAATGCTAAGACCATTAGTTCAGTTAGTACTTTTTTTTTCTCGATACTGCTCTGGCATTCGCCTAGTGTTAGTCGGAGAAACCACCGAAAACTACCGATCAGAGCAGCCGGCCGCTAAAATCCAGACAGCGACTGGATTCGATCCAGCTGACAAGCTAGTGTAGAAAATCCTGTCACCGTGAGGACTCGAACTTAGAACCTCCCGGGCAGAGGCACTGCAGTAACATCAGTTTGGTGCCCTACGCCAACTCTCCCGGTAGCTATTTCAGAAGCGCTTTCTTTTTAATACGAAAATCAAGTGCACTGTAGAGGCAAACGTGTTGTTTCCAAGCTCCGAATAGGTTAATGCTTACCTCCGTCAAGGTGGCACCCCCACTTTATGGAAATTCAAAGTAATCTAGTAATTGTGTACTAATTTTGTATCAAAATAAAAAAAAATGTACTTACTTATAAACCATTAAAAACGACATCACAAAGTGGGGGTGCCAGCTTGACGTGAAGGTGCAACCCTCACTTTTCAGAAATTCAAAATAAACTAGCCCATAATTATCTTCTAATTATGTACTAATTTTGTACCACAATAGATAATTTTATGCTCAACTATAAACAATTATTTTGGTACATAATTAGTACAAACTTATAGGCTCGTTTATTTTGAATTTCCATAAAGTGGGGGTGCCACCTTGACGAAGGTTTAATGCTTCTAATGTGAACCCTAGATGCTTTTTGTATATCGGCCGAGCAATGCTTTTTCATAGATGTACCACAGCTGAGCACTTGCCGAAAATCCTGCAGCATCGCGCTCGCGGCGTCCAACGGTAACTGTTCGCGTGACACGGGAGTCTGTGCCCGGGGCGCTCCAGGGAGGCGGAGTGAGAGTCGCCAGGGAGGAGGCGGCTGTCCTCCGTCCTCGCCTCCGCGCGCCCTTCCCTTTCTCCCAAGGCGGGGCTCCGTGTCAGGAGCACGTGCCCCCCGCCGCCGCGCCGTCGCTGCAACAATCCCCCTTAATCCCCGGGGGAGGCGCCTCGCCTGCCGAGAGACGGGGATTCCCCGGCGCCCATGGGGGGGGGGGGGGGGGCAGCGTCAGCCCACAGACAGGGAGCGGCCGGCGCCGAAGCCCTCCGAGCCCCGCGAATCTCCGAGGTCCATGCGCGCCTAGGCTTCTGCACGGGATTTTGGCCCTGTCGGATTCACTGCGTTTATGATGTCTCAGTTCCCTCTTTGACTTGGCCTTAAGCGTTTAGGAAAAAGCAAATACGATGGAGACAATGCAGGGCACTTTGAACCTTTCCCGTATTATTAATGGGAGACAAGTCCTCATTAGCAATCACAGGGACCTGATCTGGAAAATCGGCGACAAATTCAAATTTCAATACATATACAATTCCTTTTGAATAACTCTGCGAAACGTAAGTAAACTAATACTATTTCAAGCTTATATACTTCCTCCTTTTAATCTCAACTGTTGTGTCAGATCGGGCCTCTAGGGTCGCTAGCGTCAAATGTCTCCCGTATTATCGTAGTGACCTGTATAGTCTCTTTAGTATTCTGAAAAGGTGTCGTCAGTGAGTGAAGATAGAGGTGCGCTTATTGGGCTAATTTTAGAAGATGTGACCGGATTTCAGGGGTTTGCTGCTAAAGGCAAGTTATGTTCTGGTTTTACAGGTTGTGATGTATATGAACGGATTCTAACTTTAATCTATGCCATTACCTATTTTCAATTTCTACAATAAGGAAATTGATGTTTGTCGAATGATTGTTTCGAGTTAAGTGATACGAACATCCTTTGCAATAAAGAAACCGTAAATAGTACAATATCAGATGTTTCAAATTGGTTCCGAAATAACAAATTAATAGTAAACGGAAAGAAAACGGTTTTAATGCAGTTTTCCATTTCAAATAAACAATTCTGTGCTCCATTGAAAATGAACAGTATACCATTGACTCATGTTAATGCAACAAAATTTTTAGGTCTCTCAATTCAGTCAAACCTTAAATGGAACGTCCATTTAAATGAATTAAACACAAAATTAAGTTCATTATGCTACGCGTTCAGAATTCTTGCAAATTCAGTCAGCCTTCATACTGCTCGTTGTGTATACTTCGCGAATGTTCATTCCCGCATGAGATATGGCATAATATTCTGGGGAAATACATCTTATAGCTCCCAGACTTTTAGATTACAAAAACGAATTGTACGAATAATAACCAAATCCCACCCACGTGATTCATGTAAGCCCCTCTTCATTAATCTAGGAATTCTACCATTACCGTGTCTTTTTATTTACGAATCAGTGTTTTTTGTAAAAAATGACTTGCTTAAGGGCGGGAATATATTTTCAGAAAATGCCGAAGTCTATTACTATAACACTCGACGTAGAAATCATATTCATCAGGTGACAGTATCAACAGCTCATTACAAAAAATTCACATAAAATACATGTACATTATTTTACAACACTTTGCCAGATGACATTAAACGATTAAATTCAATAGAAAAGTTTAAATCCCAAGTGAAATCGTTTCTGCTGCATAACTGTTTCTATACAATTAGAGACTATACTGAGTATCACAAGAAAAGTAACATTAATTTTAACAATGATACATAATGCATTATTTACCATTTGGACTGTATAAATGTGTATAAACAACCTGTAACAAGTATTGTACTACAGCCTCCGGGTCAATGACCCCCATCTCGATCAGGTTTTTCGTCCAGTTTCCCTGATCCATTGAGCAAATGCTGAGATGGCCCCTTGTTTTGCCTCTGGACATAAATGTAACTTCATTTTCTGTGCACGTCTTCTAGAATTCAGTGGGAAATACAATTATTCAAATTATCGTTTCCATGTTGTCGCGGCAGGAAGTATTATTCCGAAGGACAACATGGATAAGAGCCAAAATTTATTGCTTATTTATCCTTGAAAATAGATTTTATTACATGGGAGGTTTTTTTTCAAAATTTAAGTAGTATAATACTTAGTGTAGGGATCACAGAATTTTGAAAATGTGCACACAATTCACTTTTCCCCATAGCACGTCATATGCAGTTTTAACTGTTTTTTGACGTAAAATAAATAAAATAAATAAGTGATCAGCGAAATGTGATTCTGTGGTAGTTGTTTTTCCAGGTTTCATCGTATTCTTTGATTCTCTGTGTAAATTTTTGGCCGGTTTGCCCAATGTAAATGGCATTGCAGTTGTTGCAAGTGAGAGCATAGATCCCACATAAGGAGGACCTTTTGAATTTCTTATCTTTTGTTAGCTTCTCACAACCATCTTCTCGCAAGGGCACATAACACATTTTCATTTCTTATACTATATTTTTTCTTTAATGTGATAAGTTATCACAAGAGTGTGTTAATAGAAACGATAAATTCGAATAAATATATAAACAGGACGACAACAACAATCGGTGACAGGGGAGAAACAAACGATCAAATAGTAAATAATAAGAATACAAGGAAATGGCATCATAATTGATAGCGGGGAAAATAGCGAATATATTGGTACATAAAAACAATGAAAAGTTACGTGAGCAATTTCCGTGAGAAAGTAAATTAGGAAAATTATTATGAATCAATAACCAAAGAATAAACAAAGAGTGCTAGAGTGCCAGTAACCAATCATATATTAGAATGTGTGGGAGAAAGGGAGTTGCCTGCGTACTAGGACGAAAGAGAAATGTATTTGGGTACAATCTCGCGCAGGCAAGAAGACAGATGAAGAGCGCGTAAGACAAACGGGGTAGACGATCTTTTGATGCGGTGAGAGGCGGATGCAGATGGCGTTCTGACGCGGTAGTATTCAGGTGCAATAACGTGATTACGAACTAGTAATGCTTACAAACGAGTAATTAGTAAAGAAATGTTATAAATGGACATACAATTTTAATCGCGTGTGTGGAGGAAGCAGATGCCATTGGTCTGGACCAGATTCAGTAAAAATGGAACTTGGAATGGATACTGGACGACGTTCAAGAAGGCAGAGGCTACACGAAAGGAAAGTGACTAAACAAGGGACATATTAAATTATCTATTGTAGGAAGATCACGTTTTGAAGTAAATTAAGAAGTTCTGGATTAGGATTTAAGAATGATAATGACCATGCATGCAAGGAGAGGGACTTCCGAACAAAACAGTACCCAATAATAAGGGTTTCGTTAATGTTATTTTTTTAAATTGTTGTACTTATCAACTGTCATGTTAAGATGTGATATGTAAGTTTTGCAGAAGAATAGAGATGGAAATGTTGTTACCTTCAAGTAAGTATTATCATTCCTGGGTAGTAAAAATAGCTCCCAATCCCACGTGAGGAGAAACAAAATTAACTTACGAAAATTTGTCATCACCGAATATCTGTAGAGACGGTCTATTGGACTCACTAATAAATTTTATCATGACGGGGAAGCTTTGGTACACCCTTCGGGCAATTGTTGGGTGAAAGATTAAATGAAAATGTAGGTAGAATAATCAAATAAAAAGGTACCATGCTCACACCCCTGTCAGATTAGTGTCACCCTTTTCCTCCCAATATAATAATTTTTCCTTCTATCCTTAATGTCAATAATTTTTCTTTCCCTCCATAATGTCAATTACATAGTAATTGACATTATTTTTCGTCATATTGACTTTAATTTCTTATGCACGTAGAACAGAAAAAATAAAGTAAAGCTGCAAAAATCGTTTCCGAGACGAAAAACGCTGCTTGCAAGTTGTACACAGATCGACCGTCATGACCGTCAAACAGCCCTCTCGTAAGTTTCATTACCTCAGCGTTCATACATTCAACGATTATCGTGTGTAAACGTATTATTAAGCGTCCTTATCCTCATTGCCCTACAAAGGAACGAAATCGAGGCAATTTCTCTGGCAAAACGACGGCGCTTTATTATATTGTGAGCACAGCAAGATTCAAAGTTAATGTCACCGATATTTTGTATTTTTGAAAATTTTCCTTTTTCGCGCAGTGGAATCTAAGGAAAGAAATATTACATGTTTTAATCTGATTCTGAGTGTTTTGCTGCGCAAAGTAGTTAGATTAAAGACTTTCTCTCTGAGGAACATGTGCTTCCCGTACGGGACATCAATAACATTCTTTGATGTCTTGCCTTGATTCTCTGATTCCGGCGTATCACTGTTCACGGAGAAAGGATAATGAATGTATGAGAGTCAACAGTTTACTAGATGGTAACTCGGTAACTCTTTTACATTGATTTAAATTACATAAATAGTATGGTTGAGGTATCTATTGAACTTTTAATTAATTTTATAAAAATGATCATTTGAAGTAACAATTAAATACTGAAGAGAATGAAAAAAACCCTTGGGAATGTGAAAACTGCTTCTATTATTAACGTTATAATTTACACCTAAATTGACATTTTTGAAGGAAGAGCAGTAGAAAATTTATTGACTTTTTTAGATTGGAGTTTAATGAAATATTTTATTGGTTCTATTCGAAGTTTTCTATGAATTTCTGAGTTAGGTATGAACAATTCAGCTATTAGTATTTTCTTAATTTAGTATTTGTTTTTCTTGTTTTTGATGATATTTATAATCAATCATTTCACAGCGAATACACCTCACTTACAGGGAGAGGAAAACTGAACTGGAGTAGAACATGGAGAGATTAACCTGGTAATGTTGATAGGAGACACACTGAAGAGCCTTCTTTCAAATCAGCTACAAAGAGCCTGTTTAAGTGCAGGTTTTTTTTTACAAGAAACTGATTATAAACTATAACTACTACAGATTTCTTCTCGCTGTTTCTGCTTTCTTTCTTCAGGTTTGGCTTTCTTTCCTTAAATATTGGCAGAGTGAATGAATGAATGAATGCCTTATTTTACGTGGCGAGACTCAGGCCATGAGGCCTGCTCTTCCGTCTGACCATGCAAATTTTGCTACGATCCTTTCGCCTACTAGTGTAGAAAGAAGGTATTACTTGGACGATGAAACAGGCAACTTCAATTTGGCTCAGAGGCTTCATTTAGGCTTGAGAATCTTTTACATGCAGTAAATCTACTAACATGGGACAGCCTGCTTTACTTCCTCTCCGAAGGAAGCCATACGAAGGATTTTTTTGCCCTCATAAATCCACGGCTTCGATCGGGTTTGAATCCACGAACTTGGGTATAACAGTTCGATACGCTGTTACACCATCGCCGCCGCAACTCCTGAACCACCAACGCTGCAGAGTAACCCCTGTATTCGTTTTTTGTGCAAAACGCAACTGCCACTATCAAACCTCTCATCACAGATCATTCACTCAGCCATTATGAGGTTATGGTGGAATACACTGCACAAATTACATAATCAAAATAGACACAACACACGGAAGGTATTACATTTTTGCAAAGCGCATGAAAAGATACGGAATAATGATATAAGATTTCCGAAGCTAATTCAAAGGGTACTTTAAAAGCAAACTCTAAATTATAATGAGGGTTGTTCAATATGTAGCCGGAATAACAAATGAAGACTAAGATATATCATTCAAAATTTTTTTGCTGCTTTTCAAAATATTACCCGCAATGATCAATGCATTTTGCACATGTTTGAACCAATTTTTGTATCACTTTTTCCATTCAGATTGAGGCATCCCAAAACATGCACTTTGAACGCATCGACAGCTTCTTCTGGCGTCGAAAAACGTTGACCACGTAGTTTATTTTTCACAAACGGGAACAAAAAGAAATAATTGGGTGCCAAATTAGAACTGTATGGTGGATGACCCATCAGTTCGACGTTTTTCTTGTTCAAATACTGAATTGATGGGGCCACTGCGTGCGAGTTTGCATTGTCATGAAGCAGAACAATCCTGCGTCGTCGATTCTTGTTTCCGATTTTTCCAACGACTTCTGGCAAACATATGGCTGTGTACCATCCAGAAGTGACTCTCTTATGCTTCTCTAGTGGCACTGTAGTCACATACCCATTTATTCCAAAAAAGCAGGAGACCATTCGCTTTAAAGTGCTTCTTGTACGAATAATTTTGATCGAGTTTGGCTGATGATGAAAGTCCCAGTCAGCCGATTATTGTTTACTTTCGAGCTTATGTGCATATGTTCAAGATTATTCACCTGTTTAAATGTTATGCTAGGCTTTTGACGCACCACAATTGTATTTTCCTAAACATTTCTTTGCACTAATCGACACGAGTCTTTTTTTGAGCGATTGTCAAATTGTACGGAATCCAATGCGCACAATTTTTTTCTCACGGCTAAATGTTTTCGGATAATTGTGTGGATGGTCGTCATACTAATTCCCAAGGATGCCAGCACCTCGCGATATGTCACATGGCGATCTTGCATAATCAGTTAGTCGAAGTCGACAAAAAATGAAAAAAAAATTTCCAAAAATGCGTCATAAGATAAAATTAATTTCTGTACTAAACGATGTTGTTTTAAAATGAAAAGAAAAAATGACATTTCATTAAATCCACCCCGTACTAATCAATCGCTGCGTTGGGCTTCCGCTGCAAGTCCGACAGGCCAGGAGCGAGCATTCCGAGAGGGGTGTGGCGCTGGTCCCTGGCGGGGCCCTAAAAGGGCAGCGGTGCTGGAGGGGCGCCCGCAAAGGTCCGCGGCGGCGATCGATGAGGGGCGGAGGCGTTTGCGGGGGCGGCGGATGCACGTATCCCTGTGGGGCCCGTTCAATGAGGAAGCGGCGCGTTCGTAATCCAATGAGCGATATCGCCTCCGGCGGAGGGTTCGGGAGGGGAGGGGAGGGGGATGTGGTGGCGGCTTCTCAGGAGACGTCCCGACCTAAGTGCGCGCCCAGGACGGCGAGGGAGCGCCGTGGCAAAGTCTCCATTAGCGGTGGCTAATTCAGTTTTTACATATTCGCCGATGCGTTAAAGTCGTCAAGAAAAGGTATTTTAATGTAACAAAAATCGGTTGTTGTTTTTTTTGTTTTTTTGGAGAAAAGCTCATTTTGGGAGACCCTGGCTTCGATAAAGTAGATAAAACTTTTTATTAAAAGGGAGACTAAAAATTGTATTTATAAAATGTTTTTCTTGTCTCAGAACAGCTGAAGACTGGACCAATTGGATCGCGAAAAGGTGTTTATGCAAGATACAAATGAAACATAAATTAAAAATGAATCGTTTGATTGTATTTAATACGAAAGGATATCACTGCATGCAATAATATTCAATAGATAAAACTTTAACTCGTTGTGGTGTCGAAAGCACGTTTTGTCCGCCTGTGATCAACATTATCGCATAAGCCATTCATATTATTTTCTCCCAAATTGATATTTCTTGATTAATCTAAACTAACTTGAGACCCTGTGAGTTTGAAACGGATATTTTGATTTTGGGGGTACTCTTCATGAAGTCTCAACATTTTCAAAATTTTCTCAAGTAAGTGTCCATATTTTTTATTAAAAGTGTCATCTGATAGCGTAAATGTCACCCTGAAAATTGCGCAGGCAATTACTTTCGCTTAAATCTTTGAATTTTCCAAAATTGTAAAAAGTTCCAATTTTTTTAGTAGTTTAGTAGAGTTTAATAGTTTAGTTGTTTATTTAGTAGTTTTCGCATAATTTTCCGTTGAGGGATTGTAGGAAATATTTAAAAAATTGTTTTCTCACAAACGGCCACAAATTTGTCTACTCTGACTACTTACTTGCTTTCAAAAGCATTGTCAAACTCAGGCAAAAATCGGCGACTAACGAGCACGAGGAAGCACAAATTCCGTTTAGCATCCCTAGTGGTTTTGATATCAAAAATGGAATACAATTTGTTGGTAAATACTGTAGTTGTTAATTAAAATGTATTGATGGAAGTGTAAACTGATTTAATAAAACGTAATATAAAATCAACTGCCAAAAGCGATTTTATGATTATCAAATTATGATATTTAACATTATGTTCATGGAAATAAAATTATAATAAAATGATGTTGTTATTGCTTTTCATTTAACGAAATAGATTACAAAATCAGGGCCATGCTAACAAGAGCATTTTAAATTGTACAATGTTGCGATCAACTCATTGGCCTGAAGAAGACGAAATCCATTTACGTATCGGGAAAGGCAGCTCGGAACAACTGTTGTCAACTGATGTCACTGCCTGACTGGGAGAGCCTAGGCCCGAGTGCGGACGGTGACAGGATTTTTGACACTAGCTAGATACCTTGGTCGAGTGCAGCCGCTGTCTGGGGGAGAATTCCAGTAGTCGGCTGCTCTAATGATACTTTTTCTTGGTTTCTCTGTTAACATCAGACGAATATCAGAGTAGTACTCTAACTAGATCACGGACCGTTCGCGATTGTTGCTTCTACTTCTTCCTCCTTCCTTCTTCGTCCTATCCTTTATCCTGTCCTCCCCTTTATTTACACACACACTCGCATACACTACACTACCACAAATACCAGGAGACCAGTCGGGCGCTTAGACCTCGTCCCGGCAGGTAGGTGGCACAATGAGTGGAAATACCTGGTTTGAGAAAATCTCCGCTCGTCGACGTAGGTCGGCGCCTGATCTCACCAGCCAGAGGAGGAAGATCACCGCCATCTCCCGCGGGGGAAGTATGCACTGCACTTACGGAACTAACGATCTTAGCAGTTGACACGCTCGGAATCACCAATCAATCAGTTATTTACGTAAGTTCCCTGATGCCACAAAACGGTCTTCCCTCGCGTCCGATTGCTTCCAGCATGGCCGGACACGGCTGCGTGTAGCTCTAGGCCAGCGGATCTCCAAAGATATGCTCTTGGAGCATGAGGCCTTAGATGGTACAATGGTACAGAGGTTCTGAGTGTGTATGGTGTGTCGCCCCGGAAATTGATAGGTTGTTTTCTGTGTTAATAGCATCTTCGTGGAGTTTGTTTTTGAGGAGCAGCTGACATAATCCAACTCATGCTTTCCCTTTATTGCATGATTTTTTTTATTTTTCATTACATTTATTTATTTTAAAGGAAAAATAACAACAAATTCAGAAGTAAATACTGCTTGAGAAAAACACAAAATTGAATTGTGTTATTCCTCCCTCATAATTCAAAAATGTGCTATATTTCACGATTTAAAAAATTTATTTATTTTTCGTTCATGCGTTCAATTTATTTATTTTTCAAAATGTTCATGTGATAAAATAAGTATTAAGCAAGTCAATAAAATAAGTAGGGTTGCTTAAGTAAGCAGGTAAACTTTTGGTAGGGTTAGTACTTATTGCATTTTGTAAGATGACATAAATAACATTTTGCTCTTTTCTTTTGTTTTTTAAAAACTACAAAATTGTAATTTTTTGACTTGTCTCACACGTTATTATTTACATTACTTTCAATTTGTTCATATTATTATATTTATGAGAATATGTGATTTAAGACTAGAAAGAGAGGAAAAGACGCAAACCTAGAAGGAGGGTTCTGGGTCAATTGACCCACCTTTTATTTCTTCTCAGTATACTGATTCCATGTATGTTTTATTTACTTTTACAGTAGGATAGTGTAACACATAATATTTTACAACTGGATTGTCATCATTGAAAAAGTATTACGATTTATTTTATTAATTGCAAATAAACATATTATGTAAACACGAAAGAATTAAAAAATCATCTAAGCAAATTCACAGCTTGCACATATAGTTGATACACTTTTACATGTTACACAGAAATATTAACTACATTTTCTGCCGATATCTTGTGTTTTTTGTTTTTTTTTTTTGCCATTACAATCTCTGATCTGACAACGATCAAGTTTCAAATTTGATGGAGGATCCATCTGCGCAGCAGGTTGCATTCCGACAGCACTGTCTCTGCTCTTTAGATCTGGAGTTGCCAATTTCTCTGCGATTTCACGAATGAATTGTTTGCGTGTTTTACTTATTCTTGTAATGATTTTCAAAAAAAGAGTGTGCATTTATCGTAGACATGTTGAGAATGTTGTAAAAGACATGCACTGGCGATCGTCGTGTTCCTGCAGGTACAGTAATATTTTCGGGCCATTTGGTCAATAAAATCAACACCAAATTTAGTATCATTGTAGAATCGAACAGTTTCTGGAGTCTTCTTTTCATTGGAAACAACAGTAACTGTTTCGTGAAGTGTACTTTGAACAAGAACATTTTTCTTCACTTTGCCTTGATAATGTTTTAGCAGTGTTTCTTCTTCTTGATAGAAAACAAGTGTATAATGGATCTCCAGGGTTCTTTACAAAAGGCGAGGCACCTCTCTCCTTCCTCTATTAAGCGTACGAACTAAGCTTGTGTTCCTTCTTTGCAAATCCTTTGGAGAGTCTCGGTGATGTAAAGAAACTGTCTGTTGTAATAAGTCTTCCTTTATCCAGAAGTTGATGAGCAAGATGTAATACAACACGCTCACCTAATTATCGATTACGCTGACTTAGCTTCATCTTCCTCAAGTATGAAAACCATTCACAGCATACATCTTTGAGAAGCCAAGTTTCATATTTATCTGGTTTATTACTCATTTTCTGTGTAAAAGAGCACCTACACTTGGGGGGGGGGAGCTGTTAGTCCACCGTCGACTAAGCTGTTGGCCTGTAGCAAGATAAGGAATTTTCTGTGAATTTGTTCCACATTTCAGATGCGAGACAGAACTTATCTGTTTCCTTTGGACTCTCGTTTCTCTTAGATCAAAGAAAATATATTTCATTATGTCTACAAATCTGTCCCATGACGTAGTTCGTGAAAGAAATATGGATCCATATACATTGGGTCAATTGACTCACCTCCGTCCTTCAGGGAAATTTCAAAAATTGAAGAGAAATATAAAAAGTACATCTTTAGAAAACTTACCAGTAAATTGAGATAATCATTAAAAGCCAAGGAATTTCACCCCGAAAAATTAAAACATTCCTGAAGGAGAGCTATGAAAATTCAGAAATGGGTCAATTGACCCACCTCCATCTTTCTAGTATTATATAATGAAAACAAGTCTTAAAAACTGAACAGTTTTCTGTAAAATGAGCTCAAAATTCCGCATTTTCAGAAACGTATAAGTGTCATTTTCTCAAAAATGGCTCCAAATTATTTCTTGAAGCTTTTCCAACGAACAGTGCTATTTATTTAATATGACGCACAATTCATTTTTGTGTATTATTTTGTATTTTCAAATACATAAATGTATGTTTTTAAATATCTCTCACGCTCTTAATATTCACATTTTCATCCATTCGTATACATTATATTATTTGTGAGTGGAAAAGCTTCAAATTACTTCTAATGAAGTGATTTGAAACTCAAAACTTTTCAGTGAAAAAGAGCTTCAAAATTTGCATTTACAGTAACGCTTAAACGTCATTAATATTTCGGTTTTACTATTAGAAAACTGAAATGTTGAAAACAAAATTTAAATTTTTTTTTTGTGACCATAGATAGCAGCTGGTAAGAGAATGGGGCAAGATCGTAAAGCCAGTTCACACCAAGGAAATTAGAAAACTTTACTACGAGAAAGTCTGTGCCATCCTTTAGCACTAATAGTTTATTTCTGTGTTAATTGTTCTTTCTGAACAAATATATTCATTTCTTTTGAAAATAAAAACCATTCAAATGTTTCTGGAGCGTTTCTATGTTTCCGCACTGCAAATTATTCTCCAGAAAGCATATTTTTGAACCAACTTTTGAGGGCTTATCGCGGCTTAACCATTCAGAATATCCAAGTAGTTTATTAGACAAAATATGCTTAAAGTACTCTTAAGAGCCTATTTTCGAATTTTCGGCGTTTCCTCCCCGGACACCTGTATGTAAAGTTGCCGGATGTTCGGTGAGCGCGAGACACTCTGGAGACTCCCCTAGTAGTTTCCAAAGGAGTAAGAAATGATTCCAGAGGAGCGGTAGGAACCGCGAGAGACCTTGATAGGTCATTTACGTGTCGACAAGGAGCAGCTGAGAAGAAGGGGAGAGAAACAACAATCTAGCCCAGACTCGAGAGAATATGAAGCTAATTAGTACGAGGATGTCTCTTATTGTGTAGCACGTATATACGGAGTAATTCATAGTACCACAGAAAGTTATGCAATGGAAAATAGTTATGCTTCGGAAACTGTTTCGAGATTTTAATGGAAATGAGGTCTCTTGATTCCGAAAAGTGTCTTTATCAAAACGCCCGTCTCCGTCTGTAACCTACTCCAGCGTCTACACCATTAAAAAGAATATTTTTCCAAACTGAATATTCACCGATCAGTCAAGCCTGGGTCGTGGTGCTATGATTTTGAAACCATTTCTTTGAATTTAGGGGGTACTTCACATGAACTCTTGGACGTTTTAAAAAAATTTCTTAAAAATGAATTCAAATTTTGTATTCTAACTTCTTGCAACACAAGAGACCTTCCAAGTATGACACAGGTTCAATTTTTACTGTTGCCTCATAATTTTGAAAAATTGCAGAAAAGAAATTTTTGGATTTCCTTACGACTGTACTTCTTGAAGATACTCGTACAGATATTTTATTCAAATGAAATTTGTTCTCCACAATTACCTAATTAATGTTACCATATTTTTCAAAACATGTATTAGTAATTTTTGCGTATTTTTTTACATTTATTTATTTAGTCAAAAACTATAAGTGACGTATGGTGGAGAAAATCATCTGCGCACGCTTTCTTGAGTTTCAGAATCCCTTCCCAACAATGTAACTATTAATAGTTGAAAGATGAAAAATAATATTAATAATAATAATAATAATAACAATAATAATAAATTTAAGAAAGCGAGAGATTAAAATTTAAAAAACTAGACATTTTCGTAGCCGAATTATAGAAAACTTATTTTTAACGGTAAAGGAACGAACAGATTTGATTTTTTTGTATTGTTAACAAACTTTTGAGGGTATGGGCATTTTTAAATTCAAGGTTTTTTAAAAAAGGCTCAAAAATGTATTTTAACCTTTTTGTAAGAGTTTTAAATGCATGAACTATACACGAAGTAAACGCTATTTTGATGTATTCTTTTAATTTTTCAAATCTTACACAATTTCTTTGAAATATCTCTTACATGGTTAACATTTATATTGGCTGTTAGCTGTAACTGTCTAATAAGTTATCTTATTATTAAATTATTCCATTAAATTTAAAGACAGTTAATTATTACAATCTTGTTATATTTTCAATTGCTCAATTCGTACAACGTTTCAACGAATGTGTCTCATTTTCAAGTTCTGAAACTTTTATAAAATTTATCTGAACTAGTGACAGCCCGTCAAAATTTGACGGTGAGATCAGAGATAAATGTAAAATACTGTGCCCAGACTAATGTTCACAATATGTTGCAATGTTTGGATCGTCAGGGTATAACGCAGATATTCTGTGATGTGGAGTTCACAAAATTTTGAACACATATGGCCCATGACAAGGGGGCAATGAAATATCGGTACCAAATGACACAAAAGAAAGAGCACTATTATACTGACGAATATTATTTCTAAAGTTTTGTGATGTGTCATCTCCTATAAACAACTGTTTGATTTCTTCAGGCATATTGCTCGAAGGTAAAAGTATTTTTCCATTTAAGCAACACAGTAAACTCGTTTGCATAATTTCTCTCACATGTGAAAGTACAAAGCAGAACAAAACTGACATTTCATAGACAATGACCCAACAGAAAACGAAATGACCTCACTACCACGACACCCACGCTGAATTTCTTTTTCCCTGCGTTTAGTTAATGTACATTTGCATCTTTTGGGGCGCGTGGGGAACGATTCGAAATTCGGCATAACCTGTGAACAACTTCACTACTTCAGTATAACCGAGCAAAACCCACTGTCCGAATGGTCTCTACAAAATACACCACAAAAGCAAATACATGCAAACTGTCAACACCACAATGCAATTATTACACTGAAACAAAACCTTGACGAATTGTAAACAAATCTCAACAATCAAAACAAAATATCAAGCAGCACCACCATGAAGCAGCATGGACTCACATCTATCGACTCATATAAATTGATTTTGAAACAGCCACCATTTGTAAGAAAACAATTGACTATTGATAAGCGTACTGTTAAAGAATAATTTAATTAATTAATTTACATCGTAAATGTTGATGAATCAACTCAAACAATATCTGATAACACATCTAGGGATCATATTCTTTCATTTAAAGGAAACAAATAATACAATCGGTTCAGTAGAAGCTCTAAACGAAGCCATGGCAGAATAGCTTATTTTTTTAAATATATAGATACGTTACAATTTTCTGGGTAATTATGTTTGCAAAATCTTTGTAGCTTACCTAGAGCAAACTTATATACTTCTTGATTCATATTATGAAAATCGTATTACAAGAGGTACATTTCAATGTAATAACAATTTTCCACATTAAAACATACATTCACAAAGTTATTTGGTAAGTATGTATCATTGATGTTTTAGGTCGATAGTCCGACTTCGCCGGCCAGATACCGGTGTCCCTCTTGCTTGGGCCTAGTTAAATTTCCATGCTTGGGGGTAAGAGCGACATGAGACGAACATGACGTATTCCTTTCACCGTAACTGGCAAGATTCGCCTGCTTGAGCTTTTCTTCGTCACACAGCTACAGAAAATGGGACGATTTAAAGGAAAGCTACAATTCTATTTTTGCCTCGACCGGGAATCAAACCCGGGGACCACAGCACGGGAAGCTAGTGCGCTGCCCATGAGTCATCCCAGAGGCAGTATGTGTCATACTTGTAATAATTTTGAGACCCACCTGTTATTTAATTAAAAAGTTATAGATACAGGTCATTTATATCGGTTTTTGTTTGAAAGAACAATTAATGAATTGAAGAGGTTGCCGTGGTATGTATTCAGGTTCAATCGAATTCAGCTGAAGGTTATTTTAAAAGAAAAATAATATTATTTGAAAAGGTTGCTGTGGTAGCTAGTAAGATGAAAGATATTGAAAGGATGGTGGAAGTTTGAAATTAACTGGAAATTTTGATATAATTATTGTTTAAATTTGGATAATAAAACATCGTAGTTACTTGCATATTTATTAGATTCTAGAACAGAATTTAAAACTTTATGTATTTGGATATTTAGAGTTTCAGAAGTCGAAATCTGTAGTATGTTGAGTATTAATCCTATGTTTAGTAAGTGTGTTTTGACCTCTGCAACAGGCGACTAGTTCATGCACCCAAGCTGAATATTGTTCATCGGTGACATAGGCTGGAATTTGCACGCCAATGTCGCAACTGAACGTCCACTGACTGGCGATAGGTGGCCTTTTCAGTTGAAGCACGTTTTCTGCTCCAACGTCTGAACGCAAACACCCTACCACAATCGCCGAACAGGTCCAGGCCGGAGGAGGGAGGGCGATGGTGTGGGAAATGTTTTCGTGGTAATATCTGAGTGATCGCATTCTGGAAATCACAATGGCCCAACAGCAGTATGCAGCCATCCTTATGGACCATACCTACCTCTATATGCAGATCGATTTTTCTCAGCAAGACGGCATCTACCAGTAGGACAATGCAACGAATTATACAGTTCGCAGTGGTTGTGCATGATTCGAAGAGCACCAGGATGAATTTACAGTATTCCCCTGGCCACCAAACTCCCCCAATTTAAACCCAATCGAGAATCTGTGGGACAATTTCGCCCCATCGATTTGCAACCGAAGAACCAAGTGGAGATAGCCCCGGTAATGGAGTCGGCATGGCTCCGAATCCCTATTAGTATCATCCACAACCTAATTGACTCGCAACCTTCAACGTCTCGCAGCGTTCATCACTGCAAAAGGGAGTTATTTGAGATGTTGGCGGGTAGTCACATGATGTAATTGAACTGTGCATTTGCGTTGAAACGAGCGAGGTCGGAAGATTGAGATGGGCAACGCTGGTGACTGTCAGATGTCTGGGACGAGTCAAGAGTCTGCTGATGAGATCTAGTGTATAGGCGAGCCGACAGTAGATGCGGCCACTTACACTCCAACGTTGCAATTCACATTTATGAAATATGTATGTACTCCAAATGATCACAGACCCTGTCATTGCAAAAAAGAATAATTTCCACCTTCGACAACACTATTTTTTATCAGTGATTATTCTGAAAGGTACAATTTATAAAAAAAAAATTTTAATGGCAGATCCAATTTCTCAGCCTTGAATGATCCTTCAAAAGTAATACCACGAGTACCTTAATGAATACGACGTGACGTTTGTGAGTTCTAAAAATTTTAATTATTGCTCCGCAATATTAGTTTCTTTGCACCTAAGCGTAATATGTTAGGATACGGATAAACGACATTTGTGTCATGTTACAAATTCTTCCACGAAATTGTCATATTCTGTTTTAGAGTATTTTTACGTTTGAAATTTATATACGTGCAATACGAACTACATCAAAATCTCTATAAAACGAGATAAAATTATCTAAGAATTTATCTATGTATTAATCAATTTTATTACTTTCACTATTTCTGCCAATATTATGAAAGTAATTAAAATACTTTCATAATGGTGCAGTAGGGAAAAGTATACATGAAACTAAATCTATTCCTCCGAGCGGAGGTGAAAATGGGCAATTTCAATATAAATGCATACTGTCGTAAAAAAATGATGTTGCTCATAATGATTAATATTTAAAACTTTCATTTTTTACAAAACATTTTTATTGCCATACAGTAGGGTTAATTTATGAGAGGATTTGAGTTTAGTCCTACAAACGCCGGTCAATTTTACTAGTAGGATACAGGATCACGGGATCGGTCAATTAATGGATTACACTAGTTTGCCAAAGTTACACTAGTTGGGCAAACTAGTGTAATCCATTAATTGACCGATCCCGTGATCCTGTATCCTACTACTTATTAACGGTCGTGATTTCTACAATGGTCAATTTTACTTTCTCGCGTACGTTACTTAATCCACGATACACAAAATTGTATTTCTTCTAATTAATTCCTCCAACTTTTAACACGATAAAATATAAAGTTCATCCCCTAAACTACAAGATATGTCTCAAACCTCTCTTCCCTGCTCTCACGTACGTATTTTCTTCAAGTCCGATTTGCCCACTCCCGGTGCCAGAATTATTCAAAAGCTCCAAATAGAATTACGCCTACAAAATATTTATAAGTCCTCACTGCTCAATTATTTTCCGCAAAGTTCCACCAAGTCCCGCATCAATCATTTACAATAACCTCTGCAGTACGATGTGTACGGTACGCGATCTAAAGATCATCTCTCCAATATTACAAAGTTCAACCCTCGATAACTTTCATACATTCTTGTCTCTTGTTTTACAAAACAATCTCCATTTTCCTTCTACGTCATACCCCATTACCAGTTTACCACCAATCCTACATCCCCTTATATCACAATCTGTCCGTTACTTGCCGCGCTATGTTTATTTACTTCCGCTTCCCTGGTTGCTAAGGAAAGCCCTGCCTGAATGCCTATGCCCTCAACATTTACACTTTTTACGATGAATTTAATACATTTTTGTCCCCAATTCCCATCAAAATATTGTGTGACAGTCTGGCATGTCACAATATTAACTTTAAATTACTTAACAATGTAACTTTAAATTATTTAGAAATAATAATAATAATAATAATAATAATAATAATAACAATAATAATAATAATAATAATAATATGCTAATAATAATAGCATTAACTACATTTTGTGGCTGACCTGCACAGTTATTTTAAACTATTAAACACAAGACTACACGACTTTTTAATTACACTTCACTTCATTTCACAACATCTGAAATTCACTTCTACTTCTATACTGCACTACACTGCAAAACACGTCACCACACTTCAATACAACACTACTTTGAATATAATTATATATTTAATACAGGAACGCATTTAATAGTAATTAACACAATAATAATAGCAATAAAAATAACAATAATAAATAATAACTGATATAATAATCCAACTTACTAAATTAATAAAGTTTACAAATACCATTAGTTTATTTATTTTTAAATCTTTGAACACCTAGAGCCTAATAATAGAGAATTGAATAATAGAGAAATAATAGAGAATAGAGAATTGAATCTTTGAACACCTAGAGCCTAATAAGATTGTAAAATAGATTGTAAATAAGATTAATAAGATTGTATCTAGCGTACACAGTGCTGAACCAACAGCTTCAAGTTAGATTCGTTTGGTTGCGTCGAAATTTCGTTTTACCCGAAGTGCAGATGGTATGCTTCCCGAACTTATGGATGCGACACGAAATTCCAAATGCAAAAATTCACTTTTAACTTATTTATTTAGTAACCTCAATAGAGTTATTTGTTTTAGAAGGGTAAATGTGTTATACTCGAAGATACTGATCGGAACATGTCCTCAAACATTTAGTCAGAGCAGATATCCCGTTATATTATAATACTTTTGAAAACTTTCGCCGTTAACACGTTTTTACAAAACTTTATTTCAATAATAACTCGACAGAATATATTCGAACATTAATTTAAATACATCAACTTACTAATTTGAAGACCAGTTTTGGCATTTATGATTATATGTGTGCAACTAGCATTTGAACATGTTTATGTAGAATGTTTCAGCTTTGTTGCGACTGTCCGATTTATATTATGTGATTGACACATTGAAGGCTGCATTGAGAGGCTGAGAGGTATTTTCACGAAACATATTAAATAAAATGTCGCGTCCGCGCCGCAATTCTTGTCATCGTGACTTCACCTCCGAATTCAGCGGATGGCCGCGCCCTTTCCCTTGCGCGCCACTCCCCCCCCCCCGCGTTCGCTAGGAGCCGACGAAGTAGCCTCAACCCCAAAGCTCTTCCTCCAACGTCATCTAAATTCAATCTTAAACGCAAAAACGCTGCCTACGAGCACATAAGCGTCTTTCATGACCTGACCCCCCTTGTTGAGACGAGACACTGCTTCCTTCGGCAGCTCTATGACCGGTACTCAGTTACAAATTACTCGTTTTTAGTCGGTACTCGGTTATCTTTTTATTACGACTAGAGTAAAAGTATACATTGCCTTCGGCAATCTTAAGTCTGAACTTCAGAAGTGCTTTCATATACGTTGAATGTGTCAATATTGCGTATCTTCTGTACATCGTCTCAAAATTATATTTGCGTGAAATCCGTGGTATTGATCTATATTATGTTCCTACCTGAAACAACGATGTCAGATAGTAGAAATACGTTACTGCAATGTTGGAACACTATATGAATATATTTCTAATGCATTGTCAATTGCACATGGAATCCCTCAGGGTTCGATTTTAGGCCCTATTCTCTTCCTACTATACGTGAACGATATGCCCTCGACGATTCGAAACGGATTCGGAGATTCTTTGTAATAAAGAAACCGTAAATAGTACAATAGATTAGATGTTACACATTGGTTCCGAAATAACAATTTAATAGCAAATCAAAAGAAAATGATTTCAATGCAGTTTTCCATTTCAAATAATTATGTACTCATTAATTGATGTTATGGTATCAAAATTTTTAGGTCCCTCTATTCAAACTTCAAATGGAATGTTGTTTTAAATGGATTGAACACAAAATTACGATTCTTATGGTACGCGTTCAATATTCTTTAAAATTCACACTGCTTGTTGAGTATATTTTGCGGATATACATTCTCGCCTGAGATATAGCGTGATATTCTGAGGAAATACATCTCATAGACTCCAGACGTTTAGATTACAAAAACGAATGGAACGAAAAATAATCAAACTCCACCCACGTAATTCTTGTAAGCCTCTTTTGAAGGATCTAGGAACTTTACCATTACCTTGTCTCTCGACTTATGAATTAGTAGTTTTTGTCAAAACTGTCTTATTTAAGGGTGCGAATCTACAAAGCCTGACAATAAAAGTGATGCACCCAGAAGTAGGTTCCCATTCCTCTAGGCCCCATCAACTCTATTAGGAAGTTACTCATCAGTCACCTCCAACATTCACTCTACAACCAACAAACAAGACTCCACACCAGCTACTGTCTCATCCTTGACTGACCTAAAAGACTTGATCTTAATACTACAATCCTGTAACATTAAAAAATTACTGACTGCAATCGCTCCCAACATCGCCATCTTTAAAGGTCCAGGAGACATATCAAAATTACTTCAGGCTGTCATTAAACTAGTAAAAAGTTTCAATTAATGGCTCCTTCTTTTCGGTTTCTAACCCTCTCTTCCTGGAACGCACGCGGCGGTCCAAACGACAAAAAATCCTCTTCTTAAAGAATTTCTCAAGGATTACTCCGTCGGGATCATGTGCCTACAGGAAACATGGCTAAAACCACCTCTTAATTTCGGCATCCAAAATTACTCAGTACATAGAAACGATAGGACTACCTCCACGTGTGGTGGTACGACAATATTAATTCGAAATCACATTCCCCATGCCCCATACCAACTCCCTCCCACAAATGCAGTAGAATGCTCTGCCGTGATTGTAGGAACTCCCTCAACCCCAATCCTAATTATTTCGGCATACAAAAGTCCAGGCGTCCGCATCACAAATTCTGACCTCCTTATTCTTATTAATCTCCCCTACCACTTCATTCTTTCCGGCCATTTTAATCGTAAAAATCTACAATGAGGCTGAAAAATGACAAATATGACAGGACGAACAACAGAGAATTTTATTAACTTACACCCATACATGACTATCAAATACCCCCCGCCTCAGAACCGACTCTCTACATATGAGACTCATCGAACGACATACTAGACTTTATAATCCACTCGACAATAATACAGACTTCTAATCAAAACGTGAAATTTGTCCTTTTCAATAATTCAGACCATCTCCCCCTCATCTTTTCCAGTGCTTCGACGACTCCATACTTCACGCCGCATATACCAGTACAATCGACGACTAACTGGAAAGAGTTTTCGCACGTACTAAAAAAGATACATGTCCCTGACAACATCCCCACATTGACAGATCTATTTTTCACTTGACGCGATAGATCAAAGATGCTTACAGAAAGACAACGACAATCCAAAAGAATGACCACCCTCCCAAATGAAATTATAAATTTGATTAAATTAAAACGACAAGCCCAAAGACGTTTTTACAAATATATACAGGCGATGACAAAAGACGACTAAAACACTGCGATTGGTACGACGACACATTAAATGAAAAATATATTCTCAACAAAATTCACAAGGTCATACAAATGGTTAGAGTAAGCCCTATCAAAATTTCTCCCCTAAAATACCTTGACAATTCTTTAATCTTTGACTCACAAGAAATCACAAATACTTTTGCCCCTATCTTAGCACAACATTTTTCTCTTCCCCCCCCCAAATATCCCTATCCCTGATTTGGTACTTCTAAATTATCTGAAATCCTCAAATAAACTCGTTAATCAACCGTACACTACAAGTGATCATGAGGTAGTTCAAATTATAAAATAAATTTCGACTCAAAAATCACCTGGTCCGGACGGAATTCTTCCTTCCTAACTTCACCACCTTTCGACCTCCTAGTCAAAATTCAAAATTCTTGTTTCTATTTACCACCTTTTGGAAAACCGCCCGCGTGACAATGATTTCAAAGGTCCGGCAAAGATCATCAGCAACCCTCCAACTACCGCCCCATTAGCTTACTCCCCATTTTTGGAAAAATATTTGAAAAAAATATTCTCCTCCGACTTTACCCCCTCCTTGACCCCATTCGTCCCGTACAATTTGGCTTTCGAGAGAGCCGCTCTGCGGCCCTCCAAACTTTAAAATTTAGCCCTTGAAGTAGGCCGCCCCTCCTCAATAAAGAAATTCCCTGCATTTTTACCGATTTATCTGGACCTTATGACACCGTTTGTCATTGTATCCTAACGTCCCAACATACCTTTTCTCCCTTTTTCAAATCTACTTTTTGGATCGTTACTTATTCATTAAGCATTACTAGAAATTATCCTATCCATGCCGGCGTCCCTCAGGGCACCGTGCTATCTCCCATCCTCTTCTCTCTCTACATTAACGATATCCCCAATAAATGGTGTCAAAGCATTTTTCTACGTTGAAGACTTTGCCTTCTTAGCTCCGTTGCGGTTTTTAATCTTTCCCTAACCCAACTTAAAAAAGCCATTAATACCCTCTAAACATCACCATAAACCCATCAAATTGCCAGACGATTGTTTTTTCGAATCAAAGGACGCCGACATACCCTCCCCCACTTACGATCGACGGACGTGTTCTCTGGACAATTGAAATTAAATATTTAGGCGTTTATTTCAATCGACGACTACTCTGGACTACAAACATACAAAAAATGACGCAACGAGCTCATAGACTTATAAACGCATTTCATTCCCTATTGACTCACCATTCATTACCCATTAAAAGGAAACTGCTCACTTATTACATTTACATACGTCCCATCATCTCATACGCTCATTCGACATGGTCTTGTACCTCCAATTACAATTACCTACTGCTTACTAGACTTGAAAACAGAATACTTGGGCTTATATTCAGACCTAACCTCTACACACGAGTTAATGACACGCTCACGTTACTCGATTCCCCACATATCGATATACGTTTATGAAACTGCCAAAGACAACATAACAAAATTTCTCTTCGACCCGACTTACAACTTCCTACTGACGTCCCACTTACAAATCGTTTCGATTCCATCCAGACATCGAACTAGAAAACACCCCTTGACATCTTAAAACTTCCCCCATCCCCAACTTAACACAAAGGGAACAGACTGACTTCGATTACTTGACAATAACGTGACATAAGACAAGAGCCACCCAGTATAACAACAAATTGACAACCACTTATTGACTAATACGAACCGTATACAAATTATTTACTTTTCTTTTCATTTCTTTCTTCTCTACTATCTTTTTCTCATCTCTATATTTTACGTTATTTCGCTTTCATTTCTACCTCATCCTTAAAATAAAAATATTTCGGATAAAAATTTGTTTCCTAATCCCCGTCTTGTGTAGGGACGGGTGCACCGATAATGAAAAGAAGACCACCTTCAAAACCAAGCGCGTGAAGAGCTTCAGAAGGGAGCAGGCACCTCGCAGCCATTATCCTGCTTCTACTTCTGTCTTCTATACCGGGCAGTCACGAGATTGGCAGGAGAGTTTTTGCAACAAGAGCGTAGCAACCAATGATCAGCAACGCTCGTCTCTACCTGCAAGTGTACGGAACCGGCACGTGCGGAAATATAGAATCTATCTAATAGTGCGTTTATCTATAGAGCGGGTATGTACTAATCGCACTTTTTTGCGATACTCCACAGCGAGGGGTGCGAGGAGAGGTGGGTTCTGTTTTCATCACGGTAGTGCACTGCTGCCAACATTATAGACAGAAAAGTCTGCGTAATAATGCGTTTTGGATCAGATAGCAATGAGAAAAAACAAGATTTTTTAAAATTTTGAAGAATTAATTAATATTTATAGAAATACTTGAGTAACAGGAACGAACATGGTACGCGCAGTTCGATAGAAAGAGAGACCGAAAACTAGGAAGTCCGTATTGGAAAGAAAGAAGGTTGGCAGCTCTGCAGTGAGCTGTGACGTTCAGAGTGGAGCTCATATTTTCCCGCTCTATACTATGCCGGGCTGAGCGAGGACTAGGAGCTGGAGGATCAAGAAAACGTGCACGTGTTTTTAGTAATACTTCTGGAATGTTGTAAACTCATACATTCTACAATGTTTTGGAATTTTAAGCCAGTAAAGCCATTTTAATTACCTAAATAAATATGAGAAACTCAGTGTTGGTGATGGTCCATGCACTTAGTTCTCATCTCGGCTTTTCAAACGTGTATCTTACATTTTTCACACGTGCTTGTATTCCCACCAAAAAAGTTGCTATGACGTATGCACCAACTTTCGTATAATTGATTACTGTGGCGCATTGTTTTATTAATTATTGAGTTAAGAGGTGGATGAGCTGCTGAAGTTCGTGTGTTTGGCTGCAAAAGTCCTCCATATGTTGTTCATATTCGAACTAATGATGCGGGAAGAGGAATTTTTTACTCATCGTCGTTCGTTTGTTCGTTAACTACTATATCTGATAAAAAATAGTGTGATTGTTTCTGGCTGAATTTATTGCTTTATTGTTTTGGGTTAAATTATAGAACATGGTAACAAAAAAACCAATTCCCTTTGCCTGTAGTTTAGGATAACATTCAACTGATTTGTTTCTCGTTAGCAAGAATGTTAGGTACCGTCAAACGGGGCGAGACTATACAATATGTGGTTAGAATGGGGTGAGAATGTGCCAGGCTTCATTCCTTGACATTTATGCGTCCTATTGATATGTATCGGAACTATGCAGTTTCTAGCTTGCACAAATAGCATGACGATCTACTAAGGTTTTGCTTTATATAAATGATGCATTTTTGCACTAAGTACTGCTAGAGTGCTGAATGCACGTGCATATTTAGTGTGGACTTGTCTATGGCGTATTCTTGATAGTTTTGTTTGGTGAGCTTTTCTGATTGCCAACCGTGTGGAAGTAAGTTAATATGTCAATAGCTATGTATCAGGAGAAAGCACACCAAAAGCAGAGTTTGTTTATCTTACTGCTTGTTTGATTTATCATGCATAGATTACAACAACAACACTTTTGAGGTGAGATTATGCCATTACTTGTGATCTACTCCTCCTCTGTATTTCGCATTTCCAATCATCGTTCTTGTTTCACATAAGGTATCCACCTGCACACATTAACCAAACGATTTCACAAAACAGTTCCGACGAAATCAGGTGGTCAGGCGGTTCTCTCAGCTGAAGAGGAAAAGATAACTGTTTCACACCTTAAGACTCTATTAACAAATGGTTTACCTGTAACACCTTTAGAGCTTCCATTATTTATCATGTCTTACTTACTTAAATCGAACCACGAGATAATTTTAAAGACAACTTCCCTGGAAAGGATGAGGCATTCCTTTTTCTCAAAAGACACAAAAGTCTTTGAGTTGTAGAGTGTCTCAGACAATTTGTCGTTCACTTGCTGCTCTAGATAGCACAATTATCAATGTTTTTAATTAATTTAGAGAAGGAGTTTGAGAGAGTCCAATTTCGAATTAATACAGGTTTGTAGAACGTTCTTGTGAAGAGGGAATGTAAACACTTGAACATTATTCAGAATGCAACAAATGCTGCAATTTCAATCATGGTGTGTGGAAATGCGGCCGGCAATCTCGCTCCACATTATGTCACCTATAAGCAAGAGAATTTATTCCATTGTTGGATGGTAGGTGGACCGCCTAAAATGCGATAAAACCGTTCAAGAAGCGGTTGGCTTGATGCTACAATTTTCGAAGACTGGTTTGATATTTTTGTGCTCCCAATATGGAAGAAACAAACGTGAATAATGGAATTGATAGGCGACAACCTTAGTTCGCACATTAATTACCATTGTCTTTCTTTGCCATAAACACAACAAAGTTCATAACACTTCCACCACACTCCCCACATCTAATTTGCGGAGCATGGCACAATCTCATCCCACTTAATGGAGTGAGATTGTGCCCCACATAAATATCTATATCTACGGACGTAGATATTTATGGGCCCCCATATAAATATCTCAAGGAAGGTAAAAAGCATCTTCATGTAGGAATTGAAGCATGACGTTTCAATCAAATATATGCCAAACTTTCGAGGTACTATATCGGTAATTATGGCTTCCAAACTTAGAAAACCTTAAAATGTGGCACATTTTCACCCCGCCTGATACCACAAGTAGACATCATGTTGTGGTCTGTTAATATAGCACATTTGAAATCCATCATTTCCTCACTAACAACCTGATAGAACACTGCCATTTACAATAGCATTTAAAATTGTAGTTATTATTAAAAATCGTCACATGAAGCTGACTAAAATGAAGTCAATCTAATTATAAGTCTTACTTTCGCCCGCACTCCAGAGCGGCGCGTTACCAGATCAAGTAGATATTTTGTTTGTAATTTAAACATCAATTATCTTTTTACTTTCTCGCTTTGAGAAAGTTACGTAATGCTGCAGGAAAAAGCGGCGAATTTTCGACAGAAAATCTCTTGCCAGGCCCTGGTAACGAATAAGTGGAAACATTTCCGTCCGTCTGTCTGTCAGTTCATCTCTGTCTGTCCGTCTGTCGGTTCGTCCGTCAATTCGTCCATCTATCTGTGAACAACGCTAGCAGCTAAACTGTTCAGCCCATTTTGTCTCAAATTGATACTCTCTAATCGATCTGGGTGATGTCGCGGCTCCTTGAAATTGAAATCGGTATTTGAATTTTAGGGTGTACTTTACATGAAGCCCCTAGGGCATTTTCCTAATTGTCAAAAAATGGCTCGATTGATTTTGATTATTTTTTTGTTTGGGATAATGTAAAGAACATTTAAGATAATAGTGCAGTTCTCATGTTCGTCGAAAACGTTGATTTTTGAAAATTGCAAAAGTTTAAAATCTGAAACCGATATTTTATTTTTAGAGGTCCTTTACATAAAAGCTCATCAGACATTTTGAAAAAATGGCCCCATTGTTTTTCATTCAATTTTTATGTCGGGTAGTGTGAAAGACGTTAAAGAGAATTGGCAGTTCTCATGTTTGTTGGAAAGTGATTTTACGAAAATTACAAAAATTTTTTAAAAAAATCGGCGGCGTCTTCCTACAACTCCAATTATGAAGATGGAGATTTTTTCCTTGATGAAGTCTGTTCCTTAAAGATAGATTTTTAAATAATGTTACGTACAATTTTTCGAAAACTTTAGTACTTTACGCGTAAATTTGCGTGAAAATAGGGCGAGAAAGTACGTGCTTTTTTAGCATCTAATTGTTCACAAGCCTTACAAATAATTCAATTTTATGAATAGAATATATATATATATATATATATATATATATATATATATATATATATATATATATATATATATATACCAGATTAATATCTGGTAGTGGGGATTCCAGGTTGAGAGAGCATGTCAGAAAATAATGGTCGATAAATGATCTAAATTTAATTCGTGTCACAAAGGATGCATTCTATTATAAGCACATTAACACGTACAACAGATTTTTATTTTTTGGAGAAAAGGTAAACAAGCTGTTGAGAGGCTAAAATTTTCCGAAAACCATTACCATTTCATTTGTCAGTTATCACAAATGATGTGTTTGTTTATAGACCATACGAGTGCTTAAGAGTTAAATAGACTCTTAAGATCTTCCGCCGTACACGTTTTATGTATATGACTCAATATCATTATATATTCTTGAATGTGATATACAATTAAAAATAATATATAATTGGAATTCATCAAAATGTTTACGTTTTCTGAAGGTTGAGAGAACAAAGTTAGAAAATAATGGTCGGTGAATGATCTAAATATTAATTCAACGTGTGTGACACATTGAAATAGAGGATCTTGTAACAATACGTTATCTACTTTGAGTATATTGTAGCTACAGTGAAGTTTCTCTCACGTTAACGCAAAGAAAGAAGTTTATTTTCAATATATTTTTGTGGCATATTTTATCTGGCGCAGCCTTAAAATGCTTCGTCTGCCTTTCTACTACCTTCAACGGCTCGATGCCAAGAATAACTGTCGTCATCGAATGAAAACCGTTTCAGATCTTAGTAGTAAAAGCCTTTCATATTCCGACTGGTTTTTCTTTCAGTCTCCTTCATAAACTTTCCCAACGACCGTAGTATCTTTTTATTCATTTTACCCGAAATAGAATTCTTCTGCAAGGACCCCCTACTCGCCGTATGGTCTTGAGTGCGGTGCCTGTTCCCCCAATGTATGCAGTCCAAAACATAACGTGAAAATAGCTTCTCGCCATCTTCCAATGGCGCAGGAAAGAGCCACGGAAGGTGAGATGCTTTTTTACGAGATATGTGCATTAGTCCCTCTCCGCAGTCTAAAGAACACGAAGACTAAGAATATGCCTCGAAGAAGGGAAAACTAAGCAAAGGAAAGAAAGAAGTGGAAAGGTGAAACGGAAAAGAGAAGGAAGAAGATTATCGCTGAAGTGCATCGTGAGCAGAGCCCTGTACAGTCACCAAGAAGAAGAAGAAGAGACTTGCAGAATCCTAAGCACACGGGCTTGCGATATACGCGCACTCTCGCGGATTGCCAAGGAAGAGAGCGAGTGCATTGGCCCACAAATCAAAGTGGCGGTGAAGTGCGGTCTCGCATACCAAACCACGTTGATGACTCGAGAGTGCTGTCCGAAAGCTCGTCAAGATTTATGCGTAGTTCTTATACCAAAATATGGAATCTGAAGAAAAAAAAACACCAGACTTACGTTCGTGTAATGGATTGAACTTGAAGAAAAACATTTAGGAGTATCATTCTAAACCACTGATATGTGTTCATGCCTTCTAAAGTATATAAATTATTTTTTGAATAAATATTGAGTTTAAAGAATTCTACATATTAAAAACATTTTATTAAATTTCTAGGTTGAAATTGAACAAGTTCTTAAATGATGTGGCCAAAAGGAACGTACTATTTCTGATTGGATGACATGTGTTAGACAAATTTAATCTCACATATTGCGTTTATCGTCACTAAATTGCAAGTGAGATTATTTCAATGACATCAGAACGACCAGCAACATAATATTAGTTTTAGAACATTGTGAATTCTGAACCTCCATTTTAAAGCCCAAGCGAGTAATATTCATTTCAAATAATGTTTATCCATATACGATCGTTTGACAATGATGAAGATAATACGCAAGGTAAAATTTAACATCACTTAAGCCGAGTGTTAGCTGGGATGCATTGAGAACCTTAGACCAGCACAAATATATTTTCTTCCTTAAATCGCAAATACACCTCACTACGTATTAAATGCAAAAATTATCAACTGTTAGTTCTGAAATTAATGAATAGAAAAATACAATTGAAAATAATCGAAATAATTTATTATATTTATTCATAAACGTTAAAAGTTGGTGAATTAATCCATTGCTTTCAGATTGCAAAATTAAATTTGTGTACGTGTAAACTGAAAGCAGTATACAATTTCGCAATTCTGAAGACACCACAAAATTAAATTATGGCAAAAATGGCCAACGAAGGCATTCCTGGTAGAAAGGGCGAACTCAATATTCGATCATTTTTAATACGCCTTCATGAAGTACTACATCAGTGATGTTCATACCGAAAGCTGTACATTAAGTGGAGTTCATCCTCTCGTTTTTCATAGAAACATTTTGTAGGATTCGACCTATGCGAGATGTCCCATAATGTATTTTTACTCGAAATTTCTATTTTTTCCGTTCGCGCTTTGTATCCGGCCTCAATTAATAATTCTAGAGTACTTATCTTAACCTCAAGGCTTTACAGAAGTGTCGGGTTGAGAGGTCGAGCTGAGAGATCCGCGATGAGCGGCCTTCGAGGCATCAGAAGCAACGCGGACCGGGTGAGGTGAGCCATGCAACCCTAAAGGCTGCTTCACAATAGCCCGCGAATGGGAACGGAAAGAAAGTTGAAAGACGGACACCTCGGGCAGGCGTTCACAACACGACTGTATCGCAAAGCTTGGAATATGAACGCGAAAGATTGTCAACATTTATCTTGGCCCGGAAAAGGAAAGCCTCCCGACCAATGAAAGTGCGGCAAATGGCGAAGTTTTCCAGTTGATCGAGTGCGCGACATGGGTCTGAAGCGGAGTTGAGAAGGTAGTGCGATATTGAAGTTAGAGCGAAGCGTGAATTTGGGAAATTAGGGTTTCAGGCGGGTTTTGTTAGTCATTGTTGATTTTGAGTTTGTTTAGTAATTATTCGGCCGGTTTCACCAACGCTGATCAGTAGCTTTGACCGACGTTAAACCATTGACGGCGCGTCAAACGCCTTATTTACGTTTTATTAAGGTCGTTTCCCTTGACGATCGTCAAACTATTCGTCAAATTTTGACGGACCGGTACCCTGCCATCAACGACTCTGACGACTCGTTAAACTGCTGGTGTGAGGTTAGGGTGAATCAAACGCAGGCATTGCTTTTCATTAACTTAGTTATTTTACATTTTTGCTGTTCAAGCGCTGCGTGTGATAACATGGGAGATCATTTTGATGCTTAACTTTTGTTTATTTACAAACCATGGGTCCAGAATACGTTATTACTAAAAAATACATACTTTTCATTAACTGGAAGATTCTCAATTCGTAACGACAACAGAATGTCGAATCCGGTGTTCTGGAAAATTTTGGAAGAAATAAAATCGCGTCTGGAATATCCCTCAAACAGAAATAAGCCTCTAACGCTCATGCCCAGTAGTAGTTGATTAATTTCCTCCGGCCATTGCAACGGTATTTTGTCATCCGCAGACTGCGATTATGTAAATAAAAAGATCGTTTCTTTCGCAAATACTTTTACGCCCAAAATATCTAGTATTTCCACGGGGTGCCAAAGTCTAACCAATAAGGAGAGATTTATTTAGAATAGCAAACTTTCCTGTAGGTACAGAGATGATAAGACTGTACACACATGCCAATTTTGTCTTCGAAGAAAAGGAATTAGAACGATTCAGAAATCGAAAAATTTATTTCTTCGTAAATGTGCAAATATGTTATTTTCATTGTGCCAACCTACTTGGAACATATTAGTTCATGCGTCTTCAGTTGTCAGCACGCTCAATACCCAATGCGGAATCGCGTTGTAACTTGATATTGTAGCCACCCTCTGTACGAGGAGAAAAAAATCAACACACGTTCCTCGACGAATCGTCAAAGTTAACGGAGCGTCATTTCTGACGGAAAAGTGTTGGTAAAACGTAAGGATGCGTCAACATTTTGACGTTCATCAAAAATGACGATCGCCAAGACAGATTTAACCGGTGTTGGTGAAATCTACTGATAGTGTAATTATTTTTCTCTTCATTTGAACACTTATAATTAAAATTCCCCTCAAAAATTATTTTAATATACTTCTTTGAAGTTCATTGGAGATTTTTAATACAATTTTAATTAGTTGTATATTCCGTAAATTCGTAGTAGTTCTTCCAATTTTCATTCTCAAATGGCAAATCAACGAGTAAACAGAGCAGTGTATTGGTTTGGTGAGCGTTGTATTGGTTTTGGCAACTGTTTCTGGAAGTTCTCTTTTTCGTCGCTACAGGATCGCAGTGCTTTTTGCCTCTCCATGTCGTTTATTGTAAAGCGCACGTATCTCGTGTTCCCGTTTCGTCCTCACTTTCGCGTTGCCATTCCCGTTCGCGAGCTATTGTGGAGTGACCTTTATAGCGCGCTCGACCCTAGAACCTTCTTATAGAAACTAACAGACAGCCGCCAACGTTATTCGGAAGACGCTTGAAGCAGGTACAGCTCGCGAGTCACAAGGAGATCGCCCCGGGTGGAAAAGACCGCGCTGGTGTTCTCGCTTTAGGCAGTTCTTTCATGCGCATATGATCATTATAATTAAATTGTTCCTGCAATTTCAGACTTCCAGCCAAAGCACCAAATTTGTGAAATCATCATTAAATTGGCAAGATACCGCAAAGGCGCACGGGGGGACACTAGTGCTCCTAATCTTGTACCATGCAGTTTTTTCACTTCCAAGGGGAATTGAAAGGTGCCTACAGTGGTCGATTTTGCTTCCGTATCTCGACAAAAATAATAGTGACTAATATTGACCATTATTTGTAATAAAAACTATGTGAATAATAAGAAAACAGCTGTTTCATCTTTGTCATTCGCACACTGGGTCGAAACTAGTGAGTCGGAAACTATGGATATGTAATTTTTAGAAGTTAAGATTAATAATATAGTTTGTAAAAGCCTCTCAAAAACTGAATTACTGAGTTGACAATGGATCTATTCAGTCTGGCTCTAAAAATTCCTGATTTAGAGCTCCTAATATTGAAGATTAATTAATTCACGAGTCAACAGGCTAGGTACCTCCACACGCCAACTATTACTTGCCCATTGGACAGAGGAGCGGAACCAAAATTGACTTTGGGGTGAGTCAAAGTAATATGAAAACAGCGTTTTGGAATTCAAATTTTCCCCCTGTTTTGCAAATTGCAACACATTTTTGCTTTTCATTAATCACACTACGAAACACAATTTTCTTCACAATCGACAACTAGAGGATAGAATTTTGTACAAAAATTTTTAGGGTTCACTCGTTTTTTTTTGTTTTTCTAAGAAACATATTACTAATTAATATTAAAACTCCGCTCGAAATGTTTAAGAAAGTATTTTTCAGACGGAAAGTCGTTGTCGAAACTGATATCAACGCAGGGTACCGTACTTCTTATATCGGTTTGGGAAAAATATCGGTCTTATCTTGAATAACATTAATTTTCAACACTCAAGTAGAAATACTGTTTCAAAATGAGTATTCCGCTATTGACATAACTAAATACGAATTTTTAGAATAACTATAGATTATCTGACGTCCATATTTCATTTTCAAGATTACTAAAAATGTGCTAACTTTATTTTGATTAATTGCAGGGAAATGGGAAAAAGTATGTTTAATAACACTGAAAAATTTCTATTTTCAATAAAACTCTTAAATTTTCGGAATTAATAAAATTTTATATTTGCTTGAAACATCTCAGATATCTTAATTTTTAGAATTTTGATTATAACAATCGATTTTGCAATACAACCTTTATAAGATGATGTTCAATTTTGCAGGTGTTCAAGAAGTTTGATGAAAGTTTTTCAGAGATAAACAGAATAATATTGATGATGATGACAAAAATAATAATGATAATGTTAATAAAATTATTATTTTATTCAACTATAACGCTATTTAAATTGGAATCTTCGTAAAAAAAAGAGATTTTAAATTTAGAAACTTGGAACCATTACTACAATGTGATATTCTTAATATTAGCTAATCTTCGTAGTAGCTAATAATATATTAATACAATAAATGAGACAATATCACTGTGTCGATTGTTTGGACTGGAAATAATACCGAAATATGTGACTCATTCGTTGAATTTCAGATATCAAGCCAATGAAATACTTAAAATTTTATACAATATTTATTATAATCTCCATAATCGATATCGCTAACAAAAGATATCCTTCAAAAAATGTACACTTTGAATAGGTTGTGTTATTAATGATTTAAAAATTCTAAATGTACTAGATTTTTATATTAGGACAATATTTAAAATGTTCCTGCAGCTGAAACAGATGCATTACACAGCACAAATATTTCAACAGACAAATTATTTTTTCCTTTTACTTTCCCGTACACGTATACGGGTGTAATTTACGTAGTATAGATAAAGTCTTTCTTCCCAAAACGACCGTCCGTCCTTAGCGATAGATGGCAGCTAGCAAGAGGATAGGGTAAGACCATAAAGCCAGACCAAGGAAATTAGAAAACTTTACTACGGGAAAGGTTATGCCAATCTGTAGCACCACTAGTTTAAGCTGCGCTTTTATGCAGGTCTGACTTCCTATGGTCCAATAAAAAACGGTCTGATAGTGAAAGCATATCAATTTTGCTTATAGATAGGTATATAGAATACAAACAGCACTGATACTAATCGTTGGATCAGGTCCGACGCAGATGTAAGTACGTTTAAGTTCTCTGATATTTCGTTGCGCTTTGATTAATTCGTTGGTTCGATACCACTTTTGTATAAAATAAGTACACAAATAAAAACTTGATTTCACATGCACATTTGTCAGCAACTCTTCGATTGCACATAGTTGAAAAAAACACTGAGTCTGAAGTTAATCTAACGGTCAAATTTACCAACCTCAAACACCAGCTTTGACGGAAGTCAAACTAATGACGGGTCGATAAACGCCATATTTACGGTTCACCCAAATCGTTTCGTTTGACGATCGTCACAATATTCGTAAACTTTTGACTGACCGCTACTCTTTGCCAACAACGACTTTGACTACTGTTTAACAACTTTCATATATTGAATATTAAGAAACCATAGGCCCAGAACGAGCAATTACTACTAGAATAATTGATTTTAAAAACCGGACGATACTCAATTCCTAACCAGACACACATCGTCAAAGGCGATGTACCTGAAGATTTTTAGAAGAAATTTTACGACTAGAATACATCTCAAACAGAAATAAGCATCTGACGCGTAGCACCTTATGCATAAATTGAATAATATTTATTTTTTATGATCCGTAATTGCTTATTATTGCCTTTGTTACGGAATTCGGTATACATTGCATTACTTACCTAGATCGAGAGGATCTTGTTTGAGGGAAATATGAAAACAATTGAATGATGCTACATGTTCTCAAATCGTGGGAATTTTAGGAGGTAAATATGAAAAGACAAACCGTGCCATGTTAATCTCTAATTAATTGGGAAATATGTAAATCTAAATCCTTAAAATGAGGTAAAAATTAGAATATGGTGAGTATCACGAGCGCTAACTGCTTCTAATTATCTCAGACGATAAAATGTCCTTGCGCTAAGGCCCTCAGGTTTTTGTTGTCACTCGATCATTAGTGCCCTTATAAAGCCCTGGGTGCATAAATAACTATTTACCTTAAATGTCAACTACTTGACATACGGTAGATCATATGCCATCAGTATTCTCCAGTCAATGAGGAACCGCGTTGTGACATTGTAGCCAACCTCTATACGAGGAAGATGAATCAATGTTCATTCCTTGACGAATCGACAAAGCTAACGGAGCGTCAATATACCCTAAAAGTGTGAGTGAAACGTAAAGAGGCGTCAAATATTTGACGTTAATGAAAATAACGACCGTGAAGACATACTGGTGAATCGGAGTAAAAGTGGAACTCACCGCACATTGATAACCGTGTGCCAATGTCTTTGAATGTTAATGTCACTACCTTCGAAGTTGTGAGCCGAGGATAGAGTGTACTTGCATATCCTGGCGCGCAACACTGATAATCTCTCCGCATGATCATTTTCTTCGCACTCCCTGTCAATTTGGACACTGTCACTTTTACTGTCCGGGTGAAAGATAAGATATCTTCGCCTGCGCTCTTCTATAAAATAAGAGAAATTTCCTTTTGAGTATCGTAGGTGTGGTAACATGGACGTTTTGATAGGAAGAAAAGCCTGGTGCCCCCGATGTCATTCAAAAAGAGGCGCAACACCAACCAAACCTCAGCGATTGAGTTTCCGGTAAGACGTTCGTCCGTGTACGTGAAAACCATAGACAACCATATACTACTGTGATTCTACATACTCCACGCATGTTGCACCTACACACGCAGCAGTTTGAAATAATTTGACTCGCGAGTCAAGGTCTTTGCAATCCTAAAGCATTCAGGATTCTTCACACATACTTCAATTTTAAGGCTTGCGATGATCGCGTCATGAGTTGAACTATGCGTTTTACAGAATACGATGACTGAATGTGAATTTGCATTGAAAGTTGGTGATAAATCTGAAAAACACGAAAAATCCCTGGTTTGAAATCAAACTCTCGTTTTATCAGGCTTTTTCAAATTCCCAGTTTTCAAGGATTCCAGGTTTGCTGGCTACACTGGGCAAAGCTACTGTCCTATTGTGCCCAGTCGAGTTCACGCGTCGAAACACTATTGTTGCCAACACACCGGTGACCGCTCACAACCAGAAAACCTAGTACTCTCTGTACCCCCACGTGTCAATGCCAATACTATCCCATAATTTATTGAATTGAGACTGAAGGGGGGAAAAAGAGTACAAAGGTCACAACGAAAGAAAAATATCTAAGCAGGCGTGTCAAAAAATGCTTCCACTTCTTTAGGTGAAAACTCTAAGATAGATAAGATTCATTCTTTGGAAAAGAAAATGAAGGCGTTTCGTAAATATTGGACATAAAACTAAGGAAATATTATAATGTACAGTAAAAGGTTATTATTAAATAAAATAAGGAACTGTATATAATTTCGCGTGCGCCTAGATGTAATGATATTTTAGAAAAAACTACTTTTTTCGAATTTCACGTATAAATGTGCCTAACAAGAAAACCGGGGAAAATTAAATCTATTAAATTGATATTCTGAAACGTGAAAATATTGACGCCATCAAGCTATAAATCAAAAATAGTATTTCATACGAAGAATTTTCTAGTTAAGAATGCAAGATGCTAAAATGAAATTGCACGAATTTTCAGTTTGACATGAATAAATAAAATTTTCTTTGTGAACTTCTATTTTATTGTGATTATGTGAATAAATGCTATTAAATATTTTCATTTTACAAATCACTCTTTATAACTGAATGTGAGTTACACTTAGGAGATTGTTCAATGAACACACAATCACCTTTTACACCTTTGGAACTTCTTAATAAACTGAAGGGAAAGTCTTTTCTTCGACAAATGAGTATAGTCCTATGCTACGAAGAGCGCTTGACTTTTGTTTACAAACACTTAATTTTTTTGTAAGACACGTTTTTCTTGAGCAGAAAACAACGATGTAGTTCTCGTCATTAAGTGAGCGCCCTGTCACCGTGCAGCTGTGGGATGTTTGCTGCTCCACGACGTAGTGCGGGGCTGAGTGTCCCGAAGTTTTTTTGGCTCCTTGAAGGATGGCAGACTCCCTCCAGTGCCGCCGCTTTCCAGTCTTCGCCCGTTTCGCAGTCACCGTCGCCTCAGCTCTCGCTGCTACCGTCGCTCTCACTGACACTGTAACCTTTCAGTGCCTGATGTATTTCTCTTTTGTCCCTCCAATACTCTCTCTCGACTTACGTGTTCCAGCCTCATTACATCGAATCAGTTTGTTTTCTCCTAATGGTTCCTCGAGACAGTCGGAGAGAAGTGAGAGTAGTTTTTGACAATTCGGTGGGCAAATTACTAATCAAAACCATGAATGGGAAATAATACATCTGCAATAGGACAGCATTTACACTACATTTTAACCAAGATTTAATTATATATCGATCCACAATAATTTATCACACAAGATTTACACTTTGTTTTATTAGAATAACGGACTCGAGACATTTCACAATTTCTCATCATTATGCTCAGTAAAGACTTCAATATTATTGGAAAATTATGAAAAACTAAAGCTGGAAATTTTAGATTTTAGCAACACAAAAAATAATGAGTTACCTCTTAAGACGATAAGCTAACAATTTTCCTAAATATCTGCGCAATGAATGCCATCTCTTTTTTCTGTCAGCACTTTGCCTTTCTCGGGTATTAAGGTGGCCACACAAAGAGCTTCTTACTTCACTTCTAATACCCAGCGACTTACGAGCCTGACCTCGCAGAATCCCATCGAACGCCGGAGAATCACGCTAACACTCATTTTAATTAATAGTTTTTGCACATAAAAAGTCTCTGTAAGACCTCGGTAGCACATCTTTCACATATTTATACGATTACTTATGTAGTATATTATACATTCATTGAACATTCCTATTATGTCTGGGAAGAAAGAAAGAAAATATTATCACTCCCTACTCGATTTGGGGATCATAAAAATTGTGTTTGGATAAGATTTGGGTATTTGTCATTCTTTACTTCTATTATTATTATTATTATTATTATTATTATTATTATTATTATTATTATTATTATTATTATTATTATTCCGCGTTATTAAAGGAGCTGAAATAGTACTGAAGTAAATTACGGATTGGAAATTAAGATAATTTTTTCACATTTACTGACAAAATGACCTGTCAGGCAGAGTTATGTAAGCGTAAGTCCATAACAAAACAATGCATTAGTATTATTCTTGATTTATTGATTAGTGATTCCGGACGCGTCACCTGATACGGTCATTATTCCCGTAAGTGTAGTGCACGTCCTTGTCGCGGGAGGTGGTTGTGATCTCCCGCTGGATGGTGAGATCTGGCGCGACCTACGTCGGCTTGCGGGGATTATCATCAAGCAGGGATCCCCCACGAGCGTGGCACATGTGTAGTAGTGTAGTGCGTGTAAGTAAATGTGAGGATAGAAAAAGGAAAAGGAAGGAATGATCGCGCGCGTTCCATGGCCCTTTTCTTAGGGTTCTGCTGTGACAATCACCTGGTGTAGATCGGAAGAAACAAAGAAAACTACTAAACAGAAAAGGCGGCCCCTAGAATAATATTGAAACAAAATATATAATATTGAAGTACAGATTTCATTGCGAAAAATCTCAATCTTCAATATTGTAGTAATACAAGGGGGTCCAAGTAAATTTAAACGTTCTGAATTTTAAAAAATTCAGTGTGAAATATAGAGTCGTATCTGTGCAATTTTTATGTTTCTCTCTCTGTGCTGGCCAGATATTTACAGAAAAAAAATTAAGTCATTTTTGAGAAAATTTTGAAAGTGTCTCACATCCTTCATGTGAGATCCCCCAAATCTAAAAGATTCGTTTTAAATTTGCAGAGCCTTGACTCAGACGAGATCTATGTGCAGATATTCATTTTTGAAAAACAAACAATGATTTTTGGCATAAGGGGATCCAAGAAACGAGTAGTTCCGTTAAAATGTCGATTTTTTACAGCAACACATTCTTTTCTCAACACTGCTAATAATACATACATAGACAAGAAAGCAAAAGGGTTATAGATGTCTTATTACATGTATCCTCTCGAGACGTTCAAATATTTTTATATTATTCGTATGTAGCATACATAAGTAAACGAGACACTTGCTACTCGTGCTGTGAATATCACTCGGATAAGGCTGCCAAAAGCTAGATCTTTCTGCCATTGTTCGAAAAAAACGGGCAAACCACAATTTCACCCCGCTTGTGATACGCCAGTAATACTGCAGTTCTCAATGGAAGAAGCTGCTCCACCAGTTGTTATGGAAAGCAATGCTCAAAAGTGAGGAATTCTTGGCTGAGAGCTTTTGTAACTCAAGGCCGAGGACAATGGCATGACGGCTTCGCCGACATATATTCAATTGTCTGTTTCAATGGACGCTAGAGAATAATGAAAGTCCCTCAAATACATCTATTTATAGAAAATAAATTTTACAAATATATTTTTAGTTATTAGTTGAAAGTGAATTCCCTATCTTTTTCCTATAGTTATTCTCTGGTTATTGTATATCATGCAAACGAAATTTAACCGAGAGAGGTGGCTCAGGGCATCTAAGGATGTCACTGCAGTGCCTCTGACCGAGAGGTCGTAGGTTCGAATCTTGATGGAAGTAGGATTTTCGACATACTAGCTAGCTAGGTCGATTTCTATCACTGGAGCAGAATTCTAGGGACCAGCTGCTCTAATCGGTAGTTTTCTGTGGTTTCTCATATCAACACCAGGCGAATGCCGGAGCAGTATCTCAAAAAAGGGGCCACGGACCGCGTGCGATGTTTCTTCCTCATTCCTTGTCCTACCCTACCACTTACTTAAACACACATATACTTACATAAACTACACTACCACACATGCCGGAAGACCGGTCGGGAGCTTAGTGCTTGGTCTTGGTGGGGTGGTGCCCCGCTGGTGGGAGGTACCTGGTTAGGAGAAATCCCGTTAGCCGACGGTAGGTCGACGCCGGATCTCGCCTTCCGGGGAAGGTCTCCGCCACCTCCTGCGGTAAAACATATATTACACGGACTAATGATCTCAGAAGTTGACACACCCGGAATCACGAAACACCCAACCAACCATAAGATATTGTCTAAGCGTGTCACTTCTTATTGCGTATTATTCCCGTTCGAAGGGAATTAGATATTTTGTCTAATAGAATAGATTAGTCGTTTTTGCTGTTCTTTTGATGCGATATTATTTTTGAATATTATATTGTTGTGTACTGCGCGCATCTTATTTCAAATATTTACATAACATTTTAAATCATTATGTTATCTATCCGATAACACCATGCAATACCTATTTTATTCCATATATACATTATTCCAGAAAAAAAGTATATCCTCCTCGTGTACTCTTTTGTTATTTTTCTCATCGTCTGAACTCTCACAAACAATTTCAAGATACGCAAAAGGCGCGCGGTATAACCTAAACGAAAGCTTGAAGATATTTTGCAAGGGAAGATGCCGAAAGCAAGACATTTGCTTAAGCTCACAAAGGATAGGGGACGGAGATGAAGAGACGAAAAGCCGAAGAAAGGAACGAGAAAGAAAAAGAGAAGGGAAGAAAAAGAGAAGGGGGCGAGCAGAGAATTGGGACGTGGAGCGCTCCGAGTGAAACCAGCTTGTGGGCCACCCCCGCCCGGCGCCCGCCGACCCCGACGTGGCGACGGCTGCCGCTGACAGCATCCGGAAAAACGCCTTCACGCCTCTTCGTGCACATCTCGTAAACTTTCTAGAGAACGAATCTGAATTGAATTCGCGAACGCGTCGACACGGCCCGGGCCTCTCCCACACATGTAAGCGAAGTCCTCATTCATATTTCACGCCAGAGGCGCGCTTGTACCATTCCTTTTTAAGGTTGGAATTTTCTTAGTGTCTGGGGTTCCTGTATGTACTACACAATGTTATCGAAAGAAGTATCTGCATTTCAAGTGATGTTCCATGACTCATTAAGCGCATCTCTTTTACAGTATTCTGGTATTTACAGATAATATACGGAATTGGAAATGCGCTTGAAATTCATAATCGTAGCAAAACCTATAATGTAGACTAATGCGTAGGACTCGGAAGTTAATGCTGTATCAAAAGGAGAAATATGCATGCAAATATGCTCTAAATTTGTTAAATATGCGTCAGAACAAATGAATGTGTTCTAACAATTAACAGTTTTATGTACATATGAACAATTACAAAAGTTTTAATTTTATTAATTAATTTTGCATTTTTGCCTCTACTTAGTATTCCAGTGATAATTTTATACTAAAATACAATAATGATTTCGTTTGTTTCATCGTCGATGTGTCAATTCCAATGCAACCAATATTTTTGACAAAGATAAATTATCACATCATTTATAATCGGACAAATCATTTCTGGTACCAGCGCCATTTGATCATCTAAAAGAAGTTCAGATAAATACTAAATATAATCTAAAAGAAGCTCAGCGAACGAAAGACATTTCAATGATTTCTCATGAATAACATTCGGATTCACTTTTTTGAAGTACACTTTTAGGTTTCAGGAGACAAATATTCATATAAATTGAAATTCCAATAGAAATATGCTTCATTAAAAACAAAAAAGCAATAAATTATGAAGAATAACTTAAATATAATAGAAATAGGATGTATTAACACAAAATGCACTAAATATGCCCTAATATGCTATATAAAATCACCGATTTTCTGTTTGTCGGATTGTGTTTTAGGATCATTTGATTCTTAGCATTTTATAAAGCTCCTAATTAAAAATATGATTTTTCATAAACTTCCGAGTCTTACTAATGTATTTGACACTGACAGAACGATTTATGGTGTATTCACTTATCAATTTAAAAATTTAATTGTAAATATAAATTCGGATATTGCTTTCTCTTTGCCGTTTTCTGAAAATAATTAGTGAAAATGCCGGATGTGAACATAGGGTTTTCCAAATTGCCAGGTTTTTACACAATTTCACACACATTATTTAATACTCATGGGAAAAAGGAATTTCTTTCGCCATACCATCATAAGGATTGAAATATTACCATATATTCATTAACAAATGTAATCAAATGTGCCAAATAAACTGTTTTAGCAGCCTTAATTTGAATACTTAGCATTTATTAATTTCTGCAGGTAGGTTTATACAAACCTCCAGGTCGTGTATGCAAAACCCTCCATGCTTTCCTTACGATAAAGTTTACATGATTTTCCCAAACGAATTTCCCGTCCATAATTATTCTCTAATACATACAAGACAAGACTACTGGAATATTTTCTTGGAATAAATGGTTGCGTTCCATTGTGATTACGACCCTTACCAAACGTGATAATTTTGCTTTTTGGAATATTTATTATCATGCTATTTTTTCCACCAAGAAACGTCTAAATCACCTTGAAAAATATTCAAGTCTTCTTTTGATTGAATAATTCGATATATTATAAAGTCATAACCACATAATCGTACTTTTGAAAATAAATTGTCTGTCAGAGCATTCACAAACGCGAGAAACAGGAGAGGATTAATGATCCTTCCTTGAGGGATCCCTGAAGTAACCTTTGCTAAAAATGAAAACTTCGGTGCACCTCGCACTTTCTGTTTCCTATCTCGGAAGATCATCAATCCACACTACAACTCGATGTCAGTACTTGAATGCAGTAATTTCTGTACCAATTTATTGTGTGGAACGACTTCAAATGTTTCGAATGAAATAAAAATCTCCTAATATTAAGGCATCCACCCTCGCACAGTCATCAACTTAATGTGCTATGTCCGGAAACAATTTATTTGACTCTCGCAAGAAAAACAAACATTTCAAAAATTACTCTGTCCCAGGAATAACATTTTTTTTGTTTTCACTCTATTATAATATAGCTAGTTTTCAAATATTCTGTTACCTTGCATACAACTGATGTAATATTTACCTGTCCATTATTTGCTAAACGTTTTGTCACCAGTCTTAACAATTGGACAACGGTAGCTTCCAATTTTTGGGTTGAATTGCTAATCGAAACGGGAAATAATCATGTTAGATACAGTAAAATTGTTTCTACGTCAAGTTTAATTATGTCAGTTGAAATTGCATTTGGTTCTACTTTCTATCCTTCATTGAATTTATTCGTTTAGGTAGAATATTTACGTCTATATTAAACTGATTTGATACCATCTCCCTGAATATCTTGCGTGTGGTGAGATTTATTTTTACAAGCAAAACTGAAGTAGATGTTAAATGCGTTTGCTTTTTCCCGATCACCTATTAATAACTTGTTTTTAGAATCTCCATTTCTCTTTATTTTCTCTTCTGCGAATATAATTTTAAAACCTCGATCAATAATTTTCCTCTCCGTCAATAATTCGTTAATACAACTATCGTGGAATTTTCTTTTTCCGCTCTAATTATTTTGAATATTTCGAAAATTTATCATATTTTTCACGACAATCTCAATTAATGAAAATCGTTCTGGTTTTTCTCTTCATACGTCTAATTTTTACGTTGTAATACTCTGTATCTAGATTATTTTCTAAGTATTTGTATGGCAACTTTTTCAATGTTTTATCTAGAATGCTCTTAAACGCGTTCGAGATTTCCTCCGTGCCGTCGCCTTTTGTCAGAAAACTGTCGTACTATTCTCTCGGGTATTAATGCAGCCCTTCCGTATATGTCTTCTTGAACTGCCATATTTTTTATTATTTTTATGTTGAAGTCAACTAACACAGCTTTGAGGTCGATGACGTCGCAAGATAAATACTCTTTCAGCCTAATGAGATAAACATCAAGAAGCGCGTCTGTCGGTCAACGTTAATCGCCCTTCTCAGACGAGTGTGTTCACTCGTGCTGTGTTTAGTTTATTTTAATTAATTCCTTATTTTACGTGGCGAGACTCGGACCAGGCTCGGACCTCCTTCGTCTGACCACGCTAATTTCGCTACGCTCCTTTCACCATCAAGCAGAGAAAGGTATTATCTGGGGGCGACGAAACATGCGATATGAATTTAGCTCAGAGGCTTCTTTTAGGCTTGAGGATATTTTATATGCAGTAAATCTACTACATGGGAAGCCGGCTTTACTTTCCCTCCGAAGGAATGCGTACGAACGATTTTTTTACCTTAAAAATCCAAGGCTTCGATCGGGTTTGAACCCGCAAACTTGGAATCACCGAATCCGCGAATCTTGTAGTTTCGCCTCGCTTATAGCGCCTTTCCAACTTGCGTCTCGAATATTTAAATCACCATCCTTTAGGGTTCACAAATAAGTCGTAAAATTTTTCACAGGCCCATAAAATGCTACGATTTATGACATGTTTTGCGATTATGAACATCCATACGACAAACACTTCCGCTAAAAATTACTTCAGCTTTTTAAATTTTTTTTTACAATTTGATCAAGTTTCGCTCACTGAATAAATGTTTCGAACACCGGCTACTTCTTCGAAGAATTTATTAAAACGCGCATGGGAACAATTTCGACAGTATCATTCACAGAACAATTGAAGACAGCAGGTCATCCTCATCCTCCGGGAGCCCCTTAAGATATGTCCTCTCTCAACGACTGACGACTTATGAATACGAACGTTTTATTTCATAAAATAGTGTAACCGAAGTAAATGTTCACTAATACAAATTGGAAGTGATTGCATAAAACGTGCAAATTCTGCGACACCTTTTTGCATTTAGCAACAAGCACAAGTAGCGTGTGTGTCGTTCGTGTAGAACTAACGACAGTTCTGCGTGTTGTTGGGTAATTAGCACTCGACAGCTGTACGAACGCGACGCGTACAGCTGACGTTCTGTCATGTGATTACTGGACTCCCCCCACAGTTCCTGAGCGCACAACAAAAATGCAACTGTTATGGCACGATTTCATAATACAAGTTTTGACAATTGGCAATACATGTGTAAAAATCTCGAGAAATATTTTATGAAAATTTATTCACATACAGTACACTTCATATTGATATTTGTAGTAAAGTTTTGGCATTTTACCAACCATTCAGCCTCCAGTCTGAGATAAGCTGAGAAGGTTAATTATTTTTGTTTGAAGTATATGGGAACACGTTGAATCTGAAACAAAAAGTGAACTCGAAACAGAAATGAATATTATTAAAATTTCACATTCATGAACCAACGTAGTGTTTCAGGGCCAGTGTTGTTATTTTTTTACGACTGGCGGACTGTGGTCTAATAGATATTGGATTTACGGTTTCTGGTTCAATATCAATGTCCATTAGGCCATGATCTATCGAGATATATCGGCCCAAAAATCATTAATAATAGTGGGAATTTTGATATGTTATCTTCATTATGCTTGTGGCAAGCATTTTTCAATAACTAGGGTACGCATGTTCTGTTCATTTTGTTCCAGTTCCTACTACGCGATTAAAAAATAAATGAGTTATTCTATTGCACAAAGATTCTGAAATACATTAGAATCCGTTTCACTTTATTTCATTATTGCAATTGTTAAAAGGTAGAAACAATTTTTATGTTGTTTTATGTTTTATGTAATTTTTAGGTTGTAAACGAAGTATACGGTTTTTGAATCATAAATTTGAGTGTATTTGGATCTTGCATGACGCAGAGAGACCGCTTAGCTTTGGGACATGATTTTAAGAAAATATAAACTTCTCTTTAATATCTTGAAAATTTACTTTTAAATAGACATTGAACACACTATGTAAATACAGTGCACGATTTCGGCATTCTTGAATAAAAACTTAATATTTACTATAAGAATGCCCTAATCGTTCATTGTATCTAAATAATATATTAAAACTTAATATTTACTATATCATTAGACATTTTTAAAATACTTTCTTTTACGTAACAAGTAGTAGTCAAAAGTACATTCCCTTGATTCTTCCAAATTATGGTAATAACTGTCTGAAAATTGCTCTGCTATTGTTTCTGGAAAGGTATATTTGTCACAAGGCCCAATAAATTTCAATGAAAATATGGCGACGACCAGAAAAGTACTACTCTATTCTGCGTTATATTTGTATTTAAGTTATCAATGCCTGTCACGTATTGCGGATGACATAGCCTCAGAACAATATTTCCAGATTTGCAATCAAATATAACAGAAGACTTTTTTAAAAAACGTTATTCAGGCAGAAATGTATCATAATATTATTTCCTAAACATACTGTTTTTACATTTTTGTGTAATATTTGTCTAAAATCAATCCAAATTAATTTTAATTAAACGTTGATTTACTTCAGTACCACATTTGATGTTAACCATTGGGATATACTTTTATATCATGTTAAGGACTGTAAGGCAAGTAATGATTATCATTAATTATCATTTTATAATTTAAATAAATATACATAATTAAATTATTTGTCAATTAGGTTTTATTTGTTTCATGAAAAAAAAAATTAAATATAGGATAAGCGCTTTAAGGGGGAATATTCTCAGTTAATTAATGTTTTAAGTGAAGTAACGGCAATATTCAAATTATTTCAAAAACGATGTTACACATTATCCCAACTAATAACTTAAAAAATAGTGGTAATAGTAAAACAAATATTACATTTACAAGTAACTTATTTGTACTCTACAGTCAACATTAAAGTTCATGTTAAAAGAAGCTTGGGTTAATATTTATCGATCCTTAAACTAAAGTCGTATTCCGATTTAAGAAACACGACGTTTTGTGTATTAATATTAAGTTACTAGTTATTTTATTGTAAATCAAGAAGATTTTCAATATAAAAGTATATCTACAAAATAAATATTTCGATGCATTTTCAGAATATTTAATCTGGTGGTTTTTTAAACAATATTTTATAAAACAAATTCATTAATAGCTGAAATACCTTGCATTGCCTGGGTATTTATTTCTCAGAAAAAAGAATTGTATCTATAGTGCATCCCCACCTTGAATTGCTAGCTGGCCCTGCTCCACCCTATTCTGTCTCGCCTCTCCGTCCTCCTCATGTTTCCTAAATTCGTCGTTGATTCGAGCTGTAAATACTTATATTTAAGTGAAAAACCCACAAAATCGACTTAGTCGTTTCCAAGATTATCTTGTACACGCTCATACACGTAGAGGCAGACGGATATGTTAAAAATATTGATTGGATTACAAATCACGTAAATCGCAACATTCTATTTTTGACAGTTATTTTGAAATTACAGACAGACGCTCCAATTTTATTTACACCCACTAACATAACTATGGTTCTTAAAAACCATCGAGTTTAAACCGAAGAACTTAACATCTGTATTTTACTTATCTATTAAAGACATTTACTTCAAAAGTATACTCAAGTCTGGGAACGTCATAGAGTAAATCTTGAAATCGAGAATAAAGAAAAAAATACATTCATTAAATTTGGTTCATTATATTAAATGTTTGCTTTAAACTAATGCTCATTGGCGATTATTGTTATAATTAAGATGAACCAAATTGTTTTATCTTAATTATAACAAATCCAATTACTTTTCGTATGTCTTTCGTATATCGTATATCTTTAATCCAATTACTTTTCGTTCTAAATCTCTCTGTTATCCCTGCAGTATTCTAATCTTTGAGATAAATTACATTTCTAGTAACTTAATAAAACAGTACAAGAGAAGGTGCTAAAAAAACTCAAGTTCCTTGAACACTTTTAACATACTTTTGTATCTAAGGAAATGATTCGATTTACGGCATATATCAATATTATATATCAATTTTTTTTTCTCAATATTAGTCTCTTCTATGTATCGAGTAATATAGTAGTAAATAACTTCTAGAACTCTCGAAAATTCTGGCGAGAAACAATTTATGATTCACCTCTTCTAACAATAAATACTACTCTTCCACCCAGGAGGACAAATATTGTTGCATTCGGTCGCGAGCGGATATTGCTACTTGGGCACGTGAGCGCAGCACCCAGTCGGGTTTGGCGGCGTGAGTGGGGACGGGGAGTGGGTTGGTGGGTGGGGGCGGCTTGTCGCGCGGAGAACAGAGACAAACCGCCGGCGGGCGGCCCCGGCCTGGGCTTGGGTCTGGGTCTGGGGCCGGGGCCGGGCGCGCAGCTGCTGCGGCGCGCCGGCGGCGCATCCATCTTGCTCGCTCATTTGTCCGCCGCCGAAAGCGCGCGCTGGCGCTCGTCGCTGGCTCATACCGCGACCCGCTCTCTTTCTCTCTCCCTTGACGTCTCTCTCGGCCCAATGCTGTGCAAGTTTCCCTCGCATTTGTTCAGCATTTTCAAACCAGTCGTGTATCTCATATCGTCATTTAAAACTGCAGTAGGAATTGAAGGTCTTGTAGAGGACGTTTCACGTAACTCACAAGTTTCTCTTTATTTTTCACATATTTAATTTTATCCGGCAACTTTCTTACTTGATTTAACCATGTGGTAAAAAAATGTTTATGTAGTTAATAATTATCATCAAAGCTTTGTTTAATAATTTAAATAAAAAGCAACATAAGAATACCCCTATAGGGTAAAAAATATATACTGCACATATCAATACAGATAAATAAATGTGAAATGTCTGTAATTTTCGAATTTTCAGGTTTTGTATACTAATCGTATATCGGTTTTCTTAGTGGATTAATGAGACGGAAGAAATATTGTACTAAAAACACAAGATAATACCTAACAGAAAATTGATGAATTCGTAGATCATATAGAATTTGCATTATAATATCCTCTTAAGTTCTGAAGAGGGAAAAGTCGGAACAGTTACGCAGTTTAGCTGACGATACGGTTTTTTTCTGATGATACGGCACTTTTTACATTAAGTACAGATATTAACCTGGCATACAATAGTGTCAAGAATAATCTTAATATCCTAACGCAATGGACTAGAAAACGGAGAATTGCAAATCCGTAAAAATGCTAGACTATAATATTTACTCTTAGCAGACCTCAAATCCCTCCCATCCGAAAATAAATGACAATGAAATACTCTGGAAAAGTGAACCAATAAAGTACCTGGGAGTATTGTTAGACAAGAAACTGTTTTGAAAACTCAATGTTCACGCAGCAATCAACAAATCCGATGCCAAAATATCTAAACTGTACCCGTTCGTAAATCAATATTCAACACTAAATACCAAATGCCAGATTCTACTATATAAATCGATTATCCTACCCACGCTAACTTACGCTTGCCCAGTGTGGGGAATAACAGCTCCTACCACTATACAAAAAATTCAAATAGTGCAAAATAAAGTGCTTAGGAAGTTAATTAAAGCTCCATGGTTTATACCGAACCATCAAATTCACAGAACTCCGAATTGATACATAAAAAAGTAGCAAATCATTTTTATTCTTCCCTCCTCTCATCTCACCCTGCTCTGAAATTCTATCTGAGCCGAACAGCAAACATCCCAAGTCGAATAAAATCCAAATTTTCCAAAGATATGCTTAAACCTCCCGAAACTAATAATATCATGTAGAATCTTTACCTTTTCCGTTCTGAATGCTCGACAGGCAACCATAACAGTTTAATCCACCAAATCAAGAATAAAATTCAATGGCATCTAAAAGAAAACAAATTACATAATTGAGTCAGAGAATTCTAACCTCAATTTGTCAAGGAAAGCCCAAATCTCAAACAAAATCAGCATGTACAACTGAAATCCCTCGAAGAAAGATACATCTCTTCAATGTTATAGTTATTGGTTTACGGGGCGCAATCGACAACGTTTGACTGCCAAACGAGGATGATCACAAATTGTTCTAACTCGTCAAAACCCTTATGGGCCACTTGCCGTCTGGAGCTTTTATCAGCAACGCGCCGTGCGTGAAGGATACCAAAAAGGTCCCCAAACAATTTATTGAAAAAAACCGATGGAAGAGAAAAGCTTTCCTCTCCCTCCAGACGTCCTTCAGACGACGGTCCCTCAAAAATGGAGGAAATAAGGCTTTACTTGGAAAACGTCATAGGTCGGTAGAAATTGATAATCGACCAAGATAATTCCATAGCCGTCGGTAGCGATACGAAAGTTTCAGACTCATATTAATCTCGAACTAAGCAGAAGCGTGAAATTAAGTACATGTTAACAAAGGTTCGTATCTGGCAATGTCTGATTTCAAAATCAGAATGTTGAGATTACTACTTAGAAAAGTGGTAAATACACACGTAATACATCACAAGCAGTTTTGAGAATTATTACCCTATCCATGAGCGATTTCCACTGGTAAAACTCTTGGTTGAAAACAAATGGACAGATAATAATTTTCAACTTCAAAATTCGTAAAGAAAATAAACTGATAAATCTTCTGAATACAACTCTAATAGAATTTTACTTTCTTGTCCTTACTAACGTAGGAAGAGTATTGTAATCGTCCAACGGAAAACGGTGAAATTTCTACACAAAAATTCTTATTGCCGTGTCCTGATATCAAAAAAGGGGGAAAATCTAGTTGCTAAATATAAGAAAAATTCCTCTAACACGTGGTGTAGCCAGAATCCATGCATTGTGATTTCTTGATACCGAAAAATAGATTGACGGTAAAACGAATATCTGTCTGTCTGTCCGTCCCACCGTGTACACCGCTAGAGCATAAACCGTTCAGCCGAAATTTATGTTCCCGAAATTTATGTTCCTCAATCGTTCTGGCTAATGTCACGGACCCTGGAATTTGAAACCGATATTTTAATTTTGGGGGTATTTTAAATAAAAAATGGCACAAAATTTATTGATTAAACTTTGTCTTCGGATAGGATAAGCGACGGTTGAAAGAATGGTGAGGTCTCATTTTCGTTAAATTCAAACATTTTCCGGCATGTTTCTACAACCATATAATTAATTATATGTTTTTCCCCCTGGAAAATATCTTTCTTAAAAACATAAGGTTATGTTGAACCTTTCGAAAACACGAGTAGTTTTGTGTAAAATTTGCGCGAAATTTTTTCAAAAATATTTTTTTTCAAAAACCGCTCCCAATTTTTTCTTTAAATTTTCTCCACGTATGTTATAAGGGACCGTAAAAATATGGTGCTAGTCCCATTTTTGGGTATCGCTCTGTTTACGAAAATTGCAAAACGGTAACATTTCAAAACTAGAAAATTGAAGATACATATGTTTGCCTCAGACCAAGTCTGTTGTAAAAAATTAGTTCTTTAAAA